>JAVIWB010003856.1:0-502887 GCA_031893035.1 Dermolepida albohirtum | reverse complement strand
TTTAAAAAATACACAACTAAAAATCCCAATCGACGTGTCCGAGCGTTTTTTCGAACACCCTTCCATTTAATTATTATCGAATTTATTCCATTTGGCTGATACACACTGTACATACATATATATATATATATATATATATATATATATATATATATATATATATATATATATATATATATATATATATATATATATATATGTGTGTATATATATACATACACATGTTTACAAAGGATTCGGTACCTCTTCTTCATTTTCGGATGATAAGCACTAAATCCATTATGTGAACAGAAAACGGTTATGATGAAAAATATAGAAGCTTGCCAAAGAATGTTTTTATTTGAAAACAAAATTCTGACGTTTAAAAATAAAATGACTTGTATATTACTATAATTTTTAATAATTTTATATACGTGGGTGATTTTACTGGAATTTAAGAAAATACTTATTTTAGGGTAAAAGTATATTTTATTTTCAACATAATTCCCACCTATTTCTATACACGTAGTGCCTCAGGTTTCAAATTTTTTTAAACTGCCTAAAAGTAATCTCTCAAAAATTAAAATAGGTGTGCGTAGGGAACAAGAAAAAATCACTCGCAGCCGTAGAATATGGTGTCCTAATGAGATAAATTTGCCATTTAGAGTGTTATCTCAATGGAAGCAACCTATATCTACTTTTTTCGTGGTCACATGGCAAGGTCTATATGCTTTTATAATATATAATATTATAAAAACATTTTTTATAATAAATGCGATCTTCTTTTCCTAAGTTCGAATTGAAATCAGTATATCATCATAATATTGTCCAGTTATTATACTCTTCTGCTGTGAATAGTCAAGAAAGATATTTTGTTTGGAATCCCAAAAAAATCATGTCCACAGTCAATTTAGCCAAAACAAATTGTTTTGCCTTCTTCAGAGCACATTTAACCGCACAGTTCCATTATTTTGACTGACCTTTTGTCTCTGGAATATAATTTTCTCTCTAGGTTTCATCGTTTGAACTTAGCCACAACGTCATTAAAACTAATACGCATTTGCCCAATAGGTAAGCAAATACGGCCCCAATCTTGTGGTTAGCTTTTCCATACTTGAACGTTCATGCAAAATAGTTTGTGCCCTCTCGGCTAAGATGTATACAGCATTAGCTATCACGCAATATATTTAATCGTCACTCTTTACAATGTTATGGACTACATCCTGCAGAATTTAAAGTGCCTTTAATGCCCTTAATTGCAGCATAACAAACCATCTCAAGTATTTAACTGACACTAATCAGCTTCTAGTTTAAGTTTTTAATATCTTTGTATCAATATATTTACCTAATAGGTAAACCCATTTACAGGATAAAGAAAGCTAAAAACTACAAACCTTGAACTAATATAAAATAAAGCAACTATGAAAGAATTACAAAAGTCCTGTACCACAAATAAACGAAGAATGAGGAAAGCTATTACAAAAAACTAAACACAAATGATATACCTATTTCTATTTGTATATATCATCTAAAAACGTCCTCAAAGTAATCATTTGCATTCTTATACATAATGTGAGCAGATATTCTTGCTAAAAGATTAGTGCGTGGAAGCCACGCGCGTTACGTTATCTGAAAGAAAGCACTATAGTAAACATGTTGGCAAACAAACTGGAATATAAAGCTTCCATAATATTTTACACATCAATGCTCAGGATAAGTGTCGCTGCTTTTATATAACATAAATTTCATAAATCTACGATAGTTACATTCCAAAATGTACAAGTGTCAATGTATGTTGGATACCATATTATACTCGGTACGAAGAAAGTATTAAGGTTTACTCATAACCAACGCAAAGTACAGTGATTTTATAAAGTGAACTTTTATCTAAGCCTAGTGTTCTTGATACTGACTTAGATAGATCGTTGATATGAGGTAGGTTCGAAGGACAGACGAAAAGATTTCGTCCAAATAAGTTATTTTTGCCTTCTTCAGAGAACGTTCGTCAGAAGAGTTCCAATATCTTGACTGAGTTTTTGTCTCTGGAATATAATTTCCTCTCTAGGTTTCATCTAAGGCAATGTATTGACAAAAAACTTTCTTGGATTTCATTTGAACTTAGCCATACACTCATCTAAATAACACGCATTTGCTCAATAGTAAACAAATGCGGCTCCAATCTTGCGATTAGCTATTCCATACTTAAATGTTCATGCAAAATAGTTTGTTTCGGTTAGGGTAAGATGTGTACAGCATTAACTATCACGCAATATATTTGATCGTCACTCTTTACAATGTTATCGACTAATAATTAATAATTTTTGAACAAGCTTCTGTACAGGAAGTCCTTGGACATTCAGCATCTTCTTTGTTCGTATGACCACTTTTGAAAGAAATAAAAGCATTCCAGAGAAGAAGCAAATTAATAATGTTTATGTAACTTATTTTCAGTGTCCTTATTGGTTTTTTTCACGTAGAAA
This sequence comes from Dermolepida albohirtum, assembly GCA_031893035.1. NCBI lineage: Eukaryota > Metazoa > Arthropoda > Insecta > Coleoptera > Scarabaeidae > Dermolepida > Dermolepida albohirtum. The sequence goes on along the minus strand of JAVIWB010003856.1, from coordinate 500,428 downwards.
ATGATGTTTAATTAACACGCGAAATTCCTTTTTCTCCATATTAATGTAAAAACAACAAGTAGTTTACTTAAGCGATTGTATCTATCTTACAGATTTAGACAAAATTTTGGCAGTAGACTTCTAAAACAGAACTGATGTCATAATATTCATCATGGAGAAAATATTCTCAACTTTTGAAAAGTCACTCTTCTGTTAAATCACCCTCATATCTTCTTGAAAATCAAAAGGGGTAGAAGCTAACCGATATTTTCTAACGAAGATAAAAATTCGAGATTGCAATTACATATAATACCACGTTGTAATAAGGAAAACGGAATGTAACTTATATAAACAATAACAATCAATAACAACCCACGTTTAAGAAACAAAGTTATTAAAAAACAAAAATTTCCAACAATTTTATTTAAACAACTTTTTAAAAAAGCATGAATTTGAATTCAACAATACTAAAATACTTGAAATAAGGAACAAATAAAACAAATTCATAATTAAAGACGTGCTATATTTATAAAAAGACCAAAATGCAGTAGGTGATAGAGGAGACATCAATTTCAATAACCTATATAATAATTTAATCCTTAGAGGATGAATCTTCCTCTATATGCATACATATGTATATCAACGTTAATTTACAAGCACACATACATATAACTATAGGTACACTTGACAATAAAACATAGATACGGAAGAAACAAGGAAAGAAAGACGTAACAAATGCTTGTAGATTAGACTTTTATCAAATGTACATAACAGTTCCACCAGTTCCATACGTAAGTTTAAATGCATAGAAACACCCTATAATTTTGTTAATTTAAAATGTTTGTTCGTACTTATTAATATATTTTTAAAAAATATGAGAAAATTCATCAATTAAAAATGTATGTAAAGTCTTTATTGTAGGTGAAAGGATAAAAAAAAATTAAATAGATAACTTAGAAGGGAAGGAAAAGCCCCTGAAACGTCGTTAATATGAACAGTGTTTTATTGACCCCAATGATCGGAAATTCAAACACAAATGAAAAAAGTCTATAGTTTATTGTTAATAAAAGTTAAGAGATTTGTTTCTGTTACTTATATGTTTAATTTTACTTACTACTAATACGTAACGATATTAAACGAAATTCACAACATTTGATAAATCTACTAACATATTCAGGCAAGATAATATGTGTGTTGTAAAAGTATTTGTACACAGAAGTAAAAATACTTTTATTTGGAAATTACAAAATAATTTTTGAAAAATAATGGTACGTAAATTAATGAAATCATGCATTTGTATATTAAATAGCCGTTTCTGAACATGAATATTTCATGAACGACAGAATAAGAAAATGTAAACAATCAAATTATGAATAACGTTATATTTTAACTACAGTGAACAAGATAAAAATTAATGAAAAATTATTGCTATTAAATTTAATTTAGGTACAAACTCATTCGAAATTTTTAACAAAAAAAATCACTAAGGATGACTTCATAAATCGATTATTGACTGCACATGATGGATACACAACAAAGAAGCAAAACTGTTGAATTATTCATGTCAAAATTGAAACAGCTACAATGTTTTAATCTAAACTCTCGATAAATTTTTAATGAACGCGTTTTTTTCGCAGAGTGCTGTCGCTTTAACTAATTCTGATCACGTTACTTTATTTCGATAACTTTTCCTCGATATCATGGCTTCATTTGCAATTTATCTGATATTTTATACTCTATATGAGAGAACTGTGCTTGTAGGTGTTTTGAAATAAAGTATTCAACACAAAGATAATACATAAATAGAGAAAATTGTTTAAATACAGAAATGCCCTAAATGTTAGATTTTTATATTGACTAGTATCTATATTATTTCAAATGGATGTATCCTCAATACAAAATTTGTAGGTTCTTACACTTATAATAGATATATACAAAGTTGAATTTATACAATGCTTTCATAATGAATTGTACAAAACCGTGTGAAAATTACTATCAATAAAAGCTTAAATCTGATATATGGCATTTCTGTGTGCTGACATATTCCAGAAAATAAACTTCTTACATTTGAATCTAGTTGAATGATGAAATATCTAAGCAAAAAATATTGACGTTCTGTGGTCAATAACTAATACGAATATATGCATATGTCTTAGGGCTTTTCTAATCATCATCCTTTTTTCATCTTGCGGGTGACGCAACAGTTGAATGTGTAACAATAATTCCAAATTTTTTAAATCGTTGCCTACACACATTATTGAGAGTTAAACAAGCCGAAGATACTATACGTTATGGGTTTTAATCCCATATAAATATAAGGAAAATAAGAAAGTAATTAAATGTATCAAACAGAATGGTTCATAAAGTCTTAAGAACTTGTTAGTTGTACTATGTAGTACCTTATGCAAAGGGTGCAGCAACCATCATCAACCAAATCGAGCTTCGTTCAATCTCTTTACCCCATAAGTTTTTATTGTGACAATCTCTCACAATATTTTCCATTACCATTGTATGCAATTTTGAAACCAGTCACCAATACAACTCCTCCACATTTCTTTTGAAAGTTGGATAGACTCCGCACCTTAAAAATATTTTCCATTTTTCTACTTTTCACCTTGTTCTTTACATAATAAAACATACAAAAACGTATAAAACGAGATTGGGACTATAGAGTAGATGTACCAGCAGCTTCAGCCCAGTTCTTGCAAATACACAGTACAGACGTTGAAAGTATTTGTACCACTTTGCGGTGACTTCCCTGTTCCAGCATTACGTGGTCTGCAATTCATGGTCTTTTTAACGGATCGAAATTTCCATGCAAATATAAGCATATCTTCATTTTCAAAGAAACCGACATTGGTCTGTCCTTTAGTAGGTATATCATAGTAGTAAAGATAGGTTTTGTCACCTATCAACATGCCATTAACATAATGAAATGCTTCATATTTAAACTTCGCGGTATAACGAAACGTAATGTTTTATCCGCCGGTCCATGAATGCATGCTCAAACATTATTCCATTTCGCAATATCTTATGTCGCCCATCGGACTTAAGAGGCAATGTACGAAATGCAATGTTTTAACCTCGGAACATCTTACAATTTCCTCTCTCGTTATATCACTTAAATGTGACCATACGATATGAAAAATTATTTCTAGCACAGGAATCATAACCTTTAAACGTTAATAAATATTCGATTTACGAACAAAGTTGTAGCATAACATTGTTTGATACTTTTTTTTAACCAAGATAACAGCGAGTTCGTTACACTCGCAGTTGAGAGGTTTGTACAGGTCTCAGAAATTAAAGAAATACGATCGCATATTTTATTTAGTACTAAGCAATCCATTGTTTCATTGTAATTTGTTTCGACTCACTATTCACTTTCATCTGATAAAATGCTTTTGTTGTGGATTGCTTAATACCAGAAATTGAAATTTGTATGGCTTTCTTGTTTAATTTCAGTTTCTCTGCAAGAGATTTTGATATTAAATATGATTGAGATCCGGAATCCAATAAAACTCGTCAAATTTATTGGATTTAGATTATTCTGAAAACAAAAGCACAAAAATTATTTAATAAAATAATATATAAATAATTTTTTAAACAGCCCGATATGCACTAGGCCCATACTAAAACTAGTACTAGCTACTATCAGAAATTGTTTACAGTTTTCCGCATTTACATTTCTGCATGTCATCCTCCAAAAGATTTAATTCTGGACTCACTTATGGCCACTCAAAACCTCCAATAAGCTGTTCTTTAGCTAAGTTTGTGTTAGTGCTTTATATGCTAAGATGGAATCCTACTAAAATACCCAGTACTCACTACTAAATAAATTAACATTAAATTGATTCAAATATGTTTCTAGGATGTCAGTTTCTAATTGCTGTTTTAACACGTTTCTCATCAAAACACCTGCGACGATTTCATAGCTAACTACACCAAACTATGGAGAGAGTGGTGTCCTCTTTATGCCCTTCTAATAACATTTTTAGCTTCTGCCAAAAAGTGTCATTTTAATGTTTAAATTTAAATTATATATAGTGAACACTTAACAACGTTATTGACTTCAATTGACAGATTGTATATTAGAAAATCAAAATTATTTCACGGACAACATATTTCCATGTTTTAACATGATTAATAAACGTAGAATTTCTGTCGAAAGTCACTTTCCTTTGTACAGAACATTTCTCAAGTAAATATTTAAATATTTAACGTAATTTACTGTAGTTTTTTTTTTTTCTTGAAATGACTGTAATATTTACCTGTCATATTAAACGTTAAAGTATCATTACAAAAATAATAATAATAATAAAAATATTCCTAAAGTTATTTATTAAATATGTCTTGCAAATAATAGCTTAAATTTTGAATAAATGCGAAAAATTAATACATACTTACGTGGTACAAACAATTACTAAAAATAAGTTGATCTACAATTTTACATTTACAAATACATAAAATAGTATGCATAGAAGTGTTTCTAATTTGCTCTTATCACCTGTATAGACCATGCGACAATAAAATTTTATCATGCAAGTTAAGACATTGAAGTTAGAAAGATTAAGAAAGTCCATTACAGTAAAACAATGTACTCGGGTGTATATTTCAAAGACTGAAATGACCCAATCTAGTAATGGATCTAAAACATATATTGCTATTCGTAAAAGTTTCAAAATAGCAAATAAAACTTGAATTATATCGCATTCGAGGTGCCACTTCTAAATACTATTATGAAACTTAGAATAAGAAAATATGGGTCAACCAATACACGGATAGTATTAGTTGACCCATATTTTCTTCACATAGATTTTGATTCTGCTGGAACTAGTTCGTTAGCATATGATAAAATTATACATTAATATATATTCCTTTAGTAGTTAGTATTTGCTTTGTACATACATTCATTTTCTTGTGAACAATCTAAAAATCAATAGTTAGACTCATAATATTAATTTTATTTATTGTACATCATACAAAGGTAGATATTTATTGTGCGCCATTTTATATATAAAACTTTTTCTCTTTTGTAACAGTATTTATACTGAGTAAATTTCTACTGATACTCATTATCTTGTCCCCTTAAGTCATTCACATTATAAATGTGGTAAAGTAGATAAAGTAGATATCGTCGCTGTAAATAGTTGCGTAAAAGAATGTTAGGTTACCGTTAGTATTATTTTATGAAATTGAGTAAGTTACAATACACTATGATGACCACATGCAGCGTAAATTATTAATAAACTGTTAACAAAATGTCATGATGAATATATCAAATTCAATTCAAAGTTCACCTTTTATATAAATTAAAGTAATTCTAATAAAGAAAGTACATAATTTTTGAGAAGATATGGTAGAGATAAATTAAATTGTAGTAATATTTATACTTTCTAGGAGCAATTTTGGTTGTGCTTTTCCATAATTTATTCCACGTTTTATTTATATTTAAAGTTTTGTTTCTTATGGTATATTGCTTCTTTTATTAATAGAATAGTTTATTAAAGAGAAAATTATGTTCTTTCCTTACTAAAATTACTTTAATAATTTTTTAGTTTAGTCACTTTTATCTGCCGATGATGATAACTTAGTTGTCGGAATACGTATACAGAATACGAAAATTAATGTGGAAAGAGGTTATATATCAACCTTAAGTGATTAAGTTATCAGCCACAGGCTCCGTCAAAATTACATTTTTTGCTTAGAGCAAAGATTATTTTTTAATGTTCGTTTAGTTTGGATATCTTTATTAAATTTATTAAATAAATAAAATTACAATTCGGTAACTCGATATTCTTTCATACAACTATCTACAACAAGGATGCATACTTTACCAGATTTCGAATGTGAATAAGTTGAAACGAGAATTAATGTGAGAAGAATGTCTTCATTATGACCATCAATTTGACTTTTGCAGAGATTTACCTGCAACAAATTAAATTAATCGAAACTTTTTCAAAATATTATTAGTACCTTGATTGGGCGTAGAAGTCTCGAACATTTCACAATTAAATATAATTAAATCAATTAAGCGAATTTTTGCGATAGCAAATATTTAAAATTTTTCAAGAGAAATTTACAACAATGGTATATAAATGCCAAAACATTTTTGATAGTAAAAGCAATAAAAGTTAATGAACCATATTTATGTTTTAATTTTCTTATGTATATTTATCTTATAAAGCATGTTTCAAGAACTGCTCGCAATCTCAGTTAACAGAGCAAAATATTAAAAAGAAGTATTTATATCATACCGTAAATTTGTCAGTGTAGAACTTTATTTATGGAATAATTCCTAATCAAGCTACATGTATATTACGATCTTGTTAATATTGGGTTTACGAAAGTTTAGCTTGAATCATTTTCCACTACATTGGGCAATAATCTTGTTATATTCAAAATGTACATTAACACACAAACACCCACCCACACATACACACGCATACATACATACGTATATATATATATATATATATATATATATATATATATATATATATATATATATCTAACATGGTGCTACCTAGTCAAGTTCGTATCGTTTCATAAATTCACTAAATGTCTTGTAACAATATTATATATTCATACAGGCATCCCCATTGTTATTTTAAAATAAATATAAATAGAATAGAGATTTTGTAATTAACAATAAAAGTACACGAAAACTCATACCCCTTAACATTGTAAAATTTGAGGCTCTTTTCATGAATTCTATTGTTCTCTTAGGGATTAAGTTGGGTTTCTTTTGAATCAACTAGACCTTGTATTCATTTATGCACAAAATTTAGACAAATAAAACAAAGAAATTGTTGCAATATTTAATTCCATAAATTACCATTAATGCATTTAAACATTTAGGTCAAAGAACACGAAATGAGAATATATATATATATATATATATATATATATATATATATATATATATATATATATATATGCAAATTATGTAATCTTCAAAAGCTGTTAAATATCTGCAATAAACAGTGAACTATTTGATTTGTATTTTTATTATTTACAAATTTGAAGTTAAAAGTTATATTTAATAACTTTAACCTTGATTTAACTCACGTCTAAAGAACCAAAAATTCAGTTTTCGGATTTTACTAAATTAAGAATTAGATTATATTCATTATATTCAAAGAAATTGTCTTTGAATGTAAATAATATCAAATCAACTAAATAAATATAATTTATCATAATTATCACCATCGTCGTAGAATTTATGATTCCATATATTTTATAATAATGTATCAAATCCAAAATAAAGTAAATCTTGATTTCTTGTGTTTTAAAATAAAATAACAATTTGGTACACACGTGGCTTTCATCCGCTTAATAGTGCACGTCCTGATGTCTAAATAAACATTAAAAATAAAATTTTATTTAAACGTCGTACAACTATAAACCAAGAACACGAAAAATTTAATGGTCATCGTCGGCCTACTTATTTGACTGTTTTGATTCATTTTAAGTTCTGTAAAATTCGAACAAAAAATCGCTTTCTAATTTTAAATTCAAATGAAAGAAAATTAATCGAAACTTTTTTCAAATATTATTAGTACCTTGATTGGACGTAGAAGTCTCGAACATTTCACAATTAAATATAATTAAATCAATTAAAAGAATTTTTGCGTTGGCAAATATTTAACATTTTTAGTAGATGTTATTGCTCTGAAATGCAAATGAATTCTCTTCTGGATCACTGCTTCTGTGCCTTGTACATCTCTCACCCCGTCTTTGCAGCTTTGTCTGGACTCTAAACAAAGCCATTAAGACTAGGTGTACTTCTTATGTAACTGGTACGCCGAAGATCCTATAAATTTGTTTGTTTCCCTTTTTAGAACTTAAATTTATAGGTGTACACTATAGCACACCATGTAAATCATTTAGATTTAACTTTTATAAAGAATTTGTACTTTATAATGTACACGTATTTCAATAAAATGCTTAATTTGCTGTCATCTATCGGATATTTTCTACTACATTTTGTATAGTATTTCTAGTAGAATGTATACATCGATTTCTGTAATTTATATAACCTGTTTCGAACATTTTATTTAGAAGTAGATTAACTATTTATAATATACTCATTTAAGTAGAAACTGAATATATTAAACGATCTTCGTTTCCAATTATAGTAATATATTCATTTCTGGTTTAAAGAATTGTGTTCTTTTACTGTTTTATGAATTTTGTATGTATATTTCCTAATGTTATGACTTTAGGTGCATATTTATTTGTGATAGAAAAAAATTACGAAGCAACTTTTGTCATTGATGCTTATTTTAGTAATGGCTTTCCCTAGAATATCAGTTATTCTTTTGTACAGCCATCGGCTACCCCTAGACGAAGCATCTATTTGTATATTTAAAATATTATTGAAACTTATTTAAATTGTGTAATCGAAATTACAATGATAATGCTAAGTGCTTGCTTAAATGTTGGGTCCTCCTGCCGTTAGATATGACTGTTGCTTCACTTTCTCACTGTGCATATTACCTTGCATTCCGTTCTGTCCATTGCACCATCTCATGCTTCTTTCCACTTTATTTCTCTCTTTTTTTGATGGTTCCTTTTATCACCACTTCTCATATCTTTCTTGATCTTTCCCTTCTTTTCGCTTTACATTATTTAGTGTCATATATTTTCTTTGCGACTTTGTTATCTTGCATCTGTAGAACATGTCAGAGACATCCCATTTGTTTTTCTTCTATTTTATCTATTATTGGTGATATATTAAGTTGTTCCCCAATTGCTCTATTACGTATCTTAATCTCTTTCTTAAAGGTGTACCAATAAGACATTTCATTGTTAATAGCCCGCCATTTGGATAGTTTTCATGACAATGCAACGATATACGCTTCAGCAACCCATTGAAATTATTAAAACTAACTACAAAAATGGTGAAAATTTCGCGGTCACAGTTCGCAAAACCAAAACATTTTTGGGTCGTCGTGAAGCACCTTCTCAGCCAGCAGTTTTGAAACTGGTGGAAAAATTTAAGCTGCTATGACAAGTTAGTGATGTGAAGAATCGAACTCGTGCATGTCGCTCAAAAACAAGTAAAAATATTGCTGTTGTAGCCCATAGTGTTAAGGAAAACCCAGGTTTGTCCATTTCTCGTCGATCTTTGGAATTGAGCATTCCGCAAACGACATTACACTGGATTTGGAATAAAGACTTAGGCCTTAAGGCTTTTAAAGTTCAGTTAAGTTCACGTCTACCAACCATCAACAACGTCATGTCTTTGCTGATTGGGTCCTTGAAATGTATCAAATTGATCCGGAATTTCATCGAAAAATCATCTTGAGTGATGAGGTCCATGTTCACCTCGGAGGCTACGTTAACAAGCAGAATTGTCGCATTTGGGGCTCGAAAAACCCAAGAATTATTGTTGAAAAGCCTCTTCACCCTCAACGTGTGACTGTCTGGTGCGGCTTTTGGTCTGGCTGGGTCATTGGACCTTACTTTTTCTACAACGAAACTGGAGCGACTGTTTTGGTGAACGGATTGCGCTACAGAACGATGATTAATAATTTTGTATGTACGGAACTGGAAAATATTGATGTGGACGACGTCTATTTTCAAGGCGGCCTTATGTGCCACACAAGTAACGATACTATCGCTCTTTTGCGTAAAAAGTTTCCTGACCATGTGATTTCTCGAAGAGGCTATCACAATTGGCCATCGAGATCTTGTGATTTAACACTTTTAGACTTTTGTCTTTGGGGCTACGTGAAAGATAAGGCCTATACCGATGGGCCACAATCGATTCAAAACCTCAAAGATGGAATTCGTAAAGTTATCGAAGAGATACTGTCGCAAATGTGCGAATTGGTGAAAATTTCATGAAAAGAATATGGTCCTGCAAGCGAAACCGTGGCTGCAATTTGGCTTATATTGTTTTCCGTTATTAATGGCATACACTCCTCTTTACAATTAAATAAACATCCGATGGTTTCGCTTGAAAATATCGTTCTTTTACATATCAAAATGAAACCTCTTATTGAAAGACCCGTTATTACTGACTGCAGGAATGTAAGTTCTAAAAGTATATGTAATCCCTTTCAAAGTTTCTTGAATTGTTTTACTTAACGAGAGCTTAGCTTGTAAAAAGTAATCCGTCGAGAAATCAGACTATACACATGCTCTGTGGGGACGGAATAAATGTCTTTAATTTGTTCTCTATGTCACTTCGTATTATACTTAGGATAGCTATTATGAATTTTTTATTAAAGATTTACTTAATAAAGCGAGTACAAATTTCACAAAGTTTTAGGAACATAATCCGGTGTCTTCATATTTAAAAGCCCTAATTGAAATTTCTTGTTAAGTAAACGATCTCTAAATTAATTTACCAGCTTTAAATTACGTTCCTTCCAAAAAATTCAAAAGAATGTTTGTAGTATATGCTTCAATTAATAATTTCTAAATGTAATTTCAGTAAATAGTAATTTTCGAATGAAGACAAAATTATAAAACGAATTAATCTTGTTAGTCTTAATACAAGGGAAACTACAAGATATTTGTAAAGTAATTCTGTTTTTCCTTTGAGATTTAGTATTCATGAATTAAAAAAAATACTAAAGTATACGCAGCAAGCTGAATAAAATGAAAGTAATTAATTGAGCTCTCTCAGTTAACTCGAAATAATAATAATGTGTTATCCAAAAGCGTAAGCCATTGAGAGGATAATTTTAAATGTTAATTTGTATTAACATTTAAAATTATCCTGTAAATGGCTTACGCTACAGCAAATTATACAGACAAATAATATATGTATGTACACGAAGAAATAAGGAATTAAAAGATAACTTAATTATAATATTAAATATTTTACACATACGAGGGAGCGTTTTTATATTTGCGGAATGGGGGACAAGGGGTGGAAATAAAAAAAACAAATTATTTTTCTTTTTCAATATATTCACCAGCAAGACAGATACATTTTTCACATCTTTCAATTAATTTATTTATACCCTCATAAAAAAATGATTTCTCTTTATCTGCAAAATACGCCGAAACTGCCTCCTTGACTTCATCATCGGCAGTAAATTTTTTACCCCGCAGCTCTTTTTTCATTTTCGGAAACAGGTAATAATCACTCGGGGCCAGGTCTGGGCTGTAGGGTGGGTGATTCACAATTTCGAAGCCCACCTTATGCAGGGCAGCTAACGCAACGCGGCTCTTGTGGACGAGCGCGTTGTCGTGCAAAAGCAGAACACCTTTTGTCAATTTTCCCCGTCTTTTCTCTTTAATGGCTTCTTTTAGTCGCTCTAATATTGAAGCGTAATATTCTCCGGTTATAGAAACACCTGCTGTGCCCATTTTATGCCACTGCATGGAGTCTTGTTTGGACTCAGGTTCAGAATGATGAACCCAAGTTTCGTCTCCAGTAACAATTCCACTCAATACACCATCCTTGTCTTCATTACAGAGGTCCAAAAATGCACGCGAACACTTGCGGCGGCGTGAGCATTCTCGGCACCCATCTTGCGCTGACCTTAGACATGCCGAGATGATCGTGTAGGATTTTAAAAATTGTTGTATCGGATACTCCAACCATTTCTGCGAGTTGTTTCTTCTTTAGTCGAGCATCTTCGAGTACAATTTGTTCAACTTTTTGGATAAGTGCTGGCGTGGTAACCTCAATGGTCCTGCCCGGCCTCGGGTCGTCTTCAAGGGATTCCCTTCCTTGTTTAAATAAACCATGCCACTTGTACACCATGGTTTTTCCTGGATAAGAGTCGCCGTAAACCAATGACATCTCATTCATTATGGTCGCGACTGATTTTCCTTGCCTGGTAAGGAACTTTATAACGGCACGATATTCGATTTTTTTCATATTTCACTTTTCACTCCTGATTATGTTACTTGGTTGACGATGGCTCAAAGACTAACTGTCTAATAACAATGAAACTTTGTATTTATACTAATCATGAGTCGCTGCACAGGCCACGCCCCAAATGCGCCTACTCACCCCTCTACAACCCGCTCATTCCGCGAATAAAAAAACGCTCCCTCGTACTTAAAAAATTATTTTCCGAACTTATAAACTAAAGCTGATTTTAACTCATATAACTTGATATTAACTACATATGTCAGTGTCCACTTAATAGTATTTTACACTACAACATACAAACAAAATTGGAGATAGAGACAAGTACTGGTAAAACGGGTAGAAAATTTTACTATAACGAAAGTTAAATCTGGAAATAGACAACGGTAATTGGGCTAACAAGTTTAGGTCATAAATATCATTATTTAAAATTTTCTAAATAAACGTAATTATATTATCCCGCGATTGCGCAGAGATAAACAACCAAGCTCCATCAAAAGGTTATTACACATATAATTGTGAGACAAATAATTGCCATATTTGCGAAAATATAATGTTTTAATCAGTTTGTTTTGAACACTCGACCATATTAAAAATGAGATGTGTACCACACAACAGAACAATAATATAGTTTACTGCGCGTATAGGCGTTATAGAAACTGATAAGAGCAGCATTTCTTAGTTGATGGGTACTTCTAAAGAAACAGACAAAGAGAACCACTACCCTACGATATTTAAATCATGGTGATTAAAGTTTAGTTTACTATTAAACCAAACACTAAGATTCTTACTTAAATCACAACATTTCAGAAGCTACTCATGAATGTTATAATCGGATTCAACATTTGTTTGTTTGATTTGTTTGTTTTCTCGTGACACTAATAACATTGCATTTAGAAACATTCAAGTAAAAGTCGTTAAACAAACACCAGGAATGTAATAACGTAACATCATTCTATAAAGCGGAACAGTCCTTCAATGACGCAATATTGAGATCATCAGCATACATTAAACATTCAGAAGATAAACAGTTAGAAAGCCATTAATGAAGAGCAAGAGTAAAGGAGGCTCCAAAGTGTAAACTTGCGGCACTCCAGAGGATGAACAGTAGAGAAACGATTTGAAACTGAAACATTCACCATAGTAGAGGCGGTTCGTCCAATAAGACCTGATAATTCAAATGTATTAAAAGAGTCTGTATAAATTGTATTAACTTGGTACGGATGATCAAGTGCGTCCGATATATAATGAGTAAAAGAAAAAAGATTTGTGAGTGGTAGAATGTCCCTTAATGAAACTATGTATGTTTCTATGATATGTAGATCTATATTTGGTTTTATATATGGTTGTAAAGTAAATCAAAAAGTATTGTTTCAAATACTTTAGAAGAATTTGAAATTGTTGATATAGGACGATGGTTAATACCATTTTTGTTACCAGACTTAAGCAAGAGAAGTTATCAGTGATATTTTCCACGTTACGAGATATTTTCCCCTCCTTTAAAGTTAAATTAAAGATATGCACAAAAGGATTCAACAAGATATGTACGTGTACAATTCTTTATTACAAAATCTGGAATAGAATCGGAACCCATGGCAAGTACTGGTCTCAAAGTACATGACAATCAATGTTTGGGTGTAAAATGGTATGTAAAAGTAGAAGTAATATTAAGGGGATATCCAATACCTCATCATTGAACAACATAGGGCCAGGAATACGTATGCATCCACGTCTGTCATTAACAATGATCACGTTGGGCATAGTTATGATCACGTTGAACACAGTTACTAATACTTGTAATGTAATTAAAAAAAGTCATCATTAATACTTACCTTGAGGAGTTTTCTGTAATGTCTAAAATTATATGCAATCATTTGAAGTGCAGTTGCCTTAAACTCTATATAGAAACGGTTTTTAGTTCGAATGAACCGGCTAGTTTTGAAAGAGAACCAATTCGAAAAACGGATCTCTCCGGATCTACTAAATGGAGTAGAAATATTGAAATAACTATATAAATCTTTTGCAAATATTAACATGCTTCAGCAACATCAGCGCATAGAAGAACTAGATCCCAATTCCTATGACAAAGTAAGTCATAAAGTTTTGAAAAATCTGCGTGAATCATCAGAAAATTCGTTAGATATTTATAACAAAATGTTTAAAAGAATCCGTTCCAAACTTTATATTAAACTCTAAGGCGGGATGATGAGCATTCCCAAGAGTCAGATAAAAATGAGAGTGTTCCAGAGAGAAGGATACGGCTTTTGTACAAAATGCTAAATACAAGTATATATTGTTATTATTAACAATTAATTTGAAGGCGGTCTTTTAAATTAATAAAATTCAAAATATTGTCAGACCTTGAACAAAGGAAATCAATTTAAGCCGGGCACGTTAAAGTCACCTACAAAAATAAACTGAGAATCTAAAAGTGGAGACCCTTCGAACATATTCAAAAAATAATCATACAATGTAGCAGTAGTAGAAGGGAGCACATGTGCATTGACTTTAACGCAAACGAAATCAATATTTTGAAAAGAAAAATCAATAACAGATATATAAATTGTACTAGAAGGAAAATCAGATTTAACATCAACAACCACCATCACGACCACGTTCCCTGTCCGATTTGTAAATGCTGCATTCATCAGTAAATGAATCAGAACTCTACAAACTAGAGTTGACCCAGGTTTCAGTTAATAGTATAATGTCAAGTTAATTGATAGCAAGCAAAGTAAAATTGTTATTATAAAGGTTAAATAGTGTTTCAAAAAGTTTGTTTTAGAGGATGAGTTTAATTCTAGATATTTATTTTTTAAAGTTGTTATCAGAAATGAAATTAATTTTTATTTAGGTATTATTAACCTATTGATCCTTTTTCTGATACTGAAACTTATGTACAAGGAATTTTCAATAAAAACTAGGACTACTATTACCAACAGTCTAAATTACTTCTGCAGCAATTTTTCGTGTTCTTCATTAACACACTGTTTCTAGTATTCACAAATTGTTACTCTATTTCCTTTTCTACCAATTACTCCATTGAAATGAGATTGATTATCTTTGCCGATAGTTATATTGCTGTTTTACTTAATTTATAAGGATGGCTGTTGCTTTGGGAATTTCTACGAATAGAATCATAATACAATAAAATGGACTGATTCTGAATTGCTAACTGAGAAAATGCAGCTTCGAGTACCGAAATTCTATTAATTAATTCCTTGAGAAGTCTATATCGAGGGAGACAAGAACTATAGTCAACACGTGTATTGTGTAATTTTAGTGAGAATAAGCATGCAAATTAATTTAATGAATCTACAAAGCTGTAAACATAAGTCTGAAATCGGGAGTCACGCCACTAATTCCTTGGATAATGCAAAAATCGAGGTGGGTTAAATTTGAATGCCACAGTGGTGATCTAACCATGTGCAAGTGAAAAAATTCGACTGTTGCCAATCTACCACAAGCAGTCAAGTAACTTTAATCCGACTCCAATGTTGAAAGAAAAACTACATCTTTTGGAGATGCTAGTCATTACATTTATTAGTGTTTCCACCTCTGATGATATTAATGTCTCCCACGAGACCTTCTCGAATTCTCCGAATGTCAATCGCATTGGCTAGTCAAAAAATTAGAAAAAAGGAGGGCCATCATAAAGAAATTATAGGCTCATAATTTGAAGATAAGTAATGATAGAACGACTTAAAGTATTCAAAAATAGCTATATATAAAATTTCCTCAATTAAAATTAACCAATTATAAATATACTGGAAAAAACAATACATTCACTAGTTTAATAATTCACCCAGAGGGCGTCTGAATATCTGTTAGGATAATATTTACCGTAAACAATCGAACTAGAACGGAAGTAAATGGCGTAGAATATACCTGAATGAACAATTAAAATCACTAGGAAATGGACTTCCAAATTGGTTAAAAGTAATTACAGTTAACCTTAGAATAGAACAACTACCGGTAACTGATATTAATAACGCCAAGCATAATCCCATCTAAACATCTGATATATTTATATAAAAAGAAAATGACACGAATCATAAAAAAATAGAAAAATATAACGGCACAGGGCCGTAATGAAATGAATTTAACAAAATGGAATTCATAAATCGAGCCAAGAAAGTGCACGCTGCTAAGACTATGGAAACTATTAAACTTTCATGTTCATTGAAAATGTTCAGCGTAAATATACAAAATTTACACAAAATATGAACGACAACATTTGATAGAATGTCCAAAATGATCAAAGGGTAAAATGAACAAGTAGTAATGGAACTGTGGGAACATTGTTAACGAAAGTTTCACATTTTATCTGATTTATATAAACTTTTAGTGACGGTGGGTCTACCGATTCGTTAACTATTAATGAAGATTATTTTAATTATACAAGTATTTCATTTTTAGTTACTGACCGGTCGTTCTTTGCTATAAGAATACTTATTCCTTACGGAGAACATGGCTACATGAAGGAACTGCTGAAACATACCTGACATTGCAAACATTTAGCCAACAAAATCTGGTAAATATTTGTATGTACATCTCCATACTGAAAAGGCTACTTATAAGGATCAGTGTTTATTTACATTTTTTACATGCTAAACCCTTTGCACTTCTACGAATCATACGCCACCTACCGAGTACTCACGATCCTAGACATGACTTTTTCGACGATCCTATAGTTGATATAGTACTGAAACCAAACTTTACATGAAGAAGTGTAATTTTGTTCTTTCTTGATTTGATGGATTATCCTATTAACCGTAATTTGTATTATATTAATATTAATTCCAACACATGGTATTGCAGTTTTGCACTATAAATAATATATAAACTCGCAATAGAATTTTATTGGAAGGAAGAAAGATAGAAAAGTAAAATTGTGAGAAAAGATTCTATCGAAATTGACGAACGTCAAGATAATCTTTTTCTTATTCACGGGAAATTTAGGAAAAACTTCCTCAATATTATTAAAATGTAAGTTCTTTATATTTCTTCGTATGTTCAGAAAGTTTTCTTTTTCCTTTTCCGGCTCAATATGTTACGGAAAGATTTGCTAGAAGTTTACAAATATCGAAATCTTGAGAAATTGCTTTCGAATGAGGAGATTGATAAGAGCGACTCTTATTACGGCAATAAAAAATTGATATACAGTCAATTACAGCTGAAAGAAGTTACATATTAGTCTACTATACTATAATATAGAGATCGAAAAAAGTAATAACAGAGTACAGTAATTGATAAGGAAATAAATATTACATAGTGTTTATCGTCCTTTTTGCTAAGTTACATTTAGTTTAGGTAAAAATAATAAATATTGTAATAACAAAAATTGAGCTGTATGTAAATGCGATTATAAAATTACTGGTTAATAAAAGAATTGTAAATTAATAATATAAATTTACTCACACAAGTACATACTGGGTGGAATAATTTTCTAGGTTACAAATTAAAACAAAACTAAAATATTGTCGGGCATGTACCTATATGTGATGAGAAGGGAACACGTTTAAATTTATTTAAAAATGCTTTAAGGATAATTGTGAACTTCAACTTTAAACGCTTGTAACAATCGAATAATCAAAGTATTTAGCATTAAAATAATTAACTTTTACTAACAGTACAAAATTGATGTTAAATTAACCTTTCTATTTTTGTCCGTTTTGAGCTAATGCTGAAACACTTTTGGCACTTTTGCGTATACGTTCGCTAACATGAATGCAATTTGTGAATACCTAAAAAAGTCTGTTTTGTTTTTACGAATACTAGAGAACTCTAAGAAATATAAAATATTAGAACAAAAAAGTAAAACCAGAGAAGAAAAAGCATTATTGAATTTTTCATTAAATGTTAATGTAGAGTGTTACCTCAACGAGTTTCGATAACGACATTCATTCTCCTAGATATATTTTGAATTATTTGTTTTTGTCATTTTCTGAAATATCTTACCGCTCCTCTATAAGTGCCGTTCTCAATTAATCCAGTTCTGTGAGTAGCAACACAGTTTCTATACCTTCTACTGATAATATCCCATTAATGTTCAATTAAAGTTAAATCAGAGCTATGTGTTGACCATGGCACCTTTGAGATATTAATCTCTACTGATTACAAGTTTTTGAGATTCAAAAAGGACTATTTCTCAAAAAGCCAAACACTATTCTATTGTTCTACTATACAAACTCAAGAACGACCTCTCTGGAAAACAACCTGGAATGGCCCGTAAGGAAATTTTCGTTTCACTCAAGCCTTTGGAGACAAATAAAGGGTATCCTAAAGTTAATGCAAGATTTTAATTAAATAGAAAACACAGTTTTTAGTCTTTCGATTGTTATTTTTTATTGAATCATAAAGTACATAGGATAGAGTTATTTATGGAATAGCACATTGGGCAAATGGCCTCCACGGCTTTGCATGCACATACGCACTCGTTTGTCGAAATTTTCTATGACCATTATGCAAAAATATGGCTGAATTTCGTTGATGCGGCGTTGAATCTCCTCCTTTAATGCATGGGTGATTCCAAATAACCTCATAAAAGAAATCTAATGGTGTTAAATCACACGATCTAGGGAACCAATTTTGATCACCGAAACGAGAGAGTACACGACCTGGAAATATCTCATGCAGTAATTGAATTGTTTCACGGGCTGTATGGCATGTGGCAGCGACTTGTTGAAACCACATATTGGCCACATCAATATCATCCAATTTCGGCAGCAAGAACTGTGTTAATATGTCGCTATATCGAGCATCAGTAACAGTCACTGCTTGACCAGCCTCATTTTTTCAAAAGGATGGTCCAATTATGCCTCCAGCCCAAAATCCACACCAAATAGTGACACGTTGTGGATGCATTTGTTTTTCGAGAATCACATGTGGGTTCTCAGAACTCCAAAAGCGGCAATTTTGCCGGGTAACAAAACCATCAAGGTGAAAATGTGCTTCATCGCTTAGGATGATTTTACTCGAAAAATCAGCATCCATTTGTGGATGTTCAATAACCATTCAACGAACTCTCTTCTCTGTGCATGGCCATTAGGCTTCAGTTGTTGTGTTAATTGAATTTTGTAAGCATGGAGACACAGATCTTTAGTGAGTATACGCTGTAGAGAGCTTCCTGAAATTTGCAATAATTGTCCACGAGACCGAATTGTGGTTCCTGGATTGTCACCGACACTCTCACGCACTGCTTCGATATTGACATTTGAACGGCTTATTTTTGGACGACCAGTGTGTTTGGCGTCTCCAACGGATCCAGTCTCCTTGAATTTTTTAATTAATCTCTTCACAATTGACGAAGTTAAAACACTATTCCGACCATATTTTGTATGAAATTTCCGAACTGCGGCCGCTAAGCTTTCATTATTTTTGAAATATTGTTCAATAATGAAGACACGTTGTTCTATCGTGTAACGCTCCATTTTTACTAACACTAAACTGTCGGTGTCGAACATTTTTTTTTAGGGTCGCCAACACTTTACTGCACAAATGGCGACAAATTCAAATCTTGCGCTAATTTTGGGACACCCATTATAATCAATTGAGATTTAGGATTGAGTCTCAATTACGCTATTCGTCATATTTAGCTAAAAATGATCTTGTATTACTCGCCAAACTTAATATTTCCTTTCTGGGAAGACATTTTATTGCTAAAGAAAGATTATTAGAAAAAAGACATAATGGTACTTACTTGCTATTACATCATTCTGCTATAAGCTTCGAAACTCAGATAAGCTCTAGATGATATGGTATAAGTATATTTTAGGAAAAGCAAACTTAAACTTAATTATTTTTAGAAGTGTGTAGAATTATTAAAACTCCCTTAATTCATACATAATTCTTTCGAAAATTACATTTTTCATGTTACTACATTGTATTAGGAATTGTTTCCTAGTTAATAATTCGTTAAATAAGTTGAAAAGAAAATTATGAGACATCATTTACTTCCCTCTTAAATTACAACAAAAGATAATATTAATTAACGCTCACTTAAGTCGTTATAACAGATGGTTTGCTTGTAAAATTTAATTAATTTTGACGAGAAATTCAATATAATAACCCCATCAAATAGTTTCGAATACTTCGTTGACGTTTAATCTCAAACATGTCATGATTAATTTAAACACGACAGTAATAGATGTTTGATGAGTAAAACAGAAGTAGCATTGTGTAAAATGTTACCTATTACAGCTATTCATTAAATATCTACTATTATAATATAATTTTGTCATTTGTTTTGTAACATAACAAAAGTCGATCGATATATGTATTAGCTATTATATTCATTTGCGTTCTTGTCGAGGATGTTTATGTAGGGAGAATCTAGAAACAATTAACGTTTTATCGTTATCAAAAAGAGAAGGACATTTGTTTCTCAAAAAAATCTCTTCAGTGATTTTTTTTGACCACCCATTCGCTGTTTTAGAATAAACAAATATTTGGATATTAATAGTCAACCTACATGCAATATTAATTATGCTGCAGTAATAATAATAATAACAATAATAATAACTGAAAAGCACCAGGTATCTATCATATATATAATTTCTGATTCGAACACTTTATATCATTTCATATGCAACTAACTGAACAACTAAATCAAATCATAATAAAACCGCTGAATATGCGAAAGTATTTATCACAAAGTTAAACATTTATAAAACCTAATAATCAAGATACGAAAAATACAGCAAATTACAGACCGATTAGATGCTTACCTACTATATATATAAAATACTAGCTGCCATTATTAGATAAAAATAGATAAACATCTAACACAAAATGCATTATATCAGAGAAACAGAAAAGATGCAGAAAGCACGATAGTGGATGCAAAGAAGAAATTATAATTAATAGAAGTGTAATAATGAAACAAACATCAGAGAAATATAATTACATGTTACATCGACTATAAGAAAGCATTTGATTCCATATCGTTCAATTGATTAATGAAAACTTTAAAAATTTATAAAATTCAAACTCGTAGGTATAGAACAACTTACGCCCAAATCGGTTAGTTATGTATTATCGGCTTGATCTACACAAACTCCAAAAGAAGAAAAAAAGTTAGTGTAAAATATAAAACAACATACAAGTAAATAAAAAAAGACATTTGGAAAATTATGAAGGATATTATATAGGTATATACGAGCCTCAATCTCAAGGGTAGCCGTTTATATTACATTCGAGGGTAGCTGTTCATATTTCGGGAACTGGCAACACTGATGATTACATCGTGAAGTTTGTCATTTTCGATAATATATTTACTTTGACAATTTTATTATCCGGTCGCTATTTCTATTGTCGACAGTTATTTGAAAATTTTATGTTAGCGAAAAAATGGTATTAACTTGCGAACATTTTCGTGCAATTATTTTTCATAAACTTCGGCGTGGATTATCTCAACAAGAATGCATCGACGAGCTGAAGCGATGAAGCACCATCGAAAACTACAGTATGTCGTTGGTATAGTGAATTCAAACTTGGACGGCGTTCTTTGGGCGATGAATTTCATGAAGGTCGTCCCACAAATGTTGTTGTGTCAGAAAACATTAATGCAGTATCTGAATTGATAATGCAAGACCGTCATGTAACATACCTTGAGATTGAGGCATCTCTAGGTATTAGTAGTAGCAACGTGCATAGGATCCTGCATGAACATTTAGCTGTTAAGAGGCTATGTTCACGTTGGGTACCACGTGATTTGACAACCGCTCGAAAAAGGACTCACGTCGATTGGTGCCAAGAAATGCACAAAAAATACAATGGCGGAGTTTCAAAGAACATTTATAAAGTCGCCACAGGCCGATAGTAGACAGCAGTCGACTGTGTGTGTATTCTAAGATGAGCCAAAACCAACAAAAGTTGTTCGCGCTCGAAGCACATCAAAACAACAAATGGTCGCCGAGTTTTTCGGAAAAACCGGTCACGTTGCAACCGTGCTTTTAGAGAGTTGTAGAACGGTCAATTTCGAACGGTACACAACTATTTGTTTGCCAAAAATTTTTGAAGAAATAAGGAAAACAAATCTAAAACGACAGATCATTCTCCACTATAACAACGCGAGCTCTCACAGGTCGGTTCAAACAATTGAATATTTGAATGAGCGAAACATTGAATTGATGAGCCATTCGCCGTGCAGCCTCGATCTAGCACCCTGTGATCTCTTTTTAATTCCACACGTGAGGGATAAACTTCCTGGTCAACAGTTTTCTACGCCGGAAGAGGCCGTTGAGGCTTTCGAAACTTATATTTTGGAAATGCCGCCTTCACAGTGTCAGCAATGCTTTTCGAATTGCTTTAAACGAATACAGAAGTGCATTGATTTTCAAGGAGAATATTTTGAAAAGCAATAAAGCTATTTTCGATAATGAAAATTTTTGTTTGTTTGCTATTTGTGAAATATAAACGGCTACCCTTCGCATGTATATATACATTATGAAGTTTAACAAGTATTACTAACATAACAAAGTAAACTACAATTGAGAATAAATAGAAATATATAAAAACTAAATTATACTGTTAACAAATCGTTAAGAAGAGCCGGCCGACATCCCCAATCATGGAAATACATTTAGCAGTTTAGTTCTATCAAAAGGTATGCTAAATACATTGGAGCATCTGGAAGAAAGCCAAGGCATGCGAGTATTCAGATATATAAGTAGTTGATTGTCAAATACTTTACTCATAATCTTCCATATATAACGTGCTCCATGAATCTTACGTCAACGGAATTTAGGTATCCCCATCATGTGTTCTCAGTAAGATACCGTAAACAGTTTTGCTGAGGATAAACTCCATTCATTCCATACAATAGAAGTCTGAAGCTTCTACATTACTAACAACAAAACTTATGAACGACAATTTCAGAAGACGTATATTACTAAAATGTTTTGAAGTTCGTATAACAAAACAGTCTTATTAGTATCAATAGATAAATTTAGAATTGATTTCACTAACGACAACGAAAGATTTTCTAATTTTTCTATTCCCTCCACTAGTTCCAAGTCATTATAGTGAATTGTTTGTAAATCTTTTTTAACTGGACTGTGTTAAAATTTTGTCCAGCTTTACATGATAGTCGGAGTACCAAGATATTTATGATAGTAAAACCCTGCCTGTAACCATGTTCTCCAAAGTGTAAGAATTGGTTGTAGTGGTTTGGGAATATATGTGAAATTTTCGAATACATTTGGGGGATTTATGAAGCACTGTCCTTGTACTTGCCTCTGAGTAACATCCATGAATAGTTTCTGCCATAAGATGTAAAGCATGTATTTTATACGTTACATATAAGAAGTTACCGCAACCTTCTTCAAGAGATCGACCTATAGAACGCATAGTTAAGGCAACGTCAGTCATAAACATTAAGAGTTGGTACTTTAAAGTCGAAATTTTTCCAATGTGTTTAAAGCTACATTTAATATTACTTCATCAATACATTCTTATGGCATCTGCTAAGATTGAAGTTCACTAGCAGATGGTATAAAATTTTGTAACGTTATCCGATTGTATAGTTCGCGTATTTATTCCAGAATGAGACAAACAATTCTTTGTATAATAAAATAAACTATATACTACACAAAATAAGTATTACACATAAATTGATCAAAAATTGCTCATTCGATCGTACGCTGTTTTTTTATGATTTTGCTTCTCACTCTTAGCGTGTCGTTTACAGTCATTGCCATCCAACATATGTATTTGCGCAAATTACACGTTTTATTTTTGAGCCATTGTAAATTAAATCCGGTAAACCTTTAATATGCTTATTCACCGCGCTTGATAATGGTCGTTTTTTCAAACTGCATTATTACATACATTCTAGAACAGTCCATACAGACGTCTTAATAATCGCGTACATGTTCATTCCAGTGGACGAGCAAATCATAATTGAGAATTGAAAACGTTCGCGGAGCTTCCCATATTTACCTTCATAACATGTAGCACAGTATTCACATCTTTGGTTATAAATGTAATAACAAAAAAGCTTTCGTGCAATCAGCCTGTTTATTGTAATCTACATTAGAGAAATTATTTCAGGTATATTTTTCATTACCTTATAAAGTGTGTTTCAAATTTCGCGGTTTTTTAAAGAATAAACGAAACATAATTTGCATTCACTTTCAAAAATTTTTTATTGGTAATTGAAGCATCAGTTATGACATTTATATACGAACAATAATATCTGTCAAATGGCTTCCCCTTTTAATAAAATTTTCAATGCAATTTTGAGATAATTGAGGCTCATAATTTCATCTTTCAAAGCAGGAATTGATTGTGGATTGTTTTTATAAACCTGACTTTTCACATAACACCACCTGACCATAAAGCACACCAAACAGTAACTCGTTTAGGATGCATAGGTTTGTCATGAATAATTCGTGGATTTTCCTCACCCCAGATACGGCAATTTTGTTTATTAACATAGCCACCAAGTTCAAACTGTGCCTCATCGGAAAACATTATTTTTTGAGAAAAATCAGCTGGATGTTCATTGATGAAATTGACAAATAAACGACGTTTTAAATAATCTAATGGCTTCTTTTCCTGTGTTATTTAAACCTTATATTCCTTCAGAGCTAAATCCTTGTGTAAAATATGCCATGTTGTTGATCCACTAAGTCCAAGTTGTTGTGAACGTCGTCTAATGGACATTTTAGGATCTTCAGCAACACTTTCACGAACCAAACCAATATTTTCTTGTGAACGACCACTACGACTATATTTTTCACTTTTATGATCTTCCACGGAACCGGTCTCTTGATATTTTTTAATAATTCGACCAATAGTGCTTTCAGATGGACGATTATGTAAACCATAAAATTCACGTAATTTTCTGAAAACTCTTTTCACAGAACGCTGATTTTCATAAAATTATTCAACAATTTGAATGCGTTGTTGTACCGTGTACGAAGCCATTTTTATAAATGCCATACATCGCACTTTTTAAATGCCCACATACCTAGACAAAATCAGTGCGCCATCTATATTTAATTTATTCTTAAAAAAAACCGAGCAAATTGAAACACCTTTTAGTATTAAAGTTCAATACAGCGTTTCTGTTTGAAATTTCTTTTATTTCTTTTCGTTTTTACATATACAAACTTTCTGTGCAAAATAATAGAACATAATCAGCGCTATAAATAACATATACTTACACAGTAACCATTAATTCATGTTTAGTGTGCTCAATATTAACTTTGAAATGTCCAGAATATTAATGTATTAATAAAATATTAATCTCAATGCATTTGCATATCACTCAGTTTAATGCAGGGAATAAAGAAGAGGTGAAACGTGAAATAGCTTTCATAATTCTACTCCACGAATAAAAAGAAATAATGTTTTTTAAGGGAACTATTTTGACATGGATTTTCCATTTTTCTCTTGAGATAAAGATGTGAGGTCGAAATATGATTATAACAATATTTTAAATAGATTTCCACACATTGAATAAAGTTTTGGAGGTAGATAAAGTAATAAATAACTGGAGAATGTTTTACGAATGAGTCTCTTTGTCACAATTTTTATTTTTTTATGTATCCTTTCGACTGTTTTTTTGCGTTCATAAATATCATTTTAAAATACTGGATTTAGAACTACGATTTATTTTACATTTTATTATTCCTCTTTTATATTCTAAAGTATATTTTAGTTCTTCTTTTCTTTATTAATTTATTCCTCAAAGACAGATCTTTGTTATAAAAATTTATTTTACAATTTCGAATTACTTCATTTTAAGAAGTCGAATCTATGATTAGTGAGCATAGACTACAAAAAAGTTTTCGGGGAAAAAAAATTTTACTTTTTAACATATTTTCTTGTAACTCATTCCACCAATATTAAAGTCTTTTGATCTCTTCAGAAAACTAAGCTTTATCAAGCTATGAAATATGCGTTAGTTTCAGTGATTACCTCTTCATTCGGCTCAAACCTCTTGACATTGAGCTAAGTTTTCAGTCCGTTTCCGTTGGATCCGAAAACAGTTCGGAATGTGGGTCATGAGTTTTCTCGACTGAAACAGTCAGAGTGTGAATAAAAGAAACAGCAACCATTTCTATTTTTAGCGGAGTTCTATACGTCATATTGCCTTATGGAGTTCATCTAAAGGGAATGCATAATATATACCTATCATAATTTCGACTTTTTGAAGATAGTCAATAAGAATAATTTCATGCAATCAGAAAAGACAGTAGTCATAATGTTTTCGTTGTTGGAGTTATGCTAACCTCAGTCTATTGTTTCTATTATTGCTTGATTTAGGGTGTATGATAGTTGTTGCGCTTGATTTATTATGTTTTAAAGTGCCTTTTTTATATAAAACAAATCGATTTTAAAACTTCAAAAACTATAAACTTAAGAAACAACGTGTGCGATGTATAAATTTCGAGAAGGATATTTTTCTCGACAAGATTTTTTGATTGGTGTAGTTATATTAAACTGAATCTTGACAATGAGAAATATATCGCTATTTCTTCTGTTGATGAAATCTGAGATTAAATTTTTTGTCATCTTCTTTAATTCTGAATTTGCTTTTAAATCACAATCTGTTTGTTCCGATGCGTTTAGGTCAAATTTTATTATTTTACTTTAGCGACATTAACTTGCTGAAGTCCCTTTAATACAACTTTGTTCTAAGTGAGATTAAATATACAAATTTAATACCCACGTGACAGTTTATAGTTGGAGTGCATTCATGGAAAATGTCTTGAGTCTCTTTCCTTCAAAATGATGCCGTTTATTTTAAGAGGGGTTATCGAATGAGTCGGCACTGTATGGCTTCGTTGTGTGAGGTTTCAATGAGCACCATTAATAATATTGGATTGCTATTACCTCCAGCAAAAAATACATTTTAAAATTTCACATCTAAAATGCTGAAATAATTGCTTTTAGAATACCAGCAACTACAACCAGCTGCTTACGGAGAATTCCCGTCAACGTGATGTGGTACTTTCAACAAAACTGAGGAGATAATGTTTAAATAATTATATTTCATTCATGGTCTTGCCGGCTTAATTTATTTTTTTTTCAGTCAATAAAGTTAACTATTTCCATTAATGTAATTATTTTCTTTAATTTTTTTATTTGTATCTGGTGTATTAGTTGTATTCATTAGTTGTCGTCCTAAAAATATCTTTATCATTGGAAAACTTTCTCCTTTTCAGCCTGTCCTTTACACGCAGATATAGCACAAGGAAGGAAATCTGTTCTGTAAGGTAAACCAGCTTTAATCGAGTTCCTGCTAAAAAAATCAGTACAAACATTAGAGAAATAAGAAACCAAGTGACTGTAGTTCTTTACAGGCAGAAATAGCACAAGAAAGGAAATCTGTTCTGTAAGCTGAACCAGCTAAAAAATCACTACAAACATTAGAGCGATAAGAAACCAAGTGACTGGTCTACGGACACTATGCTTGATTTTGAATGCTTCAACAAATCTAGGACAATGTTCCGCTGTATTTCACTTTCCAGGGAGTGTATTTTAGACATAGACGTGCTTTCGTCTTCAAAGATTCAGACTTTATTCTTTGTTTCAATTGACAAATCCTAGTAGTAAAGTCAAGTTTTGTCGAATGTCCAGATGCCGTTCACAAAATGATTGGTTCCACTTATCAAGCAACTCACAGCGCCATGGAGTATATCGTGCACAGTGGTATCGGTTAAAGCGTACAGGAACTTTCCTCACTCACAAATACTTGTGCGGAAAGGCACAAATAAATGTCAGACGTTCTTCCATCTCGCGATAATTTACATCCCATGCCGAACAATACCGTTCATCGATAATGGACGAAATGGGACTTTCTGAGTTCAGAGGATATTTTACACTTTACGGAAGACGGTCTTTACAACAATTAATTGGTTCCAGTATTCTACCATAACCAAGTTTTAATAAAATAACATTTTAGATGTTCTTTGTATATAACAGGGTATATTTTATCCTTCTTTCAAAGTTATTCACCAAAATATTTCACCTGTAAATAATAAATGATTTACTTCGAAATTTAAATTTAGTTTGCATATGTAATTTCCATATGTAAAGTTTCAATTTTTTCCTGATTGATATTCACGTATTTCATGCATACCAAGTACGGTTTTCCAATTTGCATGGGATGCGTGAGAAATCAAAAGTCCGCATTTTTAAAGTACTCTGAAAATTTATTTCGAAATACTTTTTGTTTTTAAGGCATATAATATGCTATTTAGGTATTCATTTAAACAAATAAGTATTAATAATGACGTTCGTATCTGTTTAATATTATAATAAGAAATTTTTATTTATTCGTTTGTGTTCTACTGGAAGTTTTTTTACATTAAACATCATATACATATATATTAAATTTCAATTATTTAATTTACTTTCTCGTTTTTAGACCAAATATGTAAATGAACACTATTTACATTACATATCCTTTTGGAACATCTTCATGCAGTGACCTAAGATTACTAACTCATTCTGTTTACCATTAAATGTATTAAAAGTAAGATCTTTCACTTCTACATATGAAATATTTGGATATGTATTTTGCCATATAATGAAACTTTAAATTCTAATTATTATCCTAGCTTGTAGACTTCAACGGTTATTGTCCATAGTTTCTTTTGGGGTGAAATCGTGTCTTCGGCAGTTCAGTAGGCAACGTTTCCTCCGCTTTTGTAGGGACACTCCAAAAACTTGTGTTGGTTTTCTCGTTGCTATATTTGAAATTAAAGGTCCGTTTGTTCGAAATGGAGTTATATAGAAGTTATTTTGGGTCATTGGAGTATTATATTTACGGTGAAGTGATTTTGAAAGAGAAGGGGTTGCTACATCTCACTACGGTTAAAATTGTTAGAATAATTTTGGATTCCTTTGGATTCATGAATTTTGCAGTATAGGTTTCGAGATAGAATCTGGGTAGAATAAAATTGAATTTGGTCTCCAGTTTCAAACCTGTGCTCAGAAGGTGCAGATTTGGTAGCATGCAATATTCTAGTGCAACACTCGTGTTCACCGAAAAGAATTCAAACAAAATATTTTGTTTCACTGATGTATGGATGTACACACTGCCACGGGAATATGAATTCCTGCAAATAACAGAAGTTTCTAGATAGACAAAATGCTCTAATATCTCCATATAATACTCGTCTATTCTAGTTGATTCTCGAAAACATCTTCAGTGACACTAATGCACCTTTTAGTGGAACGAAATTTTATCACGCGCATAGAACGTTCTATTACTATCGTCATGAAATCCTCTTCTATCCCAGTCGACTCTCAAAAATTTCTTTTATTTAGTGGCACTAATGCTCATTAGTACCACTGGATAAAAGAAATGTTTGTAATAATAAAGCTTTTCTCGTACAAACTGTGGAAATATCTTGCCAATTTCTTCACTCCTTACACTGGTAGGAATGATTTTTTATTAAATGCTACCAACACTGCGCAAATAAAGAGTAAACTGATAGTTAATTCTTCGTATTTATGGGTAGGTTTTGATGTCGAATCCCTGTTTACCAAAATCGTCTATATCTGACATCATGCAAATAATCCGACAGAGCTCATTCTCGTATTGTTACTCCGCCGTAAAGAAAGTGCTCTTCTTTGAAGAAATCAAAGATGCAAAGTCAATTTTTCCCCAAAATAATGTGCAGGAATGTGAACGTTATTTGCGAAAGATTGTTTTTTAGGACGAAAAAATTTTCACATTTCCACTCACAAATGGTCTTACTTCAAAAGTTTAAGGGTCTAGACACACACTATTTAATGAAGAATTTGTCCTAAACCTGTAAATTTTTCCATTAATTTTTGAGAACTGGTTAACGCTGAACTTAGGAACTCTATAAACTATTAGTGGTCACCTAAATGGTGAACGATATCACGACATACGACGACATGATACCGTTTGTACGCAAAAGATTAGGAGATAGTTTTGTTTTTCAACATCTAAAACTTCTATTTTATTGACATTAAATATAAAGCGTAAGATTTTTTTTAAATAGTGTCTCAAATTATTTGTTCCTAGCGATACATAATATCAAATGTAACCTGCTTATGTTAACATTTTTAATTTCAGGTAGCGTAAAGCCATTTCGATTAGCATTTCACACGGACAGCGTGGAAGCGCCAACCGATGTCGGCAATAGAGGATTTTGCCTGGATTATGTTCAACAACCGTGCACGAACTCATTAGTTTGAAATCGTCACCTTTGTGGCTTCCCAGGAAACGCGCCTTGTTATAAGGGTATTTTGTATCCGGTCTAATATTATGAGGATTTAATTTATGTTTATTTGCGTTTAGTGTTTAATGAAAATTTAATAAAATTTTAAAATTATTTTATTTCTTATAATGAATTTACTATTAACAAAAGGAACCAAGGGATTAACTGAAAATATTTCCCAGAAACTACATTATATTGCCAAGACAAACATATACACTACAACGTCGATATTGATTTTAAAATAAAACTCTTTGAATTTCTCGTTAGGCTCTAGCGGTTACCTTTCGTAACCATTAATAAATTTATAAGTCGATTTGTTATTCTAGTTTATATAATGTGTCCCAGGGGTTCCCAAAGTATGCACAAAGAGTCTCCAGGGGCGCCGCACGCCTAAACGAAAAAAAATAGAAAAATGTAATATTTTAAACTTAAAATTATCAGGTCTCCAGTTTTGCTTCATATGAAGGGCGCCACCGGAAATAATCTGAACGTTAAGAGCGCCATGGCTTTTAAAAGTTTGGGAACCTATGATGTATCTTATTACATTACTCTACTTATTTATTATAACGACTTTTATTATAATTTGTAAAGGAATAGATTAATACAAAACAATTTAAACTTTTTATATTGAAGCATATTCAAATACGAGTTAAACCATGCTGAACATAAAAATGTGAAAATTTTATTAATCTACGAAGAGACATATATGTAATACACCTAACTATGAAAACTTTGATGGATGACAATAATTTTTACCACAGTTCAAATAACGACTACTTAAATGAGCAAAACATTGAACTGATGAATTCACCATGCAGTTGCGACTTGGTATCCAACTTCTTCTTTTGATTTCCACAGTTGTGAAAAATGTGTTTTACCAAGGTCAATAAACCTATTGATACTTATGAAATGCAATAAAAGAATGAATATAGTTTCAGAAATATGGGAAAATGTTTTTTAAACTTGCTCAAATATAGAAACATATTTTAATGAATATTTTGAGAAAATACGATAAAAAAGTTATACATGCATTTATATATACCAATGGGAACATAGCATTCATGAAAAAAAACAAAGGTTTAACACATCTCTTGGTTAAAGAATTTGGTAGAAGTTTGGAACAAGAAGAATTTAACCTGGTACATAACACTGCACCATCGGAAAAAATCGAAATGTTACGATTGCTTCCTTTTCTATAAAAGCAAGATAAATTCAATTTCCTTTTGGGCAAATCAAATTAAACCCAAGCTATTTCTTGAAAATAAGTTAAATCTTATTTTAAATTGGGAATAAATCAAAAAATGTATAAAATTTCATAATCATATCCTGACGTCACACAACATTACCAACCAAATGTAAGTAATTGCAAATCTATAATTCATATGTAATTATTTTATGAGAAATATATTGAATTTAACTGCTTTTGTACGAACACATCTCAACTAATCATTTACAGAAATTTTCAGGTCAATATCGTCATAGTTTTCAATTTGGTGAAAAATTGGTAATCACTGAGTGCTTGATATAGACAGGATGGATGTTTGGTGCACTCTACAAACTTTACGCAGCAGTACGGTCTTCTCCAACAAAATTTCGAAGCCTTTTCACTCGAATGGCAGCACTGGTAATTATAATGTCTTTATCCTATGTACCTAATAGACAAAAGCACTTCAAAAAAGTAGCTACTAACAATTTTCCCGTGAAACAATACATTTCCACCTTTGTTTCATAGATGTTTTAGTTATTGCAGAAACGTTTGAATAAGTGTATAATATTGTAGAAACATAAATATAGAAAAATAATTTTATTTCATTCTTTTTTTGTATTTTTTCTTTCATGTCTAGGTAGATTGTACAAAAATCCCTCGTCCAAAGGTGAAGTGTTCAGAAGTGGCTACTTCTGAACACTTCGCCTGCCTTAACTGATTTATAATTTGTAATTAATGATGAAAGTTAAATATTTGTATAACCGAGAAGAAAAGAGAAAATCTTTCAAAAGAACATCTCCCCAACAGAAGTTCCTTGTGAACAAAGCATAGATATGATGAGATGGTAGCTAATATTTTCTGTATTATTGTGTGTGTTGCTAATCTTTCTTTAGTGATTATCGTACAGCAAACTGTAAATATATTAGTATACTGCGCTACGTTTTGTTTACTTTCCAGGTAAATGTTGTTTATATATTATTCGATATCACATAGTATTATTTCTTCGTAGTTACGTTGAATATTTGAATATTGAATATTTAGTACTTTGAGTTTCTTTGAAAATTGCATTTGGTGGTAATTATAATATATAAACCACCGCGATAGCGGATTTATTTGAAATTCGGAAGACTTGGTATTTCTACCCCTCGAAGGTGAATATCTTTTTTGTTTGTCGCAATTTTGGCTGCAGGATTCTATCTGATTAATTGCTTCTTTGGTTGTGTACTTTTAGGGTTCTAGGTACCAGCCACCGTTTAGATTATACTCGTAGTACCAATTCTTCGTAATCTGTCCCGTGTTCTGATTTTCCTGAAACATTTACGTAATCTGTAATACACAGGAAATTAATAGAGTGCCGTAAAGCTGGGCGTTCGCCCCCATGTTAGAAAGGAAGAGAAACAGCTATGCCGTATATATATTTTTTGTCAATTTCCGTACATTTACGTTGTTTTGTACATGTTATTGTAGCAAATTCATATAAAATTTGCGATCCTTAACACTCGTTAATTAATTTAGTGGTTAATCAAGATTTTCTTATATGTACAGTATATTTGAAGTTAATTAAAATTACATTTTACGCTTTTAGTTTTTCTCTATGAAACGTAATTAAAATTAGATTTTGCTTATGACGTAGAATAGAATATGAATAAAACATGAGCTTTATACAATTATAGAATATTGCCTTATTATGAGCAGCGAACTGTCAACGGTGATAAGTTAGTTGAAAAATGGATTAATCCGAGAACGTTTTCGCGA
This sequence comes from Dermolepida albohirtum, assembly GCA_031893035.1. Taxonomy (NCBI): domain Eukaryota; kingdom Metazoa; phylum Arthropoda; class Insecta; order Coleoptera; family Scarabaeidae; genus Dermolepida; species Dermolepida albohirtum. The sequence continues at coordinate 467,433 of JAVIWB010003856.1, read as the reverse complement.
AATTATTTATTATAATTTTCGAAGACATTTATCTCAACAAGAATGCCTCTCCGAGTAGGTCTGAAGAATTCAAGCGTGGACGGATTAGTCTTCGAGACGATTCAAGAGCAGGTTCAGCAAAAACGGCAGTCACTCAGGAAGACGTCTATGCTGTGCGCAAAATCATCAACCAATATCGACGTGTGACATATCGAGAGATTGAAGCATTATTGTGGATTTTAAAGACCTCAGTTCAAAAAATTTTGCATATAGAATTGTGTGCGTTCGTTTCGCGTTGAATACCATTGGATATTTATTGACCGAAGAACAGAAAGCAGCTAGGATGAATTGGTGTTAAAAAACTCTAGATCGCTTCAGCATCGGAAACTTTAAAAGCCTGCACAACATTGTCGGTGGTGATGAATCTTGGATTTACTCATACGAGCCAGAAAATAAACGCCAGTCGTCTGTTTGGGTGTGCCAAGGTGAAGAAAAGCAGACAAAAGACATCCGTTCTCGAAGTGTCTTCAAAAAGATGGCCGCGACATTTGTCTCGAAAGCAAGTCGTGTAGCATCAATTCCTCTACAGGATCAAAGAACTGTTACTGCCGATTGGTATATAACTATTTGTTTGCCGCAACTCATCGCTGAACTTCGAAAAACTTACCCCGAATGACGAATCATCCTTCATCGAGACAATGCAAGTTCGCACACTGCACGCACGACAATTGATTTTTTAACACAAGACGTTGAATTTTTGGACCATCCTCCACACAGTCCTTACCGAAGTTCCAACGATTTCTTGGCCTTTCCAAAAATCAAGAACGGACGCGTAGTCAAAGGTTCCAGTCGTCAAAAGGAGCAGTCGATGCTTTCAAAAACGCAATTTTGATTGCACCAACAATCGAGTAGAAGAACTGCTTCCAGAGTTGGTTCGAACACATGCACAACTGCATTAAAAAAAAATAATAAAATCTTTAAAAGCTATTTACTGTTTTATTCCAGTTTTATATACGAAACTTAACAAACAACCCACGTGGTAATTCAGAATACTTACGTTCCTGTGTACGCAATACACTTATCAAAGTAGCTATACAATTGTCTAAACTCCAATTTCTCTCCTTGCTCCATCTGCAATCTTGCCCTCAGAAACAACCAATAACTTGAAATAAAATTACGCATCTATTTATGAGTGATCTTGGAAGTTGACAAAAATATGTATTATGTGCGTCGTAAATAAAGAAGGTAACCGCACTTTTCAGGGTTGTTTCTTAAATATATAGGCGTTATACTTTCGTGCCACCCGTTACTTTTCCATAAATAAAACACCAAAGCAATTACTTAAAATATTTATTTATTTAAAAATATTACAATTATTTGGTTTATTTGTACGACTATAATTATGTAATTTGTGGGTCTTTCTAATAAACTCCTGAACCTCGCCTCTTCAAGGCGTGTGTGTAAAGAAATATTTAATTTTTCATATGCAATGAAAGTGAATCAAATAGTAATCGAATAATTTAAGAAGGATAATTAAATGTGTTATTGTGAATGACACAATTATTTTCTGGATAATCACATATAATAGCATTTAATAGCACAGCTATTTAACTATCCTTCAAGAAATTAGTTTTGGTAGTCAGTAAATAACAAGAAACGAAAACATTTGAGAAGTCAAAAAACAATCCTTATAATTCGTCCTTGTAAATAATATATACATATGCATATAGATTTAATTCTAAAACTTAGTAATTATTAATAAATATTTACATATTTATTATTAATTTTCATCATTTTATAAAACAGTTTAAATAAAAAAACAGTACTATTAATCATTATAATGATTATTGCGAAGTCAAATATAACGTAAAAATAGAATAATTTAATTGGTAAAATGTAATAGGTGAAGTATATTTCCAGTATTCTAAAATTTGAATTTGATCTTGTATTATAGATAATTATTTAGTCTAACTATAAAAATTTTACGCCAAAAGTCCTTGTACTTTATAAAAGTGTTGTGAAACATACATAAACATCATTTTTTAAAACAAAAAATATTAAAAGAAAAACTTTCAAGCAAGATTTAAGACTCGTAAACAACTGTATCAGCGTAAGTAATTCTATAATGTTTAACGAAAATGTTCATTTACTTTGATATGTAATAATAGCACACAGGATAGGTGCTAAAAAGTGAATAGTCGCGTCCCTCAAAACTCTATAATGTACATGCAAGAGAATAGTTCCAATCTAAATGAGATTCTGATTGCGACGTGTTTCGAATAATTCAACTTTCATCAGGCAACCTTTGATCATTAACGAGTTACTCTCTGTAGGCTTATCACGTCTTTTGCGATAGAGCGAAAAAGGAGAAAAAAACTGTACTTCCCTTTACTGTACAAGCAAGCATTTGTGCGAAAGTAGCAAATGTCCGTGTTCATCCCGTTGTGGCAACTAAGTTGTCATTATGCGTATATTGACATATAATTTTAAACTTGGCATAAGAAAATAACTGAAATGTTAGTGAGTGTAGTGATAACTTAATTGTATAACTGACGGGATAAACACTATAGAGAGAAGTACAGTTTATTCTCATTTTTCGCTGTATCGCAAAAGATACGGTAAATCTGCAGACAATAGTTCGCTAATGAGATCAAAGATTACCTGATTTCAGCTAAATTACTCGAAACGTATCGCAATCAGGATCTATTAACATTTGAATGATTCTCTTAGATGAACTCTTTATACGGCTTATGCCAAATTTAAAGTGTTCTGTTCATATACGCGTCGTGACAACTAAGTGTACATCTGGTGGGATGAGCGTGAACTTCTATACATTTCCTTTTCTTTCGGTCAATTACTTGTTTGTATGATAGAGAGAAGTATAATCTTTTCTCACCATATTTAACATTTAATCCAGTAAACTACAAATGTTATTTTCTCAAATACATTTCGACAGTTTAAAAATAAGAATATATAGATACTTATTCATTTATTATGTGTCAAAAGGAGAGCCAATTTCGTGAAAAAAACTGATCCTTGTTTGACTTCTAAAAGGAGCCGGTTTTGTGTATATATGACAAGTAAAGCACTAAAAATGATGAACAATAGATAAGTACAAGCATATGTGTGTTTACGTGCTAGTTCGTTTTACAATATGAGGAAGCATTTATTAATATTTATAATGTACACTATATTGAATAACAGTTGAATAGTAAAAACAATATGCCAAAGGATAAGAAGAATATACACGAGCTAATCCAACACAATAAGGGATGTTGAAACCACAGAAATAATTTTAGGATCTAACAGGAAGATTAATCGCTAATATTTGTAGCATCTACATATGTGAAAAAGGTGACACTAAGAATGGAGAACTGTATTTTAATATATAGTAAAAAGAATAAATATGAGAGATACAAACTCTATTTCATGAAAAGTTTTTACCGTATAATGACAAAATTAATTCTGTTAATGATAAGACTAAAAACTGGTTTAAACATTGAGAACAAAAAAAAATACATGAAATTAGTGTCTATGCCACTGACATGTCGAAACTAAGGGAGAAAAGAAGATTATTCTACGAGGAGTTGCAGAGTCTAGTAGATACGTTCTATCATGATGAGGGACTTCGAACGCGGCTTCAATTATTCGAAGAAGGAGAAACATGAAGAGTTCCTGTTAAGATTATTTTATTATTTTATCAACTGCAAACTTAAATATAAAACATCACCTTTTTGAAATACTCTAGCCCATTGCAAGAATTGCAGAAAAATCTGGAAAATAATAGGACATACATTTATTTACCAATGCATATGGAGTATAACGGGGAAAAGTTTAGAAATAGTGGAAAACGCAATAGATATTCAGAAATTATGTCAGAGCTTGTAGTCCGACGAGTTAAGCAGTTTTAGTTCATTAATTTTAAAAATTGCTTAATTACATTTGTTTAATTTTTAGTCATAACAGAACAACGATGATCCCATGCATAGAACAGTAGATAGAAATTTGATGAAACGCATTCGATTTTAGTTACACACTCCAACAGGATCGGTGTTTTTCGAATACCATCGCAGTTCAGACTAATGAAAACAAGTGTTTGCAAAGACAAAGAAACTATGGATTGATAATAGGGTAGATATACAGTTCTAACAAACGAGGCGAATTGTTTATCTCGTCAAGCCAGTAGAACTATCTAAAAACTAATAGTAGATAGAAAAACTTGAAGGTATTTCAAAACGAATTGATAATAATAACCAAATTTGATCATGAATGTTTGATTATCAATGACCCCACAAAAATCGAATGAATGAAAATATAATAAATCTTCGAAAATATAACTATTCCTTCCATATCCTTCTCTTAGTCCAAATTTTTGTGATTACATTCTTTCCTATGAACGTGATTGATGTAACTTATTACAACGTAGCACGTTACAGTTTCAGTGAATAATTTTTGAATTTAAGAAAAAAATTGTAATAAAAATATTACTTTTTAAATACTCGTGTATGCTTTTATTTTACGAGAATCATAGCTTGAAAGCTCTACTTTGGAAAACGAAGCAAAATAGTTAAAATATAGAAATTATTGTTCGAAAATATTGTTCTCTTTTAAGCCACAGAATAATTGGAATTCTAATCTAGCAAACTTCATATTATTTACTTACAATATTTCTTAGACATTAAACTCTATATCTTATTATGTAAATATATTATTAATGAAGTTTTAAATCTTGAAAAATCCGTGCTAAATTATCTATAAAAAGTTATTTTTAACGTAATTTAACTAAATAGGTACCACACAGCACTTGAAAATTCTAAATTTAGTAATTAATTTACAAAATGAAAGTGAAACCACCTCGAATGGTATATTTAACAAATAAATAAATATAGTATTTGATTGAAATATTGTATTAAAAATAACTGAAGACATACATTTTAAGTAGATTAAAAGCGAAAATTGTGTTTATGAAAGAAATTTTAAATATATCGGAAAATTGCGTAGTTCTATATTTTAATGCAACTGTTATCAACATTGCTCTATTGAATTTTATGGTATTGATTATAAAAGACAATTTTCCAAAATACTTCAATATAAAAGCTGCCGTTTCTTGAAGTATTTCAAATACAGTAGCATTTTTACGTATAACTCGCAGCCATTAGTAGCTGTTATTGTATAGATTAAGGACGGTAATGTCAAGGTGACTTCGCCCTGGAGAAAACGTGTGGCGAACAATGTTTTTGAAGAAATTAGTATGCAGTGATGCAACGACGTTTTAGGGAATGTTTTCAACACAGAAATGACCTGAATAAGAACAGCAAGAAGCGTGCTTTTATTCGGCATTCATTGATCGGTTTCGTATATCAGGAAGTACGTGGCAGATTGAACATCGTTTCACTCTTATACGTCTGAAAAAATACAGCTACATATATAGACATTTTTTTAAAAATAATATCGATTTGAAAACTTGTACAACAACAACAAATTTCAATTTATTATGAGATTAAAAATTAGAAATATGGTAAATTTTGTGATATTTGGTTTTCAATACACCAAGAATTACGGTCCTGAACGAAATTTTGTCCATCCATAAATACTAAAATTATAGTAGATTTTTTTACTTCCTCGAATGAAAGATAAGCATGTCTTGTTCCGAGGGAGCTACAAAACTTACATCTCTAGCATGGGGATAGATAGTAGTTTTAAAAATAATTACGTATTTAATCGATCAACAAAAAATTCTTATATATACAATGTAATACATATCAACACCTAATAAATGACTACAATTTCATGTATTGTATATAGATGTTATGAAGCAATTGTTATTTGAAAGACGTGCTACAGGTTCCAGCACTAAGATGAAAACTCGCTGTAGGTAATGCAAAAATTTGAGATTCTCTCCCAATTAAGGGATTTGAAAGCTTGTAGCTGGAAAAACGAAGTTGTAATTTTTACGAATAATTTAGTTCCAATACACCAGTAACCTTTATTTGTTGTTCTGTATATAAATTTGAATCCACATATGTTCAGAAAATATCTTTAAATACTATCCATTTTAAAAGATAAACATTTTAGGAATTTGTGCTGAACACGTTCAATAATCTTAATACTGGAAAAATATTAGGGTAGCACAGGGAAGATATCTACAATAACTTGGTCCATGGAATTTCTAGTTACAAAGGAAGTTTTATAAGTAAATATGATACCTAAGTAACGCACATAGATTTTCTTGATTATTGGTCACTTATTGAAACGAGCTCTCGTTATTTCAAATAACTAATAACTAACAAAGACAGAATATACTAACATTAAGACCCAATAAATTTTTCTAACTTATACAATAATACTAAGTCATTTAGTATACGCAATATTTTAAATTTATCTGCATAGACCAGCTTACAAGAGTGAGGAAAAGTAAATCGTTTGATCATGAAGATATTAAATGCTTTGTACTAAGATGTAAGCCTCGCAGAATTTCAGATGTTGCACAAAATTTCTACGATTAGGGTATATTGTAGTGGTACACAAAGTTTTCCCTATTCCCTTTATGTTGATTAACGCTTACAATACAATGCCAAAGGTGAATTCAAAAATCTTTAGTCTGTATTAACAATGTCGGTTTTCTTCAAAATAAAAGAGTTGCTAGTGAATTTTTAAATGCGGACAAGCATGTATTCAGACTAAATTAAATATCATACAAAAAGGGACCGTATAGATAGTATATGTAGTATGATCCTTAACTATTAACTAACTTGGCGTTTTCAAAAACGTTCTTTTTTAAAAAAGTTTTTTTTTGTCTTTAAGTTGACAAACTCAGTTTTAACAGAATGCTGTTACATCTCCTGCTCTCATATGGTGCCTTTGTACAAAATATTTAATTTATTCCTGAATACATACGTGCTTTTCCATATTTAAAAAATCATTAGCAATTCTTCAATTAATTTCTAAAAACATTTTAATTTTAAAAAATCGATTAAACTGTCTAAAGAATAATCAAAGACATGCATTAGTTTATAGGTGATAGTTCCAAGGATATATATAAAACCTGTAAAGAGCGCACAATTTTCCGATATACTTTACTTAAAAATATGCACATAAATCATAAAAATAAACTTAACCCTCTGATATACTTACCACTGTAACTTATTTCACGAAGTTCGATTAATATCTGTTTAAATATTTTATTCAAAATTTATATTACTTCGAGAATATGATATCTAAGATTCTTTTTGAATCATTTCCCATGTGAGAAACATAACTACGGAAAAAACGATACTAAAACTGAAAGAAATATAGATTTCTACATACAGTTTTATATACATTCAAGTATATTATCTAACGATTTATTTTTTTTCCTTTCTATCCTTACACAAAATATGTTCGCAAGAAGGTATTGATAAGAAATAGGCTCTGGTGGTTCTAAAAAACAAAAGCGATTCCCTAAAGAGCATTTCAAGATATTTCTTTAACACGATTAATGAAATTTCATATTTAAAAGCAACAGTATTCATGAAAATGTTGTTAACTATATGTTTGTAAATGGAAAAGGCCACATATGTATTTGCTGAAAGATACTGAAACATTAGAATTAAATTTTATTAACGAAAGTTATTAAAACCAGAGCAAATAGGATGTAGTGGATTATGACAGCGTTCAAGCTGATACTGAAAAGCCTTGCAATCCTTTAAGAAAATAGCTTCTGTTATTCCTAGAGAAACAAAACTAGTAATACATAAAAAACTTAAATCCACCTAATCTACAAAGCGAAGCAGACACTTTCCGAGAAGTACCCAGAATTTAAGTTAGCCTTTAATATCCTAATAAAGAAGGCAATAATTTGTTGAAATTACCGTCTAATGAGATTCGAAAGAACTTGAAAAATTGGATAGTAGATCTAAAATTGCTAGCAATATAATTAATATTGAAATAAATAAATAACCCACCTTTAAGCCGTACTAAAGAGCGAGCAAATGAATTTAATAATATTATTGATTCTGCAGGGATTACGCTAACAGCTGCTGCAGTCTACATAATATATGAAAGTATAAAGTTGGTCTGGATGCATCCAGAACTTTTTGAGAGTAGAAGTGTAGCATCATTAGTAGGCTTGGCTTAAAGTATTTATTTCCTCCTAGGCTGTACATCAACCTGGAGCATACTACTCGTTCATGAAGTTGTATAACGAATTGTCCAGAAATAAAATCTACGAAAACTATAGCGCAATCGAAAATAAATTATATAAATTGCTTTGTTATTTAATAGTACAGTGACATTTAGAAATACTTTGTAATTTTATTCTTGACTTATTTTTCATGTACTGACCTTAGAATTTAGAGGATTGTCCTATTGGTCCACTAAAAATCCATAAATGACTATGATTACGAGTATAATTTTCATTTTCAATTTTGACGAGGATGCTTCTTTCAAAATATTGCCATACAATAAGAGTTTAGCTTTTCTTTTGGTGTACCTTTGGTAATTTTTATGGTAATGCATATTTTATTTAAAAGAACGTGATTAATTGGATGTCAATATATTACTTATTATCTAAAACAAATTTGACAGAGCAAAATAATAAAGTAGAACATCTATTTCAGTAGGAAAAATATGATTTAAAATTTAGAAATTTCCAAAGGAAACATTTCAAAAGCTTATTTCCTCAATCGAAAAAATTACACGAAAAATTAATTGCTTTTCAACAGCACCAAAGTCTTACCAATACCTTGTACGTGTTCAAGAAACAATAACTATAAATAATTAAATAACTCAATAGAAAATACTATTTTCAAAACAAAATAAAAAATTATTCACAACTAAAGTAAAGGTATATAATTAATTTTCGTTTCCTTAGAATTCTTATCCACATCTGTTTAATTAATAATTTCATTAAATAAAGATAAATATTTCCTGACATTTCTACAATGTTATAAAGCGGTTGTGAATAAAGCTTTCAAATTCGTGTGGATTGATATACGCAGGTATATGTAAAAGAAAACGTTAACGTGATGTATTTACTTATCGTCTCTTCCCAAATATCTTCTTTAGATCCTATCCAACCTTCAGATTTAAGCCGAACATCATTCAATTTCGAGCGACAGCTTCCTGCGCCCTCATAAAATACGTCATGATGTCAATAGGTAAGGGGAAAACTATCGTCGAATTCTTCTCAGCCGAAATGGTGTTTAGGGTCTACACAAAATTAAGAAATATTTTTTTACAACGAATATCATCTGTCGGATACTCTTTCATGCATTGTCGCGCAATTTCATCCCGTTATTTTGTACGCTAAAACTTTTCGTCGTCATAGTAACGTTTCCGGTTTTGTCACGCTGTCATAGAAAAAAGTGCTTTTTATGTAACGTCGTCGAGAATTTTGTGTGAAACTCTTTGCAGGAGATATATCTCATCTCCTGCTATTTACAGACAGCTTTAATAAAATAGTGTGTAGATTACGGCGTCGTAAATCAAACTTTTAGTTCGCAATTTTGACACGTTATGTGAACACTTTGGGGTAAATCAAAATATACAAGCTGTTACGATGACATAATCGTAATTTATTTGCGAAGTGCTCTCATATTCCATTTTATAATCGGACGTAAATTTTATTATATTTCATTAGATCGAACCTACAACGATATTGTTCTATATTCCTTGCCATTACTCTCGAAAATAAACTTATTATAATGACCCATAAATCGCAAAAATTCTCCTAAGCTACGGCAACAAATAATATAATTTTATGAATATGAAAATATGCACAAGAAAATAATTAAGTAACATTATCATTAAGCAATATGCATTTTGATAAACATGTTCTTATAATAAATAATAGAGATAGTACAGATTTGAAATGATTACTATAAGGAACAATGCGAACTTTACAATAAACACTGGAAAACAATCGCAGATAATGTAGACATAAATGTAGAAGAACAAAATATAAAAGAAAAAGAACTTGATGGGATTAGAAATAGTTAGAAGAAGAAGACTTATAAAGAGCTTAAGGAACAAGAGTAGATTGCATAGAAAAAGAAATAGTGCAATTTACATCAACTACAGAGTCTAATAATGTCAACTGCCTTTAAGTTATATACTAACATTTTGGAAGCAAGACTCAGTATATGAGTAGAGCTTAGAATAAAAAACAAACAAGAGGTATTCAGAGTAGGAAAGTGATCTACAGACAATATATTTATTATAAAAAAATATAAACTTGTACTACAATCTTCTTTGCGGGTTTCTCCGTGTTATCCCAGTTTCTATCGAAGTGTGCGCGGTATGATTATACTTAGCAACGGCAGTCAACACCTGTGTGGTAAGGAATTGTGTAAATCTACCAGAAAACTATATTCTCTACGAACCAAGAAAGTCAATTTTTTTTCCATTTTGTCGATCGTACGAAGATGCAGAGACTAAGTGGCTACACGGACTTTCGTAAAAGTGAAACGCTGTATATAGACAGAAGCCTCCAAGAAAATACTAAGAACTGAAAAAGCACTGGTGAGAGAGAGCATTCACCGAATCTACGGAAAGTAGCAAGGTTATATAGTATTGGTAAACATACCGTAGACAGAATATTGATAAACCAAATTCCGTAGACAATAGCACAGCGGAAGTTTGAGAGATGCAGAGAAACGCGGAAAAAAATGATAATGGAACTAAGAAAATCACCAGAATAAGTTGAAGCAACTGAAAAACGTAGTTATCCTACCACCAAAAGAAATAACTGCGGAAACCAAAGAGCTATCATTAGAAATGGACTTCGTTATTGCATCAGAGAAGCTAGCGAAGAAAAAAATTGTCACAGAAGTAGAAGTACCAGTAAAAACAAAAAAGAAGATGTCGGATCTCCAACCTATGGCCTTGCGAGATATCTAGCAATTTCGTCAAAACCACACCTGGGATAGACGATATTGTACATAAGAAACTCACAACATTTCATAGAACTTCTGGTGAACTTGACAATGTATCCAGAGAATATATTAGTGAGTTTTGATTTCGTTATTTATCAATATACCAACGAACGACGCAATAATAGTAATTAGCGGCCTACGTTTACCTAATGGCACGACAGATCATATGAAACTGTGCCTGTCAACCACGTACTTTCTATGGGCTGGTAGATACTACGAGCAGAAGATTGGCTCAACAATAGGGAGCTCACTATCACCAGCCATAGAAAAAGCTACATACTATAGCGAGTGGAAATCCAAGTCGACGACACAATTGTGATTTGGCCACATGAAAAAAAAATATATGAATTCTTCGATCACATCAACAGACAGCATGCCCCTATAAAGTTTACGATGGAAATTGAAGAAGGTAGACTGCCATTTTTAGACGTAATAGCATACTGCACGCAGTCGGAAAAATTACAGCATAGTAGAATGTGAAAGTATGTTTTAATACTCCAACCGCCATTCCACCTAACTTTTCTGAAGCCAAGAACAAACTACCACGAACAAAAGGAGGAGGAGGAGGTGGCTGCCAGTTAATAAGCGAATACGGGAAATACTATGTCGGACAAACAGGGAGATCGATTTAACATTTGTTCAATCGATCTCCCTGTTTAATCATTTGATTAATAAACATCAAAACGATATACGAAGGAAATAACCAGGTGTTGCAAAATATATTAAATAGAACTGCAGCAAAATTAACTTTAAAGAAGAGAAAGTGTTGGTTGCTACGAAAAAATACCATCAGAAAATAATCAGAGAACCCGTCGAGATAGAGAAATATCAAAACTTCAACTGGAAGAACGACTATATGGTAGACACCGAGAATCAGATATGACTAATGAAACAAGACATGTTCCCATTGGCAAACCCAATACATATATAATGAAGAACGACAACGAGGAGAATAATAGCAGATCTTGAAGAAGCTGATAGTATGAACAGCGAAATGTCGATACAAATTACAAGAACACGCCGAAACATCTAAGAATAGCAGTAAATTTCATTGACAGAAAGGTCTTATAGAAATTAAGTTTTAATCGTAAACTAGATATATCAATTATCAATTTGATAGCAAGTTTTAGCGAATAATATAACTACATAAAGTCATTATAAAAGTTTTATTTATACTATTTTCCACTATTTCAATAATAATTTTCAGTGACCACAATCTATTGAACGTAATTATATATTTCTGGTTCAGATATTCACATATGTATGTCTATGTATTGATAATAAATTTTAGAGAATGCGTACATATTTACTTGGATCTACTTTTATTAACTTCTTACGCGCGACACTTTTTGTAGAATGAATGTAGTCTAAATCTGCAATAAGCCGTATCATCAGTGATGATCATATCAAAATTAATCATCTCCTCATATATAATTTAATAGTTTAGCAAATGATCTGAACATATACCTTCCACAAACACTTAATTTCTTTTTCCCTTTTTTCGATCGTTTAGTTTCTTAACAAAAAAACGCAAACTAGTAAGGCAAAAATAACATTTAACTCTTTGCGACATTACGGATTATATTCAATATACATTTAACAGACGAACTTTTGGATTATGTTGTCTTTCGCATGAACCTACCATGTTCAACAGGAACATAAAAATAGGAGAAAAATACAATCCCACTATTCCAAACGAATGAAAGCATTTTTGGAAGTCAATTTTTTTAAGTGTATCAAAAAATCTAGCTATCGTGATTATTGGTCTCTAGATGATATTCTAGATGATTCCTATATTTCGCAAATTATAACTGTAAATAGGTTTGATTGGTTTCTTAGTCATGTACGTTTGAATAACAATTGCTGGTCCCTCGACACTAATCTAAGTAGACACGATAAGCCGTATAAAATACGTTAATTTCTTTAAAATAGTATGTATATCCGTACAAAACTTTTCCATATGTGAAACTATAGTTAAATTTAAAAGCAAAAGTTGCCTCAAACAATGCCTGCAAAAGCCAATCAAACGTTATAAAATTTGAACACTTGCAGACAGTGAAAGGTATGATCTTGATATATACACACAAAAAAAAGAAGTTGAATTAGGTCAAAAGGTATAATTTTTTTAAAGACGTACAACCTGATGGAACAATAAATGGAACAATGCTCGTGGAACTATTTGTTCAAATAGAAAACTTGTGAAAACTTTGCGAAAATCTTGCTCCAGCAGCAGATGTATTACTGAAACGCGGTTGTCGTGATTGTAAAATATACAAATTAACAGCATATAAATTAGTGAAACGGAAACAAACAGAAGGAAAACAAAAAAATTGCTTGTCTTATAATTTCCATTTATAAAGGAAATATGAATTTTTTTGATAAATTCGACCAATTAAAATATACGGACTAGATTGACCGTAAGAGGAAAAAATAGTGGATGAGAAGACTTTTCCATTTTATCAATTGTTGCGTAGTGAATTTTTATATATTGCGCAAAATGAAAAATTGGTCCTTTATTATGCTAAAAAAAATTCCATCACTAGATAGTTGATGCATTGGTAACTTTAGTTGAACAAGTTGATCACAACTTGTTCATTGTAACGTTCGCCGTAATTTTTCTGAAGAATGAGAAAGGAACAAATGTATTTCAAATGATCTAATATGTACGTTTTCAACCTATCAAAAATGTGATCAACACCAAGATGTGTATGGTATGGTAGTCAATGAGAACAAATATACTGGTTTGTATAGTTTGGGATGTTGTATAAGTTATGCTATGTTCAGGAAAAAACAAAAATTGTTTCAAATTATTCCACAATTAATAGTAATTTATTTTATTCCTATCCTTTGTTGTTGTTAATTATAATAGTCGCTATCTTCGCAATGGTCTAACATTTGAATCTTACCATCGTGGTCACATTGAAAATTCAACTCGTATTGAAATTACAATATATTTATGTTATCCACAAGTTACTTACACACGTAAGAATCTAGATTTATTCCAACACTTTTCCGGTGTTCTCTAGCGACCACCCATTTTTGGTGTTAAACTATGCGGAGTTATGATATTTACTTACAAGAAGTGTTAATATTATATGAAAAAATAAAGTTAATGAATTCAAAAGATCTTTACTAATTCGGTGTCCAAATTATATTGACAACTAAAAACTCGCACGTTTCTGGGTAAAATTAAATTCTTTTCCTTACACCTACTTGAAGGATAACGATTTATCTCTAAAATTTTTTGCTCTGTTGTCATACTTCGACTATTGAATCTTACCATCGTGGTCACATTGAAAATTCAACTCGTATTGAAATTATATTTATGTTATCCACAAGTTACTTACACACGTAAGAATCTAGATTTATTCCAACACTTTTCCGGTGTTCTCTAGCGACCACCCATTTTTGGTGTTAAACTATGCGGAGTTATGATATTTACTTACAAGAAGTGTTAATATTGTATGAAAAAATAAAGTTAATGAATTCAAGAGATCTTTACTAATTCGGTGTCCAAATTATATTGACAACTAAAAACTCGCACGTTTCTGGGTAAAATTAAATTCTTTTCCTTACACCTACTTGAAGGATAACGATTTATCTCTAAAATTTTTTGCTCTGTTGTCATACTTCGACTATTGAATCTTACCATCGTGGTCACATTGAAAATTCAACTCGTATTGAAATTATATTTATGTTATCCACAAGTTACTTACACACGTAAGAATCTAGATTTATTCCAACACTTTTCCGGTGTTCTCTAGCGACCACCCATTTTTGGTGTTAAACTATGCGGAGTTATGATATTTACTTACAAGAAGTGTTAATATTGTATGAAAAAATAAAGTTAATGAATTCAAGAGATCTTTACTAATTCGGTGTCCAAATTATATTGACAACTAAAAACTCGCACGTTTCTGGGTAAAATTAAATTCTTTTCCTTACACCTACTTGAAGGATAGCGATTTATCTCTAAAATTTTTTGCTCTGTTGTCATACTTCGACTATATAATACTTTTTTTATCATATCTTTTAAATTATTTTATTTAATTTACATACGATTTTTTAACTCCTTATCATAGAGGATATTTACATATTTTTCTGCACAGTTATCTACCTGCCTGGTAATTCTATTCACTATATCGTGCCTTTTAATTATTTATTAATTTTTTGGTGTACCTTTCCAATTCTTTAATTGGTTCATTTGAAATTAACCAGTGGACTTATCCTTCGTTACTGCCTTTGAGAAACGCTTTCTTCTTCGTTAGCAACGCTCGTTGCTGGTACATCATACATGTACATATGTACATATGTACATGTAGTGTCGCACGTATTTATTTCGCGATCGAGAAATACATATGACATCCTATCTAAGCCGGTGCATACATTCATGCATATCGTTTGATACCTACTTTCCAACTAATCCTTGTACATTTTACTCCACAGCTTTATTACTCAATTTATTTTATTACAGCATTTACAATTGCTTTTTTTATCTACTGCTCTCGCTTATTAATTACTTTTATTAACATATTCAAGCCCTAAGAATCCGTTTTATTTAAATTGGACCATAAAATTTTAAGGACCACTTGGTTGTTTTATTTCTGTTAATAAATTTTCTTTCACCTTGACACACGTCCTGGATTTTTAACGCTCATCACAAATTAAGATTAATTATTTCGTTACTCTCTTTTTTTAATTTTTGCACCTCTAGAACTAGCCCGGAACTCAACATTTCCATCTCTCCAATTCTTCCTCGACCACCACGCGTGAAACGGTTAATAATATAAATTTAATTTTCTGTGTAAGATTCCAGAAAATAAGCCCAATTTTTGTGCTACAAAGAGTTAACGTTATTTTTGGTATATATTTGACTATACAAGGTTCTCTGTTTTATCAAATCTCTTTTCGACTTCAGCATATATTGAACACGTTATCAAGTTTTATTTTAAATGGAAACGTTACTATGGCGCACGAGAAAATAGTGACACTCACGAAAATCAAGTGTAACATTGCTTCGCAGGAATATGTACATCGACTTGTTAGAGCAGAATAGCTGTTAAGCTGATATTGGAATAAAATTAAAATAAATTGTGGGGTAGGTGTATATACAAAACGCAAGGCAGCTAGAGTTAGTATATTTTATTGAATAAGTGAAAAAGTGTATAACATCAAATAGAATATTTGGTATGATATGAAATATGGATATATGAAATATGGATAAGTTACGATAATGAAACATAAGTATATACTCCTGCATAGTAATATAGATTATTGTTAATAAACTAAATGATTATACGCAATAGACGCATATAAATTTTCGTATAATATTTACTTGAAAAACTATTTTTATTTATCATTATTTTCATGATAAAAATAATAATATTTTATGGCTTTATATATTCTAGAAATTCAGTAATTTTCTCCGGAAGTACAATACAAACGTTTATTAATAAAACCTATATCACTATCATATCCGCTTTTTAGAAATAAAATTACCAAAATGCATCCGCATTCTAATTATACAGAATATTTTAACTATCTTATTTTATTTTGTCTTATAATTTTATGTTTTGATTAGTTATACCTTTTATATAAAGTTTCAACTTAACATTTCTTTAAACAATTTGTTCAACAAACATTTATGTATAAGCATCTTTTACAAGTTAAACGACAATATATTTTTTATCATATATAACATCAGTAAATCTACAATAAAGTATTCAAATATTAAAATATTTTCTGTCGCATGTTAAAGAATATAAACATTTTTAAGCAAAATATACATAAATAAATAACAGTACTATAAAATATGAACAGGTAACTAGCATCTTTTACCACTTTGAAGTTAAATCTATTCTTTAGATATCACAGTTTATTTGAGTTAATACAAGAGATATACATTTATATTAAAATGAGGTTCAGCTTTAACATGCAACAGAAGCAAAACAAGCTGTGCGGTATAGTAAAATACATTTGTAGAAAGGATTTGAGCACTTTATTCTCCAAAGTATCGTATTATGAACGCCGGTGTTTGTACACGGTAGTGCATATTTCGCATATTTAGAAAAATATTAATAATTTGTAGAGGTCAAGCGTAATTTATGTATACATACATATATCCTACTAATTATAATTTCACCAAAAAGAAAAGAGTAAAGAATCATAGCTAAGGTGATTAATAGAAACAGTTCGTTAAACATATCAAGAGAACTACTTTATTTTTTTCTCTGAGAATTTTAAAAGGCATAAGGAAAATATTTTCGTGATGGCTATGCTTCCAAATACAAATTTCCATATTTTTGGTCGTATTTGAATTCAGAATTTACTTCTACATCACTCACTATACTTATTGTCAATCCCTTTCTTGTTATAGAGTGCTTTTTTTTATTTTATTAGAATGAGCCACAAAAGTAAAGCAAACATTTACTGTTTACAATTTTACTTGGTAGTTTATTTGTAGTATCCACAATGTAAAACAAGAATTACTCGAATATGGATATTTTTAACTTATTTTATATTCATAGAAAATGTCGTGAGTTTATTGACAAAACTTGTCGTATGTTCAATGAGAAATGTCCTCATTTGCCACCAACGAATAAACAAAAATTTAGGTGAATAGAATTAAAGTTTATACGACTCGAAAATGTGAAATCTATTAAGCCACGACCGAAAGCTACCGTAGATAAAGCAGCGAATAAAATTAATGTCCTAACATATTTCAGTCCTCATTCATAGTGCAATAAAATCCGCAGCGCAAAATCTAGATTTTATTCTATTCTGCCGTACAGGAAATTCAGAGCCAGATGTATGATTAATATTCATTCGCAACTATACAAGAACTTCATCCTGGAGACAATGAAATACACATATACAGGAGGAATTTAGTCGAGAATTTGAAGGTGTTACAACAAAATAGTAATATCTAACATTTGGGAATTGTTATTCTTTTATTTGTTAAACCTTCTAGACTTTTGGAGTGTAAATTTGTTCGCTTAAATATTTGTTTGTTCTTTTAGTTCTTCAGTTGTAATAAGTTTTGTATAATGTTTGATTTCATTCGCTAAAATTTCGTGCTTATTCGTTAGTAACGGATGAGGATTTCTCTCATTTACCACACGCCGTCTTTTGTCAGTAATCTTGAAATATTCTCTGCTAAATAGAATAAGTTCTAAATAGTCGTGTGCCATTATCTCATTTATTTATTTGTAATTTTATGGTTGGATATTGCATTTGACTAAATAGTTTCGAAATTACCTACCATTTTGATGGTTATCTATCAACGACCGTTACAATTTGTGGCTTATTTTGCCAAAATGAACAGAAAACTCTTTATAATACGAAAAGCACTTAATATAGGTATAAAGAATGCTATTACGTGTTGTTATGAAAGTAAATTCTGTATTCGAATGCGAAAGAAGAAGTGGTATTGTATTTGAGAAAAAGGATGGTTTAAATTTGAAACTATTCGAAAGTTCTTTATCAACAGCTCTTATAAGATTTGTCAAAAATAGAAGCATCAGAGTAAGGCTTGATGATTCTCTACTTACGTTGCTAGTATCATTTCTGGCGCCCAAATATCTATAGATAGTAATAATATTAACAATGATGTAAAAGCTTTTTGGATTTTTTCATAGAATATCTTCTAGAATTCAATTGTGCAATAAAAAGTATGTCCTTTTATTTAAAATAACTGAATCACTTAAGGTTGATATATAACCGCTTTCCACATTAATTTTCGTATTCTGTATACGTATTTCGACAACTAAGTTGTCAACATCTGCAGATAATTAAACAAATTCCGCACACAATCTGTACCGTTGAAAGCCAAAACACAATGTGCGTTTTGGCTTTCAACGGTACAGATCGTGTGCGGAATTTGTTTTCGAACGGGTATTTTTTGCCGTGGTCTTCCAAGTGCGACACTGCTTAATTATCTGCTAATGATAATTTAGTTGTCGAAATAGGTATACAGAATACGAAAATGAATGCGGAAAGGGGTTATATGTCAACGTTCGGTGATTAAGTTAATCAACCAGAGGCTCCATCAAAATTACCTTTAAAATAACTGAGTTAGAAACAACTTCCTGTTTAATAGGAAGTGTAGCCATCACGAAAACATTTTCGATTTTAATTAATCACTTTGTATAGATACAATAATTGATATTTTCTAAAGAGCTCTACTGTTCCATAGTGAAAACAATTTCGAATTGAGATAGGCAATAGGTTCTCCTACTACTTATAGACTAGTCACGTGAGCTGTTTATATGTAGTATAAGTAATTGAGAAAATAATGCAACAAATTAGGTTATTCTTATTCTATACCCGTTTTATGCCATTAAATTTACTTTAAATTAAGAAGGTACATTAATATTTCACACCAAACTGAATTATAATTTAATATTGATATGATACTTTAGTTTTCGATATTTTACATTCTATGTTCAAAAGTACTGTTTGTTAAATAATATAATATAGCTTTCTAAATATGGCTTCTGTACGTATGACATTTTTCTACAATAGTTTACTTTATTTAAAAGAATAATAATGTATGTGTAAACAAGAACATTCTCATACTCATTTAATGCTTTAATTCCTGTTGGAATTAATATTTTCAGCAATTAAGTTAATGCTAATTGATTTGAAGTTCAAGCTAGTTGACTACTATTCTTTGTTTATTTTCGTTACATTTTTCGAATCGAATAAGCACTTTTAGTGTATAGACTTATAAATCCTTCTCTCATTTCTGTAACCAAAATTTATTTGGTTAAGGGGCATCCATTTGTCCATTACATTTCTTTTGAATCAGTAGGGCATACAACTAAATAAACACTCTTTATTTTCTTGTTATATTTTTGGTGATGCATCTGACAACTATTAATGAATGTATTGGAAACACAATGATGTATGTATATTATTTTGTATACAATTCAAAAATGTTTACATATTAGAATAATGTTGATACTTTTCTAACAGTCCTTTTCCTATGAGAAAAAATAAATGGCAATTATAAGAAACTATATGCTAAGCGCTGTGTTAATTC
The DNA here is from genome assembly GCA_031893035.1 of Dermolepida albohirtum. NCBI lineage: Eukaryota > Metazoa > Arthropoda > Insecta > Coleoptera > Scarabaeidae > Dermolepida > Dermolepida albohirtum. The sequence continues at coordinate 447,498 of JAVIWB010003856.1, read as the reverse complement.
AAACTAGAAAAGTTTAAGCGTTTCGATAATGAAAATTTTATTTTTCATGAAAATTATTTTAATTTTCAATTTCTTTCTTTTCCAGTATTTTCAATTGTGCCTTAAAGATTAATAAACATGCCAGCTGACTGGCATTCAGAGTTAAAAGACATGTTTACACCACCCAAGTATAAGGAATTAATATCTTATTAAGAGACACACGCACTTTTCTCACCAGTTACGGTTGTCGTATATCACTTGTTTCAAAGAGATTTTGGTGTTGTGTAATTGAATTAGCGTCAGATCTTTAAGTTTGTTTTGAAAAGGCGATAAACTCGAGATAAATTAAGAGAAATGAGTAAAATAAATTAGAATGTCTAAGTAAATATGCAACAAGGTGTATTTAGAGAAAATGTATATGATATAAAAGAAATCTGAACTTTTTGTTACAAAAATATTCGAATTTTTTCTAAATTACGCATTGGCTATATTGTTTTTTCAATTGCTTACATCCTTAATGTTCAAAAATACACAAGTAAGCGGTAAGAAAACGATTTTTCGAATTCTTCAAAAAATGCTATACTATATGTGCCAATATCTTCAAATTATATTGTTGTATTAATTTTTTATTACTTCCATTGACCAACGTAAGTCGTACAATAGATTTGTAGGCACTATTGCTCCTTATATATAAAAAAAATTCCTGTCAATTAAGTTACTGTTTTTCTTCATTTTCGAATAATAAAAAAACAAGAAGAGGCTATAATAGAGAATCAATTCCTTGTGCATATTATCAGCAGACGCTACTCCTAATCTACATAGTTTATACTAGATATAAATATATTTAAGTAAAATTGCGATTCGTGTACCAAAATGTACATACCTGATTCCAATTAACTACCTTACTATTGTCAATCAACTATTTCGCGAAAATTAAAGTACATAATACTGAACACATTGATAATTATAAAACAGTACTTCTTAAACTGTTAGTATTTTATTTTTACTTTTCGTAAGAATATAGAAGTGCTTGAATGAAATAGAGTAATCTGACATCGCAAGTACGTATACACAAAAGTCGATATAGTACTAATTGGAAATACTGTCAAAGTCAAGCCTAGTTAAATGTCGAAATTATATATTAACGTTCTGAGATTTGTTCATAACCCCATTTTTAAGACATAAATTTCTGAGTTCTTTAAACAATAAAACATTAAATACGCCGACCAAGTGTAAAAATAACTTTCTTTTCAGTATCTTGTCTGCTAAATTATAGAGAAGAATGGGAAAGTGAAAAATTCATATCTGAATACAACACTAGCAAGACATATTATATATCTGAAAGAGAGTATTACTAATGCCTGATTTATCGTACGTCAGATATCCTGCCAACCTCAGTTATTATATAGATATCTAATTGTTAAGTTAGAGAACGTTTCTTAAACACGTAACAATCAGATATCTATTTGTTGAAGTTATCTTGTTTACATCAAGGAGTTATTGGTAGGATATCAAGCGTTTTGGCATCTTGTTTATTAGTTTGTTACCTAATGTACATATGTAGTATGTTTAAGCTGTATTCTAACCTAAAGTTATAGTTTGTTTGTATTGTGTATTAAATATTATAAAAACGAATATTTACGCTACCATCATTTTAACAAGAATAATGATAGTACATAGTATATAAATATTATATCGGGTATATATAAACAACGGCTGTAGTTAGATTCGCAAACAATTGATAATGAAATTTCAACCGCTAGAAAACAAATGTATCTAACGCAATTGGTTGGTTTTTCAGAAACCACATCAGTGATGTGGAATTATCTTATAGACATCTACTCGATATCATCTTGATAATTTAATGGACATCTAACAGATTTAACTGTTAATTCATTCAAGTATCACATTAGGGCTAATACTTTGCTTTGACCAAATTTCGTTGCAATTACACAAACACACATAAATCCCGTTGCTTCTCGAGAAGCATCAGATGATGTTGCAGTAGCTTGTTAACTAGTAGTGGAATAGTTACTTATACGAAATCTTTTACCCGCATATCGTTTCTCCTCAAAGCTAACTTCTCGATCTGCTCCCATATTTTACCAAGTCCGTCCAACTCTTCTTATATTGCTCTTTCAGCATTTGCTTTACTTATTTTTCTTTTAACAAAATTATAATCCAATACTTATCTTTCCTAATTATTACATAAAATAACCAATTCATTTTCACTTGTATCTTCTTATTGTAACTTCTATTCTTTCTTTTTAGTGATTCTCAGTACTATTCCTTTGTAGGTTTTTTTTGCCAAAATATTCTACATTCTCTTCTTGTATTCGCTATCGATCATATTCAACTAAAAGGGTTACAAGCGTTATATGCAATACAAATTCTCATTCATTCTTCAATTTATCTCCCATCTACTAATATGCTCCATACGCAATATTCTTCTTTAATTAATTTTTTTTAGCTTTTATTGTCGATATAATCTGTTGTGGAAACGCCGATCGTTTTGTAGATTTCTCCTATATTGCCTCTTATTAAATATTGTTAGATATATACTGTCAGCGAATTCAATTCCTTCTAACTTAGAAAATAGGTTCCTGTTTTTCTTTTTCTTTCGCTTTTCTTTTTCATAAAAAAAATAGAAATTATTAGCGATAAGATGTATACTCGTTTTACTTCTTTCCCTACTTTTATTTTTACGGACAGTTGTCTAACATGTTTTACTCGTTTTTCTAATAATTTAAACTCGCTTAATAATTACCACATTTTAGTTCTATCTATTGAACCGAAAGCTCTCTCAAAATTTATGGCTTTTATATGCACGTTTCTGTCATTTATTCCAGTATAATTTCTAAACTTCAGATAAAACCGGTTAGGTCTGGTATCTTTCTGATTTTCACGTAAGTTTCGACTCATTGGTGCCTTCATCCCATTCAGCATCCTTCTTGTTATAACTTTGACTGCTTTGAGTAACATTATTGGCCTCCATCTTATTACGAATTTTTAATTTAAAAATAATACCTCGATACCAATTCTTTAATATTTTTTCGTCTAATCGTATCTTATTTACTAAGAGTTGCAATTACTTGCCCTAAAATAATAATTATTTTTTACGATTGGAAGATCTAGTTTGCCTTGAAACAATTAAATCTTCTTAATTTACCAAAAAAATGCGACCAATTAAACAACTAAGAAGCATACGAGAACTTAATTGTTTTTCTACGAATCTGAGCAAACAATTAAAGAAGTGGCAGATAGGCAATCTCTTACGGTCCACTAAGTGCAAACATTAAACAGAATCTCCTAGTACGTAGTAAAAGTTTGATTAAATATATTAAATTTTAATTCTTTTTACATTAAAGGTCCCAGATTAAAAGTTTTTCCTTGGAAAATATTCAACGTATTTGTTTAATTCGTGAGTGTATATTTAATTATACTTTCATCAACTCCCTAACAATATCAAGCCATGAATTTATATCAGAAATTATTACTTTATGCACTTTTGAAATCGATATCATATTTATTGCAAATATGCACTTACGTAATTAAGTGTCCGCTATATAACGTTTACGCTAGATGAAATTCAGTTAGCAATAACTGTCCATCCATTATATGTACTCACATAGATGCAATACACCGTAATGTATATTAATTGGAAACAAACATGTACATTTATTAGTACAAATATATTAGATCATATTATCCAATTCTCTAGAATCACGTATTCTGAGGAGAATTAAGTATTTTATTTTGGAAAAGCCTTTCCAACTAGTGAATTAATAATTACGTTTGACCTCCACAAAGCTTGTCTTTAATATATAATGCACAGACATACTTAATTTGTAATGCATGAAACTTACGTGATGACTGAATTACAACAAAGCGCTGAATTAAAAAATATCTCTGACTACACAATTTTTTGTAGTAAAAACAGAAACGAAAAATAGTTTGTTCATCTAACGTGAAAATTATGATTACTAATTAGGCTAATGTGTCTTGATTAACGCTAAGTTATTATTTACCACAGTAATTTGATGGCTATTCCTTTTAGCTTTATAAACACAGCCGGACGTCGCACAAATAAGATTTAAGAAATAATCGTGAGATTTTTAAACGCAAATTCTGGAAAAGTAGAGACAAATCTGCATGCATGTTGACACTATAATTATTGTTAGCACTGCTTTAATTATGTTTGGTTGCTTGTTTTCCGTCAAGGATTAATTTTCATGTAACTGCTTAGCGATTTTTCTATTCACTATTTGGCATATGTTACGATAGACATTCATTTTATACTTTAAATATTGGTAGAATTACTAAGAATACCACTAAAACACCCATTACAATAAGCAATATTTCATATTCTTTCACATTTACAGCTAACATTTATGTAATATCAATATAGATTAGGTCTAATATATGTATACGTAAAGTTACACACAGAGGCTATAATTTGAAAGAAATATACAATATTTTTCGTGTATATTTCGACCATTATCTTGTTATCATGAGCAGAACTAACTGTTTTAATAAGATAATTATTAACTATTTCACGTCACACGAAGCAGCTATAATACATACATATATAATTGTTATTAAAGTACCATTTCGGTGATAGTTAGTAATCTAAATTTACATAATTGATATAAAATCAAGTACGAATTTGGTCGTCGTTTATAAACATTTTTCTTTTCTAATTTTGCAGCAACTGAAGTAGACTAAGTTGTCTTCAAAAACTATAGTCAGAAATAATACTGGTGCTTGAATACGTTCAGTAGCTTGCCAATATTAATCCAAATCAGGTAATATTTTAATACAAGTACCAAAACATTTTTATTTTTATAAGTACTTTATATCAAACTATTCATTCTAAATTCACTTATTAACACATTCTGCAGTTGTTTCATATTTCGTACAATATTTAGCGTTGTTTTAACTCGTAAACATCTGATTCGTTTCTGTCAAAACTGAAAAACTGATTCAGGAACTTTTGGCTGCTTCTTTGATATCTAAATTGTTTGCATTATGTAGTAATGTAACGCCCTTTTCAAAAATTTAATTATGTTTCGCAGGGGAGTTTACGCTAGGTGCCTTTTGTGCGTCCTAGTATTGCTTTTGGACCTTGGCAATCCCACGAACCCGAGCTTGGCACACCAAACCACTGTTATCAGGTGACGAAATTGGAAGATGTGCTCGCATATCGCCCCGTCCCACCAGTGACGGTTAAGGCTGGTACTGCTGTAGTCAGAATTCCCCCAAGAACTCCTTATCTGGGCTCGTTTGTCTTAGATGGACTCGTGGAGGCGGTGTTGGTTGAAAGTCCATGTGGGCTAGAGGTTGAATGATGCAAATTTAAAAATATTTTGTTACTTCCTGACATTGTTATTTTTGTGTTTCTGTTTTTTCATGGCACTTGTGATTCCATACTTTTACTTAATTCCAATGCTTTGGTTACCTTTCTCTTAATGCAATTAATTTACTAATTTTACCGAGAAATAATATCCTCGCCTTGTCATACGTCAGTGTAACGTATTATAATCATTATATTTTTTTTTATAATAAATGTTTGCACCACATATTTACATTTATTAAATAGTATACAAGGATCTATATATGTGGACAACGACATTATTACTGCTTTTATAAGCAGAAGAGATTTTCTTTAACATTACGTGTATAATGACACCCACATCGGAAGTGCCGATATGTTTTTTTTATCTGAAATTTGACTTCAAAGATATTATTTTTAACAATAGCGCATCATTGATTATTAAAATTCGGAATACATGACGCGTTGCTTGAAATGTCAACGACTTTCTCAAAATATCAACACGTTAAAATGATGTTTTGTGCACGTATAAATAACTGAAATATAATTGGAATTTTCCTTCTTATTTGTAGTAAAATAATGAACATTTATTTGCGTCAATGTTTTCATTTAATTCTTCGAATATATAGACAATTGTAAAATATGATATACGATTATTTCTCCTCATACATATTAGCAAATAAATAATAGACGATTTTGTAAATAAGACTAAAAACTTTTCTTGTAAATGCATACAAAGATCTTTTAATAGGAGAAGTGCGTACCTGTTTTAAAATGTGTAAGAATATGGTATTTTTTCAGTATGTTTGGAACCTTCGATGTGAAACAAAATCCTAATTTCATAGTCCAATTTTCTTGTGTAAATATGCTCTAATTGAAATTAGAAATGGTCGAGTTTTAAACAAATCTTTCAAAATCACTTTCGTTTTGACGAACGCTTTGACGAACTTTCAACCATTCTGAAGATGTTTACACAGTAAAGTGATCTACTTTTATCAGAATTATTAAATATAAATTATAACTCATTTGAAGTCAACGTGTTTGGTCTTTTTCTTTTGAACGACAAAGAGGGCAGTGATATTTCTCCATACGGCAACCGGTAATTTCTATATGTCAAACAGAGGAAATCTTGGGTGTGTCAAGTATTGTACAAAGACAAACTTTTCGTCATTTGAAAATCACTTTCCTTTTTACTACATTTCGACGAACCTTTCGTCATTTTCAAGCTTTATACCGTAAAATGATGTACCCCTGACATAATATAAAATGTAAATTAAGCCACATTTAATAGTTAAATTGCTTTATCCTTTTTTTGAGTAGACTGGGAAATCATGACTCATATGCCACCCTATGTGCAACTAAACTTTCAATACTTCGGATAGAAAATTATGAAGTGCTTTAGGGCCTTGAGGTTTGACAAAGATTTTAATCATCGATAAAAATAGAGCCTCCTCAGATAAACTCAACAATTTTCGTGGCTTTACTTCACCTAACTCTGGGTACTTCAACCGCTAAATGTTTAAATGTCGTAGTCTACTTTGGCAACAATTGAGTTTCTTCAATTTATAGCTCTCCTATCAGATCTTTTTATCATGTGCCAGTTTTTTATTGGCTTACACACTACATCTCTTTTTTATGTAGCCTTCGTTATTTCTTCCAAGCACAATTTTAGTGGTCTGTTTTTGTTTCATTCTGCTGGTCGGGCTTCGGGTACCTTGCCTGCTCTTCTTTGGTATTCCGTATACATACACTAATCGACTTAATTATCCTTCCTCAGTGACATCTTATAGGGCTTTCATTCCTAACTACTTTTTATGTACCTCATTTCTAATCTTGTTCTAGCTTATTTTTCCACGTACCTTCTTCGACAATTCTATCTGTGCTGCATTTAATATGCTTCTACCTACATATTTCTGTGTCCACACATCACAGAAAATGTTGGCTCTTCTAACTACTGGTTGCTTTGAGCCTTCTGAAACTTCTTTTTCCATGACAAATTATTTTTTTAATATTAAAAATCTTTCCGACTTTATCCACTTTTTCTTTTATTTTCTAGTTCAGCCTAACACCTCGTTCTATTATTCTAAGTATTCGAAATATTTGACTTGTTCAAAGTTCTTTCACTCAACTTTAATTTCACGTAATTGTTCTCTATTTGCTAGTAATCATCGTTTATTCATTTAAATTCTCTGTTAATTATATCAATGCTTTTCTGTAATTTTGTTCATAAAACAAATTTTTACAGTCAAAGATATTTTTAGTTACAATATATTTCTAATTCAATTTTTTTAATTTGAGTTTTAAAGTATAAACGTAAAGTATGGGAACGAAGAACCTTAAATATTTATGGTGGTCCGATTTTAAAAAGGTTTTCTTGCATTGTTTCACTGTTTTGTAACCATACTGCTAATAAAAATGATCAGGACACATTTGTCTTTTGAACATTTTTTTTTATTTATATACAGATGTTACAAGCACATCTAGAAATCGTGGCTTCATAAAGAATTAATTGTTATAACTTAACCTTTACTTTTCGTAATTTGATGTTTTTATTTCAAAAGAAACTTTGTTTCTTTTATTTTTGGCAATTCCTCATTTGATTTTGCTCAATTTAGTTACTTTACATATAAGTATTTGTGATATATATTATGAAGTAACCATCCAATCTATTTCCAATCCAATTTCAATTAGTTCTAATCAATATTTTTCTGCTGACACCCTGGCATTTTCCATTTTATAAGGGACGATTGGTTTTAATTTGAATTTACTTTTTAGTTACGAATGTGTACTTCTACCCCGAAATGGTATCTTTAATATGTGTATACACAATATGATTGATTACACTTATTTATTCTTTAAGTTCTAAAAATTCAATTACATCGGCTAGAAATTTTAATTTTAAATTTATTTTAAATTCTTAGCACATTAAATTATCATGTTGACTCTTTGCCAGTACAGATAAATTAAGGAGTACCTGTCTTAATAATAGTCCATTTAAGAATAGTAGTTTATTCGTAAATTGATTCGAAAATCGAAAAATAAGTTTAAAAGTTGAAGAAAACGACATGTAATATTGTGTAATGTAGAGTGGATATTTTATAATACTAGTAGAGTTTCCATGAAAGCTATAATAATGAACTATCAATACTACAGTCTTTCATTGTGTACTTTAATATTAAATAAAAACGAATTTGACTTTAACAGCAATAATATTAGATTTACAGTATATTTATCTTTAATTCGTGGTATCGTGCTCTATTACACTGGGAATAATTTAACTTTTTTTAATAGCTGTAGGTGTATTCCTAATTCATTTGAAGAGATGTAGTAGTTTCAATTTATTAATATTTTCTTCTAGGACTGTTCATATCATGCAATACTACTATAATACGAAAATTAACCACAAAGACACTACTTGTGCGTGTTTTTTTTTAATATTATATTCGATAAAGGAAAAGTGTAGAACACGTGTTATATATTACGAATAACATACATATATTTTACATATAATTATTTGTTACACCACACAGAATATAGTTTATTTAAGTTAGAGCCCATTATAAAGTTGCAAGATCTGAAAGTTAATCCTTGAACTTCAACATAAATAATATTAAATTTGGCGGTTCATTTTCGAGTTATACATGTATAGAATAGCGCCTTACATTGATTATTACAACATCTACATAGATAATACCAAAGTATGTATGTAAATTATAAACGAATATTCAAATAATTCGTTAATATATAAATTGTTGCTCAAGTATTCCTTCACTTCCAAAACACTTCTAATTAACCCTGTTTCCCCAATATTTTTCAGACCTCTTATCGAAAATAGCCTTCAAAAAAGAGTTTCTACAGAAATCATATATATACTAACTCACTAACTCATATATTGAGTATTCTTAAGCTATCCCTTCTGCACGTGTGTACTGTTGGAATGTTTTTACTTGCCGGTGAGAAAGATGTGTTGTAGTCCGTAGAAAAATATTAATTGAGTAACCACGCCTACTACAACAGCTTAAGAGACAAAACAGTTGGTCTTTATTTTGTTGGTAAATGTTAATAGAAATAAAAGACACTAAGATTTACAGAGTTAAAATATTCATTCATTTTTAAGTGATATGTATCTTTCACATGACGATATTAAACCATAATTATTCCGGTTTACATATATAATTTAAACAAGTACAAATTCCAAAGCGTTTTCGATATGGACTTGGTACCTGCTACCTTATAGTACGATCAATTACTACGAGTTAGGAGTGTACTACACATCTCTATCGCACAAATTTACTTTGGTCCATCTGTACACATATTGCAATTTGCCCCATGCCACTCTTAGGATCAAATGTTCATATCTTCGATTACAGTAGGTATATTTATTTCTAGTAGTAGGTACAGCCTCAATACATAATGGTTTTAATTTCTTGGAATCACGCTTCTTATAAGTTTATCGATTTCAGTGTGGTGACAATATACTGACATTGTTCGAGTTAATAAAATAAATATTAGTCGTTCGCTGATAGTTACTTGTTATATATTATAATAGTAAAGAAATAACAACAAATGTCGAAAAATAAGCGTACGCAATGGCATAAAGAAACATGATGGTCACAAGTAAGCATCGAGAAATGATTCTCTGTTCTTGAAACAATCAGTGAATTGGAATTTGGAAATAATTTTCGTCAACGTACAATAAAGATTAAAGTGAAAATTGGTCACCTTCGGTATATGAATTACAAAATTTTCAACAAAACTATGTATTTAATTTACTTTCTTGTATTTAACAACATTAACTGCGAATATAAACTATATAATTTGATATTTCAACATATCGTCTTTTTCAGAAATTTGCTGGTTAATTGAATAGTCAAAATTTATAAACGTTTCTATATTTTATGATAGTACTAAAGTACCAAACATTACTAGGTAGAATTTCAAAAGTAAATATTGAACACACAATAAACGTATTTTATAATCTATGATAATAAACTCATGAAAGTACAATACATTGTTTACACTATTTTCGTTATGAAATTGTATAAAGAATATTATAAATAAAATCACGTATATATGCCTGTTTGTAAGTACAAGTATTCTTTGATTAATTTACTATCAAATATTGAATTTTTAGAAATTAATACACGTAAAAAATCAAGTAGCTTAATAAATAAACAAACCGATAAAAAAGTTAATAGCTCCGAAAAACGTGAATAGTTTCGCGGATTTGATATCCACCACCGTCATAGAGATGATGTAATATGGCGCGATGTGACTTGCACTGTATAGAATATACTGTTAGAAAATTGGTAGAATCAAATTTAAAGCCTGCGTACTAAAAGTATAATAGACACCAGCAGAAAAATAAAACGCCATTTTGTTTTCCCAAATTTTAAACTGAGCAGTCCATATATTTGATTTCATAATATTTTCTGACCACACCATGTACATACGTAGCACATGTCGCATTGTCACTTCGGTGACACTGTATATATGTATATAACTGTATTTTCTATTAATCAACCAAGAGCACTTTCTTTTTCAACTCATTAAATAGAACCTAGGGAAAATTCAAAAGCAATAAAAAATATATCCCTGAGGAACAAATTTTATGAAATACAAAACTCAATGTTTTTTCTTTATAATAAAAATGTAACTTATAAATTTTTTGTTCAATTCTAGTCGGTGAGTAACTCTTGCTGAGATTTCCATCTTAGTTATCGCATAGGGCTTAAACTGTGATCTACTATGAATTAAAAAAATTGCCAAAATATGAAATACTTCAGCGAAGTTTTTGAAAAATGTAGTAAAAATACAATTAGTACTTAAATAGGTACGATCTTAATATCTATTATCGATTCTAGTTTAAAACAATTCATAATTTATTTATAAAGTAAACTTTTGGTCTTCGCACAAAAAAACTACTCTACTTCGAAAAGGAACACTTTAGCAACAATTCACACGAATGTAGTCGCCACCTACATATATAATATATATGTATAATAAAATTAGCCTAAATACTTTATAATATACATTTAAGTTATATATAGTATATGAATCCTCTGGAATGTGTTTAAATGTGCACTAAACATTTAAAATATTACCCTGGCCTATTCAGATCTTTCCATAAATACAAAAAACATCTAAAGAACGTCAACGTATTTGGAACACAATCATTTACAACACAGTTTATAATCTTAGATATATTTTTATACATCCTATAACACGTCTTTATTCATGTATTTGTATAGACAAAGATTGTGCACATTTGAAAAAATTTTTTGCTTTCAGAAAGCAAATTTATTAGGTGAAAGAGTTTTTGGGTAGTGATGAAAAGTGTCCAATTTGAAATACAAGTTGCACACCATTAGAAAAATCTATTACATTTTACAGAAATATCTGAATAAGTCCACGGCACGACAGTGACACGTACATACATTTCTAGACATATGTAATACATGTATGTATATATTATATAGTTAAAATTCGTTAGAGTTTTATGATTATCTCAAAATTACTTGGTGTCCCATGACTCTCTACGAATCTTTACCTTTCATAAAATATGACAGTATGTCGATCGGTAGAGGAAACACTATCGTTGAATTTTTCTCAGTCGATATGGTATTTAAAGTCTATAAAATAATAATAAAATTTAAATAGCAAAATAATATATAGACTATTTATGGAATGCATATTTGGTAAAAGACGCTTTATAATATATTAAGAGAATTTCATTAGACGATGACGATGCTCTCTATGGAATTTTGTCGAAAATTGACAAAACTCTTAACTTAAAATGTTTACGATGATAGTTTTGCACTATCGAAAGGATAATAAACAATATGTTCAGTAACAGTAAAATCCAAAAATCGAGAGTTTATAACTTTCAAATATCATGTGAACTCAAATACTAGATTACGAACTGCAGAATACATCGAATGCAATGTGTACAATTTTGCCGGAAAATTTGGAGAACCATATGAAACAAGAAGAAACTACGTAGCCGTGATATAAAGAACAAATTATGCGTTGCCTAGTAAAGTTCTATAGTAACAACAATCCGTTCATTATTTTGTGTTCTAATAAGTGTTTTGGAACAAAAAATATGCTCTGTGAATTTAGAAAATCGCGGTGCCATCAAACTTTCAACAGAGGGCCAAAATTCTTCTAAAACTATACATAAAATGATTGCATTGTATGAGGACGAAGCTTCATCATATTTTAAAGCGAAATATTCAAGACAATTTCGAAGGTATCGCAAATCCAGATGATCCACCGTCTTTTAGGACAAAGCAGGAGTAGATTTTGTTGAATAGTTGCCAAAATACGTTAACAAAGTTACGTACGGCTATTGACGAATAACATCCAGGTTCACGTCACAAAGAAGTCAAGAAGGAAGCTTGATGAAATTATGTAGGTTTTTATTGTCGGTGTCACTTGTAATACAATCTTCTTTCAGGTGTTGTAGTTTCTATCAACATGTCGCTGTTCATACTGCTGCTTTCTCCTTAAGACCTGCTATTAATCTAATAGCAGATTTTAAAGATGGCAGTATGAACAGCAAAACATCGACAGAAATTACAACAACACGCCTAAATCCTCAAGAGTACCGTATTATAAGTCTTTCTACTTCATAACAACGCACAAGCCCATTCTCTTTATGTCTTCTCAATGTATTTTCTTTCCAGTATCAAATTCAATCGGCACGGCTGTCATCAGTGCACTTATTCATGAATTTTATCTCATTGCACTTGTAACAGTTCTCCGATCGCACTCATTTAGAATATTTGGATGCGTATTTCTCGATACAGCTTCAACAGTTCAGGATTTTTTTTCAATCTGCACTGCAGAAATATTTGGCCTAAGAGCTTTTTTTCTTTGTGTAGTAATTGTTACCTTACACATAATACCAGACATGTTTTTGCTTTTGCTACTCATCTTTGTAAAAGCATCAATTGCTTATTTTGCACACACACGTGATACGTGAAAAAAAAAGACATGTCTTATAAAATGAAGTGTACAAAAACTTTTGTGACATTCAATGTTAGAATATTTAGCAACTTCTTTTATGGTTGTAAATAATAACAGTCTTCATATTGTTATTGGAGATTTTTAGAATTTTTGGTTTTTAAATGGAAGTAAATATTCTTTATCATAGCCGGATGTTCACATTTGATGATAATTAACAATCACAGGGTGTACGAACACTTTTATAGCTGATGTAAATATAATAATTGCTAGAATTTTTGACGTTAATTTTCTCAAAAATTAATCTATTTTAAAAATATTTATAGTACAAAATCTGTATTTCTCTCCTTTCTTCGTATTAAGAGGTAAAATCTTCTTAATAAAGTAACTTTGGGGAAAGCTAATTGAAATTTTAAGCTTCTTTGGAAAGAAAGCTTCATAAATTCGATTATATACAATTGGGTAGCTAAACGAAAACAATACGTAGGTCTGACTTTGGAAACATAATATACAAAATTGTACAGTTCAGCCATCGCGGTATCGTAAGAAATAATTCCATATTACACAAAATAAGAGATATAAATCAAATTTAGAGAATTTTTTATTAAAATCGCCTTAAGCAAATTATAATTTTGAATGTTATGATTGCAATGTACATATTACAGTGAAATTAATTTTCATTTACCTGAAATAGCCTACATATTTTCCCATTTCTGTAAAATTTGTAAATTACAGTGTCGAACTTAATTTCAAAATCATACTAAGTTAAATGACTAATTAATTTCCACATACGGAATTCTTCCTCTAATTATATATATCGTATGTCAAGTACTTTTAAAAATTCGAAGAGCCTAAAGTTAAGAAAAACCATATAGCAAATAGATGCAAAGTTTATTCCTAATTAAAAGTTATAAGCAACATCAGCTACCAAACTAGTATTATGAATTTGTTAATTATCTTCTTATTTTCTCTTTACATACAGTCTGTCGCAGAGAAAACTGAACTTTCTTAAAATCAAAACAAAAGCTTACTGTATGGATAAAATTCATTTATTTTATTCAAAGTAGTTGCCTTCAGCTTCGATACAACGTTTGGCACGGTCATTTAATATGTTGAATGAATTTTTAAGTTCATCTTTAGAGATGTCCTTCGAGATCGCTGTCGACGCCTTTTTAATGGGTTTAACGTCGGCATAACGCTGTGCTTTTAACGACAAATGTAGTTTGGAGAATAGATACAAATCACAGAGGGTCAAATTCGTTGAATACGGTGAATGGTTGATAGTTAAAATACACATGACGAAAACGCGCCGAAAGGCGCTTTATAACACCGAGACAATATACGTACAACAGTGACTGTTTTACTAGTTGGTACAAACTCTTTGTACACTATGCCTTTTAAATCATAAAAACAAATCAACATTGTCTTCACTTCTAACTTCTCCAAATGGCTTTTTTTCGGACTTTCTTCGCTTGGAAGCTTCCATTTAGAGCTTTGCGCTTGGTTTCTAGATCGTATTAAAACATCACATCTCATCGTCAATTACAAAAGAATACCTGTCCTTTTTTTGAGTCTTTAATCAAGTCTGTACAATGTGGAATTCAGTTGGCTTGTGTGGTACAAACCTTGCACAAATCTTTCTCAGTTCCAAATGCTGTGTCGAAATGCGATGAACTGAATCTTTGGAAATATTCAATTCTATTTCCACGTATCGCAATAATGATTTCGGCTCACTTCTGATAAATTCACGTACAAATTCGATGTTTCTTTCCGTAACCACAGATTTTTTTGCACTAAATCATTTACGCCACTCATATACACTCGTACGTGACAAACTAACTAAACGTTTCAGTAAACGATTTACTACAACAGAACTTGGTATTTGCTCTTTGTTCAAAATTGATTTTCCGACTAATACCAAATACACACTGTTATTTTATGCGCAATTTATCTGCTTCTAATGATGCAAATGTCATGATATTTTAAAATAACATTGGCAGAAGATCTACCATACGAACGCATATTTTTTTAATAGATGACGCCACTAAGAATTACTATTTTAAAAAAGTTCCGTTTTCTCTGAGACAGACTGTGTATATACATACATACATAATGTATATAATAAAAATACAAGTTGAAGTAAACAATTGTGAACGAAAGGCTCTACAAACAAATACTAAAGGAAGACCTAGAAAAGTATTGTGAGATGAAATCTAGGAAGATACTCAATAAATATTTTAAAGATAATTTATTGAAAAACAAATTGTAGTGATAGAAATAAGGAAAAGATCTGTTAACACTGTTAGGATACATTATAAATAGGCTAACTAACTAAAAGAAATATTCACCTAATTATATGGACATAAATGAACCTTTGGAGCGTTAGAATATCTCCGAGTTGAGCGATAATAGTAACGATGATTATATCCCAGATTCTCTTAAATTTACCACCAACAGATGGATTGTGTTTGTAATATATTAACAATCATTTTCTTAAAACAAGCTGAGGAATTAATTTAGAACCATTTGCAAACTTTCTTTTTTTCGGGTAGTTCATTTATAAAGTAAGAATTAACTTATGTTACACACGTATATTGCTATTGAATTTTCCAATAATCTGTCAGGCAGTAGCCCTAGTGAACTTTTTTGTTCTTTTTTTATGTTTTGTATTATAACTATTGTGTTTTCTACCCATTATTCGTACAAATATATGATTATACAATTCATTCTTTCTTTTCTACGTCCGTCACACACCTATAATCTTATGTTTTATTCCATTTTTCATTTTTATTCTGCATTGTCCGGTTTCTTTCGGGAAATAATCATAATGTCGTCTTTGTTATCATTCTCTATTTGATTATTAGTGTTTCAGCTTGCGTTTCATTAGCATACACTAGTTAGTACTAAACATTGCCATTGCTCAAAATTAACACTTGATGCACCAATTAAACATTGGTGCATCAATTAACTTCGTTTATAGTGGAAACTTATGAAAAATTCCAAAAAATTCCAAATTCAAAAACAAAACGGTATTATTGGCAATCTTAAAAAATTCTATAAAAAATATAACGAAAGAATAAAAGTTAACCCCTAGTTCTGAAAACTGCTTGAATTCGCCGTGGTAAGATTATTATTAAATTTAAAATTTTTTCTTGGGGAATATTATTCCACTTAAAGATCGGCTTGTTTCAATTCTTGGAGATCCTTTTTACAACATTCCAAACGTGCTCAATTTGATTTATGTTTGGACTTCGTGGTGACCAGTCCATGACTAGAACGTTAACCTCTTGAAAGTAATTGAAAGTAATTCAAAACGTATCTAGCGATGTGGAGCCTCACATTATCCTGTATATACATGAAAATGATGTTCTCTAAAAATGGTGCGAAAGTCATTACATGGTACTGAATAATGTTCTCTAAGTAGTATTCAGCATTAATTGATTTTGGGCGGATATGGATTAACTTTGGGAGAGCGTCAAAGCAAATACCTCCTCAGAATATTCTTGATCAACCAAGGGCTCCCTTTAAGGGACTGTGCAATCATATCTTTCTCTAGTTTTTCTAACAAAGTTGAAGATCTTATACACTCATCATTGGTTAAATGATGTGGTACAGAACTTGACATTAATTTTCGGCTGTTTTCATCAGAGATGTTAAAATTACTTCGTACTGAGATAAAGCTATTAGATTATGTTACGATGGAATGGAAGTTTTAGAAAATACAAAAATTATAGCAAATGTAGCACAAACATTGTGTGATGCGTTAATTTTGAAAATGAGATTAGTGTTTCTATTAGTACTCTGCTAAATGTGGCGACTACCAGTACCTTCTAAAATGTTTTTTTTCCTACTAGACTCAACTGTATATTTTTACAATTATTTTTTGTACTAATACATACAAACATCAACTAAAATCTTTCTCGTCTTCTCCAAATTTACCTCGAATATCTAAGAATTATATCGTTTAACGCCCAGAATTTCTTAGAAGTAACAGAAACAAATGAATATGTTATACTAGTACGCAAATTAATTAACGTGTTCATCTACTTATATCGATTTTATATTCTAGCGACCAATCGGCAACTAAATATTTTTAAAAAAATAAGAGACAATTTTCATACGGAATAAAATATTTTCTTGATTTGCATTGTTTGGTTTGGCTAATTGTTGAATGCACATATCTGAATTAATTGCTTATTTGTGTGGTAAAATAAATAGAAAAAGGCAATTCGTTTGTAATTCCGCCATTCTGATGCTTATAATCTTTTGATAAATATCATTCGAATATTGCTTGTAGGTTTAAGTTCATTGTAAGTGATCCACTTTGGAACACTCTTTATTAGTTGTTTCAAAAACGGACAATTATATCATACTTCGTAAGCAAGTCGGAGATGTTAATGTCTAAATATATAAGGGAAAGTTCTCTCGTATTGAAGTATATGCTTTTATATGCGGCGTCGGTTATTAGTAGGCAATCTAACCTGCATATAACTGGTTTACATAGATAGATTAGCATAGATTAGGTTGGTATGATAAGTTTCTACAATCCTTTTCGGTTTGGTTAAACGTTTTGAATCGTCAATATGAGCGAAGGAAAATTACATTTTAAACACCATATACTGTAGAGGTTTCAAAAGGCAATATTGCTATGGAAGCAGAAAACGATTTGTGTGAAGTGTTTGAAAAAGCCACAGTAAAATTAAAATACGTGAAAGATAGTTTGCGAGGTATTATTCCGATGATTCATCTTTGAAAGGTGAATTTCAATCAGAAAAGCCATTAGATGTGGACGATGAGCTGCCGCGTAATGTGCTTAAATCGCACATTAACTCCTGTAGACCTGAGCTTAAACTATGAATTTAACAGACAATTGCTTTGGATTACTTTAAAATACATGGTTTTGATAACGAGTTAAATGAAAGAAATTCAACCGATGAAATTGTCATATAATCTTATTTGTTAAAGGAAGAAGCCCTTTGTGAACCGTGTCATTACTGGTGATCAGAAATTGAATAATATATAGGTATGTAGTGAGAAAGAGAGCGTATATTCAACTAGGAGAAATTTCGCCAGCAACATCAAAAGTAGAAATGCATCAAAACAAGGTAATTTAGTATTGTACACTGTAAATTGCTGAAATCAAACGAACAGTTTAAACTCTGAACTTTAACATAACGTCCATATTTTGCCAATCGATAGGAATAATGTTTCATCATGACAACAATAGATCGCCCATGGTAAAGAAAACAATTCGAAAACTTGAGCAAATAGACTTGAGAAATTTTATTCCACTCTCCATATTCGCTCGAAATTAAAGCATCGGACTACCATATATTCAGATCTTAACTACACACTAAACACTATCTTAACGGAAATGAATTCTTGAGTTTCGACAGAGTCCAAAACACAGACGAAGGACTTTTTGCTTCTAAGGACAAAAAATTTTGTTCAAATGAAATAGGTAAGCTACCAGCCAGAATAGTGAAAAATGTTGTAACTAATGAATGAAGTTATATTTTAGAATAAAATTTAAAGAAAAAGTCACTAAAATAAGTTTTGTTTATTAAAAAAAGACAGAACTTTCTCTTACACCCGATTTTTTTGTTACCAAGTTGTGAGAGCTTTTATATCATACGCGGGTTATATATCTCTCATGTCGTGTTATGACAAACCACTTCGAATATTACTTTCATTTTGTCATCAATTTCAACTGGAGGACCTGATCATACTTCATCTTTGAATCAAAAATCACCTGAACGAAGTCTACTAAACCAATTTAGTAATTGCCGTTCTTTTAAGAGCGTCACTATAAGCAGTTTACAATCCGTTGGTGAGTTCGAAATGGATCTTTTCGTTTGGGCAAGTAAAGAAACCAATTATGATCAAAATGGATGTTCTAATTTTCCCATTTTTAGCCGTGAGTAAAATAAAGTATAGTTCGTTTTACTGAACGACAATTGAAGTATAAATTATATATAAAACAAGTACACTGGTTCAACATTTCGGATATGTAAAGATGCCTAATAATTTAACTAAATCATTTTATCTGTGAAATCTACAATTACATAGTCGACTATTATATTATGATCTATGGAGATTCTACTAGAACATACGAGTAATAATGAAAAAGAATTATTGCTAAACAAACCCATGACCCCAACGACAGTTTCACTCATTTTTAGAGCTCATCAGATAGTTCGATTTTTATTCGATTGTACTGAAAGTGATATAAGTGCTTTCACTACCATCTGAGAAATAGACACACAGTTTTCTCTTATGATACCCACTAGGTGCGTAGAAAGTGCCAATAAAACAGAACTACCCGTTAAGCTCTGAAATTAAATGAAATAATCGTCGTCGTAATTCAGCAGTAATTATTTTTTATTATCATATTACATTACATTTCATAATTGTCATTATATGCACACGGCGCTGTTTCCATGGACAACAGATGTTCTGTGCTATTGCAGTCAAAGCGATTATAATTGCTTTCAATAGATATTCGAAAAATGAACAAATAGTTCTCTCTCATTATTGTGTATCATCCTTTCGATACTACTAAAGCGCTTAATTCTCATTTATGGATGTAGTATCACCAGATATTATTTAAAAATTAAAATAATTCATTTGCTGATTTCTTTAAAGAGTGGTATATAATATTTTAATGTTACATTTATGAAAAATAGAGGTAAACGAGTATAAAGTCTCTAATCTAAAGTAATGCAATAAAGAATTTTGTAATTATTTAAACAAAAGATTACATAAATCTATGCCCATAATTTCTCGAAATAATAACATTGGCGAGTGTTATGTCTGTGAGACTAAAAGGGCACTGGTAAACACATTAATGCTATCCACAATAATTAAACATTTTTAATGGTATTTAATTTTCATCAAGCCGTTGGAAATACATTCATTAAAGAATAAAATCAAATTATAAAATGGTACCGCGTAAATACAGTAAAGCTTTTTCCTGTTTCATGTCGACTCGCTTCTACAAATACAAGCGCATAAAATGTTATTTTCCAAATACGTTAAGCACTTGCATTTATTTCGATCATATTTTAATCATACAAATAGATCATTTAATATCGCAAATTCGGAGAATAGTTGGTATCCTTTAAATAATAATAGAAAGCAGCTTATAAATACGTAGAAATTAGTGAACCAAAATGTAATTATCATTCCTAAATATTTTAAGAGGAAATAATATTAATAATAATAATCTTTAATGCCCAAAAGATTCAGAATCCAATTACAGGACCCACAATTAAGATTAATAATAAATAAATGTAACTACTCACATACAAAATAAATAACAAAATATTATATAAAATGTAAGATATGAAACAATATAAAGTGTCCTAGTAACATCAAAACTTGCTCTAGATATTAAACAGGTTGTAGAGGATTTAGTATGCAATTTGGGCACCACAAAATCAATTTGAGACAATATCTCAACAGAATCAACTAAATTATGAATCATTTTCAAAATGAAAACACCACTGACTTCCTCCCTGCGTACAAGCGTTTTAAAACTAATGTCTTATAAGTAGGTCATTATATGCCGTATCAAGAGCAACATAATATCCGCCAATTTTGTAAGATAACACATAGACAAGACACTTCATAAGTTCCTTCTGAACACATTTCAGGAGTAACTGCCGATAATGATAATTGAAGCGTTTTCCATTTTGGACTGGACAAGAGAGCAGTAGAGAATTTTCAAAGTCTGTGGGGTAATAAAGCCGTTATATGAGCGAATAAGAAACTCCAGATTTCTGGAAGCTGATGTCCTTAGGAAACTTATATGCTTGGAAAAGCCTAGGCGAGGATCGATCAAAAGTCCAAGGTCTTTAAAATTGGATACTCAATATATAATAAATTGACGAATTTTATACTTGCAGTGAAATGGAGTACCATTTCTGCTGAAAGAGAGGACAGTATATTTGTTGATGCTTACTTGAATCTGATTACGAGTACACCATTCATCTATAATGCACAAATTTATTTGAAACTTAGTGCTATCTTAAATTAATATTGTGCAAGATTTTTAAATATTCGGCATTAGCAAGCACTCTGCAGTCAAGACGGTTCGAGATATTATTTACATAGATATTGAACAAAATAGGAACTGTAGGGAACTCTTGAGGAGATACTAAAAATATTTGATGGAAAACCATTACAATGAACGTAGCCAGAGTGATTTTGCTGAGAGGAAGAAAGTAGATTAGTAATATTAGGAATAAAGCCACGAGATGTCAACTTAGAAATCAAAATGCCATGATTTATAGTATCGAAAGCTTTAATGAAGTCCTTATATATAACATCAACTTGTTGACGTTTATCAAGTTGTTGACTGATTGAGTATTCTCAACCAGGTTGACAACAGTAGACCTACCGCGAATAAATCCATGCCAATTAATCGATAAAAAACGATTCATACGGTTAAACACTTTATATCATAGTTATCGCAAGTATTTCTCGCATGGGACGACATAAAATTAGTGCCCAAAATAAAAGACAAAATAGGGAGTAATGAAAGAAATCTGGTAGAGAAGCAAATAGAGTTAGTTTATAATTCAAGAAAAACAAAACCAAGTACATACTCTATGAAGATAAGAATAGGAGATAAATAATGCTCGTAAAAAATAAAGCGAAGATCCAAATAGGAAACGAAAAGATCGTAGATTTTGAGGAACAAGATACATATATATTTGGTAGTGCTAGTGGATATAGCTATAGAGTACAATAAGAAATTGATCTGAAATTAGCTGAGCAACAAATGCGTCGTTGCGACCAGAAGAATAATAAAATCAAGAGAAGTCTTCTGTACGTCTAAAATTTTAATTTATAAGACAATACTAAGTCGTAAACTGACGTACAACGTGTGAAGATTGCTCAAGAAAAGCAAAGAGAAATTAAAAATTTGGAAAATCTAAATTCTAGGAAGAATTTTCGTATAAAAATAAATGACGATTGATAAGCAAAGTGTAAAAACACAAAACTATATGAATGTATAGCGAGCTAAGTGCAACATGAATTAGATTGTCTTACTTCTATTATTCTTTCTAAGTGTCACAGCTATACCAAGCATTGCTCTTATTGGTTCTAAGGTGTCCGAAGGAATAATAAAAAAAGGCGCAGACCTTCGACGAGGTGAAAGAATGTAGTATTCGAAAAACTGGTGGAAAGAAGATTCAAAAGGAACTGACAAAACGATGCAAAAGATAGATGGAAATAGAAAATCCAATTAAGCAATGGATTTAAGCCACTTAGAAGGCAGGAAGAATATTGACGAAGAGGAATGTAAATATATGTTTTAGTACAGCAACGACCATTCAAGATAAAATTTTTGGGAACAAACCAAATTACCACGAACAAATGGAGGAGTCTATAAGTTAATATGCGAGTGCGGGAAAAGATACACCGGACAAGCAGGGAAATCGTTTGAACAAAGACTTAAGGAACATAAGAACGATATACTAAGGAATAGAATGGACAATTAGTGACTGCAGAACATGACGATGGTTACGCACTGGTGAGCTGAAGACATAAAAAAGAAGGGCAACGATAGAAGTTAACGACAATATGGTGAAATCTGTAAAAGGATTGTACTACAAGTGACACCGGTTGTGAAAACATACCTAATTTTTAAATAAAATACTGACAAATTGATATCATTTTATATAATATATGTACATATAAATGAAACCACTTACTAATTTATAAGACAAAAAAATATTGCATCCATAAGAAAGGTTTTAGAAGACAGAAATTATTAAAAAATAATATTTTTGCGTGAAACTAGTTAAATTATTCAATTTAAAATAAATCGTAATTTGTTATTTGTTATAAAATTTATTTCTTTTATGAAATAAATTATAAATTAATTGTTGCACGTATAAATATTATATAGAACAATAAAGCATTACATATTGTTTTTTATGATACTATCAACGGTAATAATTATAATTGAATATTTTGTAACCCAGTACTTCTCTATTAGCTACATTAGTTAATAAAGTTTTGTATTCAGAAGCACTGATCGATATAATTTGATATAACACGAAAGTGTAAATTTAATAAAAAAACAACAGCATCAATTTCGAGTAACGGGGAATATAAACTTCCAAACTTGTTCTAGATATTATGCTGACACTTCATCATCTCCATTGTTCCTTTACTGTGATTGGTTGACGTATTATAATGAGATGTGAAGCCAAGTGTGTCGAAAGGAATACGTTTTATACTCAAATGTGTAGTCTTCAATGTAATTGTGACAACGCCGAGACATACTAACATAAAGTTTAATTCTGTAAGTTTGAATTTGAACTATTTGAGAACACAATATGACGTGTTTATGAGCAAATAATTATACTTATGTTCAAGTTTACACGGTTAAAAAGAAAGAGCGGAAAATTAATATAAATATTTGCCATACTTATAGGGAGTAATCGGTAGAAACATGTTAACATCTTTCTAATTTAGCTAATAGAAAAACAATAATAAATTTCTCTCAATACATCAAGAA
Source organism: Dermolepida albohirtum (assembly GCA_031893035.1). Lineage (NCBI taxonomy): Eukaryota > Metazoa > Arthropoda > Insecta > Coleoptera > Scarabaeidae > Dermolepida > Dermolepida albohirtum. The sequence goes on along the minus strand of JAVIWB010003856.1, from coordinate 423,685 downwards.
GCAACACCAACTTATTACATTTACGATGGAAATAGAAAGGGTGGGAAGGCTACTGCTTATAAATAATATATCCTATTCAGGTATCGTTTCAGTGACATCTCATTCATCTTCTCATGGCTTGAAACAGATGAATGTTTCAAGCCAATTGAGAAGAATATGATATATATATGAATCAATGCGCTAATGTATAGAACAACAACAGGAAGAAAAAGGTGCATTAAGGAAGTGTTAGAGGACTAAATACCGCATACGCAAGTGAAATGATTTTCAGATGAATTTGCTAATGCGGAAACAGTGACATTAAAGAAATACGAAGAATTATCACATAGAGGGTAAAAAGCGTCAGAATAACATATGAAGAAGGGAAACCGTTAGCAGCATTAGTATCGAGATGGCAGTTCCAAACCAGAAGCCATGAGGTAACCGTGAACAACACCGCGGAATTCTGCAAGCCAGATTCAATATATCTGGTTTACTCTAATGTATTGCAATAATTTCAATATCCGATCTTTTATTTTCCTACGCTGGTGTTTTTCTATAAAAATGGTAATATTTTTAATTTGTTGTTCTAATGTTGTTGGGGTATACAATCATAGATTACTTTAAGGTAAAATATAAGGAAAATACGCCATTGTTTAGTATGCGTTTTATATTTTATAAAATTTATAGACTTTAGAAGAGTTGAAGTATTAGTTGTAACGAAGAATTATCGTCAGAGAATCAGAAAATCCATCGAGAGAGATCAAAAATTCAACCAACAGACGGTTTATAAACTTGACGTCTCTTGAAGGGATTTATAACGATGACCTGTTAGTATCGATGAAGCACGACGGTTAATATGTAAAAAGGAATTTGGTGGTGGAAGGCAAAATAAATGGGGATTATATTCTATATTAAATCTATCTGTGGTAGAGAGTAGAGCCATTCAACATTCAAATGATTCTTTAGAAAAGTATAAAATATACTTTACAACTATGATATTGTTCCACGTATATTCTATATTATTTAAACAAATTGATAATATAAAAAGAAAATACATAGAAGCCCTCCCTCTTTTGAATATAAATTTGTAATTTCAGCTTCACAAACGTATGTCGCGTGCTAAACAACATGTATGCTAATCATGAGTTCGACAAGGAACGACGTGTGTCTAGGTAAGTGTTCGTTTCGACTAACTATTTGCCAAAACAATATTCGTCGAAAGACAAATATCGATATGTGAAGCCGGCAGCTGTGAATGTGAATAAAGGCAACACTACCAGCACCATTGAATTCAATTCATATTTTTTTTGGTGACACGTACAATTTACTGGATAAATTATGCAGTAGTACTCCAATTACTTTTATGCATTATATTATGTTACGAAATATAAATAAAGTTATAATCTATGCAATTAAAATTTTTGAAAAATATAGGCAACGCCGATAGTTGACTTTTACTAAAATAAAAATTTTTATATTCTTTTCGAAACTGCTACACGAGGTGAAAGAATGCATTACTGGACGCTATAGATGTTGGAATTAGCCTATATTCGAAGATGAAACGTTGGCGGCACTAATGCCGAGAAGGCAGTTCCAACTCGGAAGCCATGAGGTAGTTGTGGAGAACGGCAGCGGAATTCTACAAGCCAAACTAAATATATCTTGTTTACTTTGATGTTTTCATTTTCCCATACAAGTGTTTTTCTATAAAAATGGTAAAATTTTTAAATTTGTTGTTCCAATGTTGTTGGGGCTGTACAGGCATAGATTACAATAGGGTAAAATATAGGGAAAATATGCTATTGCTTAGTATACTTTTTTTATATTTTATAAAGAGTATAGATTTCGTTTCATTATATAGTTTGTCGTAAATTTCGCTGATAATGTACGAGTATGTAGGATTTGTTAATGTTTATAAGGTAGACACTCGTGTAAAAGGTACACGGTAAAAGTCTAGCATATACGTTTTAAGTAAGTTCACAAGAATCAGTATGTTTTGAAAACAATATTAGCCTTTCCCTTTTTCTCAACTAAAATGAAAAGCGGTATATGTGGTTGATAATAACAAATATATGTCTAACCGTAAAGGGAACGGCGAAAGAACGAGACTATTAATTCTAGTTATTTTGTAATAGTAGTTTTATACCATACATAAAAGTTATTGCAAATTTTTAGCATACTTGTTTCTGAAAATATTATTTTTACGTTAAAAAGACCTATTTTGCATATATGGTTTTAATAACTTTTTATTCAGAACTATCCGAAAAAGATCATACAGATTACGATTAAATCTTAAAAGAATTAAACTATTATAAGACATAACGTTATATTCCTCCTTTTGTTAACATACTGACAGGGCAACAATGTAGACCGAGCGATGTTCTGTATTATAAAAGACAGGATCTCGTATTTTTGACGTGAGAATCGCAATAATTACATTTAGGATTTTTTACGCCAGAAATGTATAAGTAAAGAGTTTTAAACACAGAAATTTATGCAATCCCAACGATAATTATTTTTAACAGTAATTGCAATCTTAAAATAACTAGTTATTAAAATAGTTACTTTATGGAATGTGTAGAAAAACAATAAGTAACCATAACATTAAACCGCATATGGATGTAGAATGATATACGAGATAATAACAAATGGGTATAGCTAATAAAAAGCCTAAAACCTAAGAGAATTTATGTGAAATTGTTATATACATATATAAGAAACACATGTGATCATGTGCAGGTAACTCCGCTGCCTTTCGCCTAGTCTCATTAAAGTATTTCGTCATTAATATTGGGTTGGCAACTAAGTACTTTCGGTTTTCACTGATAGAGAGCGTTGCTTTATTTTTTGTATAACGTATGTTAGTGCTGTATTTTACCGTTTGTCACGTGATACTAGTCACATTGACGTAACTTCAGAAGCAAGTAGTGCGTGATTTTTATTAAAGCTATTAGTTGTGGGTTAATTTTAAATGGAGTGCGGAAACGAACATTTTCGACATATTTTACTATTTTATTTCCGTAAAGGAAAGCTGCTGCGGCTCACAAAAAGATATGTGAAGTTTATGGTGCTAATTGCTTAACAGAGCGCACGTGTCAGAATTGGTATAAAAAATTCCATTCTGGAGATTTTTCCCTCAAAGATGAGCAACGTTCTGGTCAGCCTACTGAAGTTGATGATGACCAAATCAAAGTCATAATTGAAGAGGATCGTCATATAACTGTTCGAGAGGTTGCGGAGAGGCTACATGTATCGCATACAACAATTGAAAAACATTTAAAATGTCTTGGGCTAGTTAAGAAACTTGATATTTGGGTACCTCACGAATTGAAAGAAATTCACAAAGAATCAACTTTTGCGATATGCACCTTAGACGAAATGAAACCGACCCTTTCTTAAAAAGAATCATCACTGGTGATGAAAAATGGGTCCTATACAGTAACACAGTTCGAAAACAATCATGGAGCAAACACGATAAACCAGCTCAAACTACATAGAAAGCTGAATTGCATCCAAAAAGATCATGCTGTCAGTTTGGTGGGATTACAAAGGTGTTGTGTATTTTGAGCTGCTTCCAAGGAACCAAACGATCAATTCTGATGTTTACTGTCAACAATTAATAAAACTGGATGAAGCAATCAAAGAAAAACGGCCAGAATTGTCAAATCGGAAAGGTGTGGTTTTCCACCAAGATAATGCAAGGCCTCACACATTTTTGGCAACTCGTGGGAAACCATTGGAGCTTGGCTGGGAAGTGATGCCACATCACCCATATAGCCCTGATCTAGCACCATCTGATTACCATTTATTTCGAAGTTGGCAGAATTCTTTGAATGGTAAAATTTTCACAAATGACGATGACCTTCACTCGCACCGGGTTCAGTTTTTTGCTGATAAGGACCAGAAATTTTATGAGCGCGGAATCATGCACCTGAAAGAAAGATGGCAAAAGGTAATTGAGCAAAATGGAAAATATATAATTGATTAAAAGCTATTCTTTGTTTTAAAAAAATGTTTTATTTTATACTACAAAACCGAAAGTACTTAGTTGCCAACCCAATACATCCCCTGAATCATTTGAGAAAAAATCTAATCATAGTTTGAAACGTGGAAATAAAAGCACAACGGACAAATCAATACACATAGCATTTATATTAAGAGTAAATACTACTTATACGCGGACTTGGGGTAATAATATGGTTTCTAGAGTTCTTAGTAACCTGTGAGATGTGTTTTTAACATTTCAACTAGATCGAAAACGTCACATTCTGAAGTTATCAATCTGCTGTAAGAGCTTAAAATTGTCTACTGCTTATCTTGCGTTGCCATTCGATGGTAGTTAAAAGAATCATTCAAACGTTAATAACACCCTGTTTAGTATGCGTTCCTTTGATTTAATGTTAATTTCCAGTTTTCCCTTTCCTGTTTTCAAAATTATTCCAGAGATGGTCTACAGTTGTTGGAAAAAATCATCGTGACTAAATAGAGACGCAATAATTTACCGCAGTTTGAAAACGTAAAAACAATTCTTTCGATTCCAGGAGAGTTGTTCACGGTGAATGTATTCCCAGAGAAACAATCAGTGTCGCAACATACCGCGCAACTTTAAAAAAATTGTATAAAACTATTAAAGATCAAAGATCTGGAAGATTGAGTGATGGTGTCGTTCTACTGTAATAGTTCAAGTGAAAAGTGTGGTCTTATCCACCCTGCATTTTACGATTAACGCCTTTTTGCTCCTTTCAAGTAAAACCTAGGAGAGAAATAAATTTGTTAATGACGAAATGAGGAAAGCAATGGATAAAGGACAAAATCTTTATGAAAGTGGAAGAGGAGAACTAATCGAAAAATGTTTGACAAGTAGATAAATGTTATAAATAATATCGACATAATTATAAATGAAAAATATTTTTCTTGTAAATATAAGCCCGTCTCATAGGCAGAGGACGTAATTTAATTATTAGTTACTGATCCTTTCTCAAATTGTGATCTTTTGTGATTAGATTTCGTAATTATTTGCCAAGGAATCAACTACAGTTTCCAAGGATGTAGAAACTTTAAAAGTCGTCTCGTTTTATTAAACTTCTGAGTCTCTTTTCCATTTCCTATCATATCTCTTTCTTAACAGCTTCTCGCCTTCTGCTAAGACCTTGGTATATGGATAAAAGACGACATTAAGCTACGGATGACATTGATTCTTTGCTGACGGCGACATTCTTAGGTTTGTCCTACATAGAATTTATCATATGTACTTCGAACTTAATATCTCATGCGTTTCCTATTTTATCGTTTTAAAGTATAAATGTAGAGTCTGCTGATTTTATATGTAACCTTTTCATATACAGAAGAAAGATTCTAGATTTTAATTACCCTCTTTCTATTCTAATTACTTTTTACTATTTCTTATTTTATTATTATCTGAGAGCACCCATTCTCGGGAAGGGCCTCACATATTAAAGTTTGGACTTTTTTCATTTTTATGTTCTATATCATTCAATGTCAGATGTTAATTATGAAGAATATTTACTTAGAAATATACCCCTCTCCTGTTCTGCTAATCTGTTAATTAACTAACTACCGATCGAGTCTTCCCAGTCCGTAGACGCATAAAGTTCTAACAAGCAGGATCATTATTATATTTAACAATGCAATAGGTATAAAGTCAATTAAATAAATTAACTTGATGAATTAAAATATAATATTCGTGCCTAGGAACTACAGATATTTTGAAGTCAAGAATGGGAAAAGGTGAACAAGGAATGAGGAATGACAAAAAGTCTGAACTGAACTTACAACAGAACGACAAAGCAACAAATGGGAATAAGGGAAACATTTACAGAAGCCAGAAAGGAAACAATTAATCTGGCGCAGTGGCATAATAAGAGATGAAGATAGATTACCAAAACCAACCTGGAAATTGATCGTGGTGAAACGAAGGAAGAGTAATCGATTAAGGAAGTATAAAAGAGCAGTGAACGAATGAAACCTGAGCGACAGTAATTACCAAGATAAGGAATGACAAAAGTATTGAGAACTGTCAGCGCCAACAATGCTAATATTATTATCAATTGTTAGCTGTTATTTTTTGAATAACAGACCTTTTTCGTTGATATTTACATTAAACAGCTAGCTAAATAGACAGACAATATTATTATAAAATAAATATAGGTACAAAAGAACGTGTCTGTTTGAATTATAATTTATTTACAATTATAGATCTTGTGTAATTAAAAAATAGTGTTCAAATCTAAAGAGGGGAGCCATTCACACAAATATATAACATAACTACTGTTCACGGCCAAACAAATAGAGTAGATGCAGTTCACGCGTAACTTTATTATTGCTCCTCTTACATTTCAGTCCATCAAGCAGTTGGTTGAAGAAATTGCAACCCTTTAAAAAGCTAGAGCCTTAGTTTTAATATTTAATTTACCTAGATTCAGTAATTTTTCTATATCTGCAGTAGTTTTATATAATCATAAACATATGTATTAGAATTTTCCTTTATGAGTTTAATGGGTGGCCCAAAGGGTACGCGAGATTTATATTTCGTACCATGGTCAACACTAATATTTGACATCCGTCAGTCGTTAAAGTTATTCAAAATAGACAGACAACATTATTATAAAACAAATATAGGTACAAAAGAACGTGTCTGTTCGAATTATAATTTATTTACAATTATAGATCTTGTGTAATTAAAAAATAGTGTTCAAATCTAAAGAGGGGAGCCATTCACACAAATATATAACATAACTACTGTTCACGGCCAAACAAATAGAGTAGATGCAGTTCACGCGTAACTTTATTATTGCTCCTCTTATATTTTAGTCCATCAAGCAGTTCGTTGAAGAAATTGCAACCCTTTAAAAAGCTAGAGCCTTAGTTTTAATATTTAATTTACCTAGTTTCAGTAATTTTTCTATATCTGCAGTAGTTTTATATAATCATAAACATATGTATTAGAATTTTCCTTTATGAGTTTAATGGGTGGCCCAAAGGGTACGCGAGATTTATATTTCGTACCATGGTCAACACCAATGTTTGACATCCGTCAGTCGTTAAAGTTATTCAAAATCGATGATGAACAGGGTATTGTTATTGTTAAAACAAGGTATTACTATTGTTGAAACACATTACAAATTTGACGAACGTTTTGCGGAAACTGCGCGAAAAGTGCTGGTATTCATGTGTTTCAAGTTTCAAGTATTGGTGTTCATAATGCATTTAATGAGACTACAGTTCGAAGATTAATTAAAAAATTTGTGGAAACTGATTCGGTTATGAATAAACAAATTCTACCTCATCTTCGTTTTGTGCTGTCTTCAAAAAACATTGCAGTCGTCAGTGAGAATATCGATGAGAATTCGAAAGTATCAATCATCAGCGCTCTCGAAAATTGAGCATCAGAAGAACCCGTTTGTCGCGAATTCTCATTACAGACCTTCACTTTTACCCTTACGAAGTTCAAGTAACTCGCCAGTTTTAGCCATGAGACAATTTGAAATGGAGACAATTCCCTAATTTGATTATAGAAAACAAAACAGTGGAACAGTGGCATTTTTCTTAAAAAATATATTTAGTGAAGAAGCTCATTTTCATTTGGATGGTTTTATTATAACGTAGAATTGTCGGATTGGAGTTAATGAAAATTCTTGTGTTATTCATAAAAACCGATGCAGCTACAAAGAATCGCTATTTGGTGCGAATAATGTACTGGAGGTGTAGTTGTATTAATTTTTTTTTCGAATGAGTTTGACCAGATTTTAACTGGATAGAGTACGAATATCGTGACATGATATCGAATTTTTGCTGAGATTAATTGGATAATATGCCAGAAATATTGTTAATTGCCCGCCCAGGTCCTTTGTAGTTTTGCAATGGTTTTGTAAAGTTCAAAGTCCATGTTAATAAACTACAAACAATTTCTGAACTGAAATCTGAATTAAGGAGAACAAAATTTGAGTCCGTTGAAGCTGTGAAAGTGAAAGCGGCACGCGTCCTGAAGGAGATAACAAAAGAAGACTTCCAGCACTGTTCGCATGGAGCGTTGTATGGATAGAGGGGGGGGTATATTGAAGGTGATAATAAGTAAATATGTATGAAATCAAAATAAAATGTTTTACAGCGTCTGTCTCGTTACTTAATAGCAACACCTCGTATATACTGGTAGATGCAGGTTCAGATCTTGTCCGATACAGGAAAACTTTTCAATTAAATATTTTATAATTAAAGAAATAATGTAATAGCTGGAAAAAGTTAATTTTCATTTATGGTTTCTTCGGTATGTAAAAAGTTATTGTTTTAGGCGAGATACATACATATATAATACCTTCTATTAATGACAACTGATTAGTTGCACTAAGTATGTATGTATACGTGTCATAAAGACTATTATAAGCAAATTTTGAAGAGAATTGTGAAAAATCAGATACAATCACAAGGGTTCCATTTACTGTACATGTATGAAAAAAATTATTATTTATTATATATATTATTTCTCCAATAAAAAGACCCAATTAGTATTAGATTTAAACAATTTAAGACATAATAAGATTTAATTCCAAAACCTTAGCAACAATAAAGTTGCTATTTTTGAAAGAAATTATATTTATTACAAGACTATAAACAATATTATGAACGTGGCACCATCATATATACATATATATCATAGAATTAAAGTATCATAGAAAATTATTGGACGCATCGTATATCTTCTGACAAATAGATGGCGATTATGTTTGTCGTAAACTACAAAATAAAACGAAATAAAGTAAAATAAATCAGAGTGCGATAACGAGAAAAAGAAGCTCCCGAAATAAATTGCCATTATTTTTTCGCTCCGGTAAACATTCCTCTTGACAGCCATTTAGAAACTAAGCTCACACAATAACACCTACTTTCTGACACTAACTGGTGCCGGTAGTGATATTTAAAGGAGAACTACGTGCAGAAGTTAATATTTGGAAGTGGTACGTGACGCAAACTAAAGATTGTCCTTTACATAGAATTCGAATACCCGGAAAGAGCGGAAAACTGGAAATGCACAGTTTCCATTGATTCGAAACCGTCGCTTTCCGGTTAGCGATGGAAACTCATCGAAGTTTTTCAAAGCAAACATTGGAGTAACTAATGCCGCTGAAACGTGATGCCATAACGAGCCGATCTGTTTACATCGGACTTTGATGCCCACAGATCCGTTTTATTTTTACAGTCGAATCTTCTCGGAAAGAATGTGAACCTTTGTTAATTTTAATGGAAGTTAATTTACTTTTAAGCTTTGCTATAGGATATGATCGTTTATGTACAAATATAATTTCCTTTTATAAATTGAACGTAGAACGTGAAATTCAATTTGGTCTTACCACAAATTGAAACTGAATGAAATTTCTTTTGTACAGTTTTTGCTGACAGTTGTTTATTGGATTTTAATGGAATTTCGTGATTTTGGAACGTTACACAGGAAACAAATTTATTTCAACGAAGTAGAAATAACATGATTAATTCTCACAGCATAAAAGGAGCTTTTTTTAGGTCAACCTCAAAAGTATACTTTCAGGAAATAAGATAATTTTTTGAAAGCGATACTTTTGACTGCCGGTTACATATCGGGTAAAGCTTCATTTAAGCATTCATCGTTCATTTCAGAAATTATCTCCTATTATGATGGAAAATAAAAAAATACTGACGATTCTGATAATTTCATAATTAAATTTTAAATTTAAAGATCGAAAAACCACGCTGTGAGGATATGTGTTAATGCTTCGCTATCTCTAATGAACACTGACATAATACTTGCGTATATATTTATATATTACTCATACTTACAATCGCGAGAAACTTCGTTCGAATATATATACATATATCTGAAATACACTGGCCAACAAAGTTTCTATCCTAAGTCAGTAACTCACAAAATTAAACACCATACACTCGTACAAACTTAAATTACTGGAAGAGCGCCAGTATTGGCTTAGATTTTTAAGTTTGGTTACGTAGAAAGTGCATGTAAGGATTCTGACCTGTTGTGATTTATTCACTCAAAAGACGACAAATTTTCATGTTGTTCTAATTTGGCCGATTGCTACACTTTAGCGAGAGGTCAGACAGGCACATACATATATCGTTCGTATGCAAGTAATCCAAATTATTTTTGTTATGTGTGGTAAATTTACTCCATTAAATAAGAGCGAAAAGTTAAGTCCAAGTATTTGTTGAACGTATAAAATTTACTTCGGCCACACAGTCAAAAATCAAGACAAGATAAGAAATGAACCACCTTGATTGCTATTTTTGCGTTAATAAGACGGAAGATTAAACAGACATAACAAAAGAGAACATTATTATATGGAGACACTATCAATTCAAAAACCCTATACAAATACACAACCAATACTAGTTTTGAAGATCATGTCAAAGCGACCGAGTTTGATTTTATTATATATACATCATGCGAGCAACATTTAATTTCTCAGTTTGAATTAAATGATGATTTGTCCCTTAAAGTGGGAAAATCTAAACACATTATAGCCAATGACTATTATTCAGATTGTACTATTGATAGGATATATAGAATGTTAAATAACTATGAAAAACTTAGCAACCTGCCCCCTTAATGGGGAAGGTTGGTATGCATTGTGGGCCGAGTTGTTATAAAGTGTAAAAATGTGACAAAGCATAAAAAAACAAGATACTATTAATTCATTTAATCAACATTTGATTGGCAATGCATATAAACATATTATGTGTCACTATAATTTCTTCCACAACGTACATGTGCCCACCTCTTGCAGTTGAGACACTGAGTACAGTTTTCATTCCTTGATTGAGAAACGCTTAGTAAACAAATAAGACGTATAATGTTTTCATCTTCAAAATCGTCCAAAAACAATTCTTTATTTAGAATTGTTTTTTCCTCAAATAGTACCTTACCAAAATTTATAATTTGATTTCTTTAAATCTTCCTTAGCCTTACTTTTTTACGATTTCTTTCGCGTGCTTTTTTTTTTCTCGGGTTAAACCACCAGATTTTCCTTTCCCACGATTAGTTGTTGTTTTTGCAGTTACTTTTAGTAAGCGTGTTAATTGACATTTGGTAATACACGTATTCTTGAAATATTCAGCCACGAGTATCATTCATCGTGGTAGAATTACCTAAGTAACTGCAGATGAATAAACTAATTTAGTTGCAGTATTAGATTTTTTATCATTATTATTAATTGATTCGTCTCCGATTTTCTTGTTTCTTACTTTTCTTGGTAGATAATTCACATATTGAAAAATTTCCCTGTTGTAAGGTTTAGTAACCAGAAACCCCTTTTGAATATTTTTAAAAGTAGTTACAAGAGCGAAAGCATTTTTTAATACATTTTGGATGTCATTAATTATCACTGGAACCGCTAGATGCATTTTAAGCCAAGCATCAGCTTGAATATTAAAGTATATTTTTAAAGGACTGAATTCTTCAAACGATGAGAAGTATAAGCGGGGAAGCTCAAAAATACTTACAGTATTTACATCTATTTTTCTAGAGCTTAAAGTGAAGATATAATATCATTTTGCAGTAGTATTAAATAATTTTGAACATTTAAAATGCCTTCGCAACGCAGCCCATTCATTCATTTTATGAAGAAGAAGATTATTTTCACGGGCCTATTACCAAGAAACGGATGGCCTATGACGACTATGCAAGGAGAAACGTTTCACATCGTATTGAATATATTTGCCAAAATTTCATAATTTCATCATTACATAACATCTTCGCGAAACTTATGTCGTTTATATTTTACCATCCGGAATATTTCATTGCTATTTCCAATTTATAGGGATGATGGCTACTTCATCGTGGATTCTGGGTTAGAACCGCGAACCGAGGATGCGGTTTCAACCCCGAAGCCAAGATGAAGCAACCATGGACAACGACCACGAAAGTCTACAAGCCTTCTTTTGTTTTATCAAGATGCATACAAATGTATACTTCGAAATTCTGTATCATACGCAGTACTGTACTATTGGATATAGTTTCTGCAAACTCGTCTACCATTTCCCTAGTAGAAGTTGCATGATGATGGCTTTTAATAATATATTTGTTCTATTTTAATGTGAACAGAACCATGAAAAATAAATTGTAAATTAAATTAAAAAAAGAATAGTCCAAACTACAACAGTGATCACTACTTATTAAGAAGAAAAAGTAGTGATAGTATAACGTACTCCTTTCAAAATACTTCACCAACTAAAGTCAATACAATATATAGTACGTGTATGTGCATATGATAACCGCTACTTTCTAGTGGTAGAGTATATGTTTCTAGTAATCGTGCGCATTCTGTATAAAGAGAACATTGGAGGAAAAGACTACACAACTACTTAACAAACATGTTCTCACGGTGGCTAGTGGAATATATTCCATGCATTCGCATAACAAGAAAAAAAAGACAGTTCAAAGTTAAGGAATATTAACAATTTCGATTAAAACACAGTTGGAAGGTAATTATTTTAATAACCAGTGACTTCGTTTTTCAGTTAAGCTAAATATTGTAGGCTAATTCGTAAATACACTACCGCTCATGGAAGTTTGGGCACTTACTAAAAGTACAAAGTTGTGCAATAATCGTAATATTATTATGCAATACTTTACGATTATATTCTTAGAAAGAAGGTTAATTGCGAAATGTTTATTGTTTGTTTTACTGTGGCCGGTTTGTTTTACCAAGGAAAACCAAATTACGTACATGTATGTTGTTTAGAACGAGGAGAAAGTCAACATAGGATGTATGTAAAGTGTTCGATTCTATTTTAAAATATAAAGCAGCCAACAGTTATACAAAAGCCATCCACTATAATTGCGCCTCGGGAAGAGGGTCATTCTGAATGTTAAATTTCTGAAGTATGTACATGTACACATACACTCCAGTGATACGATAGAGCTTGTCGAAGATGGTAATCAACAAGGTCCTACTCAGATAACAACGGCTGCTGAAGATATACGAATTAAACGACTTAGCACACGAAATCAACGATTAACAATAAAATTATGGCAGAAATCGATCGCGGACGTGAATATCCTGTTTCGATCAGTACAAGAAAACATGGCCTAAAACAAACCGATCTTTATGGACGCGTGGAATTGAAAAACTCATTGTTGCGACCAGAAAATCGGCAGAAACGGTTCCAACGGGCGCATAATAATCGGAACTGAATGCCCAATGATTGGACTAAGGTGTTTTGGACTAGCAAGTTCAGATTTTAGATCTTCAGGCAAAGGCGTAATATCTTCGTCCTAAGAGTGAAGCACTAGAAAATGCTACGCGAATGCATCCTTTCTGGGGTAAGACACGGAGGTGGTCTAGTTATGATTTCGAAACATATCGCTAAAATTTGCAAAAATTATTTTGATGCTGAGGCAGAAGCTAATAAGATGCAAATTATGTCCAAATCTGAATCCCTTGAAGTTGCTACTGGACGAAGTTAATCAAAAAATAAGAAATCACTGTCGAACCTCAAAGGATCATCTTTGGCGACTTCTTCAACCCGAATTGAACAATATTTCTATAGACATGCTTAGAAAATTAACTGAAATTTTATATGTAATAAGCTGTGTTAAACGTGAAAGTAGGATATTTCGATGAGAAACAGATGTAATAATTTACAACAAACTCAGAATTACATTGGTGAATATTTTGTTCCTCTTCTTTGTTAGATGTTTGTCAAGAGAAGTAGAATTAAATACATGTGTTTTTGGTGTTATCTTCTTTCCATTGCTTTCAAAATTGTATTGAGCACCCAAATATCTGCAAGCGGTAGTGTATGAAAGTATGAAACGCTTTCGTATTTACAGTCAGGGTAATTGAAAATAGGCATGTACAGAAGAATACTGACGCTGAGGCAGAAGCTAATAAAGTGCAAATTATACCGTGGCACCATCAGGGCCCAGATTGGAATCCCTTGGAGTTGCTGCTGGACGAAGTTGATCAAAAATTTCGCAATCACTGTAGAACTTCAAATGATCATCTTCGGCGATCTCTTCAGTCCGAATAGAACAATATTTCTATAGACAAGCTTAGAAAATTAACTGCAATTCCGCAAGTGGTGTAAGCACTCTTTAACGTGATAGGAGTGTTTCTTTTCTTTGTTTGATGTTTGTCAAGAGAAATCGAATCAATACATTTTATTTTTCTATTACTTTCATTCCATTGCTTTCAAAATTTTATTGAGCACCCAAACTTCCGCGTGCGGTAGTGTATGAAGGTGCGGAACGCTTTCGTATTTATAATCAGAGTAATTAAGAAGGAACATGTACAAAAGAATAATGTACTTAAACATGTATGTAATGCACATAAAGAAATTTCCACCTAACTAATCTGGTTATCGACTAATTAGTTCTCAATTATTTTAAATATTTACATAGAATAGTATTCGAGGTTTTTCTGCAACAGAATATAGAAAGATATAGGTACGATGCTTTCGTCAATATCATTGTCAAATTTATTTAAATTTTTAATTTAACCTCACAAGAAATTAAATGTATTATTTAGCAATTAATTAACATATTGCGTTATTACTTCTTGTACTCAAATAAGTAGTTTATGTATAAATGCATATATTAGATTAATCTAACAAGTAGCCTGTAATTTAGAAAGTTTTTACATTTAGCGACGCCATCAAAAAATCACAAACTTTTTAGGTTTCAATATACGCAATCAATCGACCGGAACTAATTTAATTCTCACGCCATTGCGGAATGAATATAATGGAATTATATTCGAATAATATATTATCGGATTAATATAATTTCTCTCGAAATATCGGTTCGGATTAAAATTATTCACTATATATTTTAAAGGATTATAAAGGATTAGTTCTAAAATTGAACCTGCACATACGAAACTAACAAAAGGATTACATCATAATAGGGAACATAAATTACTGATTAAATCGCTGCTTTGGATATTTAACATTTCAGACATTTCGGTTATTTTTAAAACCTGAAGGGAATAGTGCCAGGGTTGGCAAGCGCAGACATATTCATAAATGTCCAATTTTATTAATTAAAATACCTTGAACCTTCAACAAAATATCATACGTGCTAAAAATATTGAATATATTTACAGTGAAATATTTCTGTATAGATTTAGACGAATTACACCAAAAAAAATTTTGTTCTACTTCGGCTTTTACTTGATGAAAATCCATAGTATTCATTGCAATAAAACAAAACACTGTTGCTGATTTTCTCTGCTTTATTAACTACTTTGATAGCAGAGTAGCTTCTTTAGATGTATGTCTAAAAACTTGCCCTATAGGTGGATCTTGCCTTTTTCTTCATTCTACTTGACCTCTTCTTTTCAGTCCGTTACTCCTTTCTCCCGTAAATATTTTTAACCTCTTACAATTACCTCTTCATGGGCGTCCTCTTCCTTTCTTACCTTATTCTTCTCCCAGTTTTATGCAGTTTTATGCTATATATATTCCAGCCATTTATTTCTTTGTACTTTCACTATTTAGGTAATATTAGGTTTTTTAAAGAGTTCTACCAAATATACATTCGTCTTTCTTTTAAATTTTGCACCTAGTTTTATTCCAACACATCGTCTTAAAATTGTTTTCTTCTTTTCTTTGTTTTTGTTCATAGTTCAGATTTAGCAGGCATAGATAGCAGCAGATCTTACTATTGTGCGATAAATTCTTACTTTTTTGAGTTTTGATTTATTCTTTGCTTTTAAGATTTTAGTTAAACTCCCAATTGTTTTGCTTCCTCTTGCTAACCGTTTTTATATTTCTTTCTCTTGATTTCATTTATTCTTTTCTTTTTACTATTGTATATCCACCTACAACAATTTATGACAAAATCTTTCGTCTCTCGTTGTCCATCATATTTAGTTAGCATGTATTTCATTTTATTTTAATTAATTTTTGTCCCATATGCCAGTAGTTTATATATGCTAGTTACCTACTTCTTTGATCTAGCCATAAATATCATGTTATTGGCGTATTGCGGGCATTGATGTTTACTTCCATAGATCAAGCTTTTCGTTCTTATGCTTGCTTCTTCCAAAATCGCCTCTTGCAATAAGTTAAAGAACGTTGTGGATGAAGGATCTGTTTAACTTAATTTCTTTTTATTGAAAATTCTTTTGATATTTCTGCTTCCAATATTATTTGTTTTCTGTTTTTCGAAGGGTGCTCACCTTTAATTTCCTCAACTTACCTTGTATGAAAGCTGTATGATGCTTTCCAACTTTTTGATAGCCTCCTCCTTTTTGTTTCGTTGTTTTCTTTTCCTCTGGTGATTACAATAATTGTTATGGCGACAAAGGCTTTTAAAGTAAGATATCGGAGCAAGGAGGAAATAAAAATATAGCTATTCTTTATCCAAAAATGCACAACTTGTATGAGGATAAAGTAATACATAATACTATTATAAATATTATTTTGAAGAAAATACAAAACTTCTATACACCAGAATATTTTAAAGTGTGTTGTGTTCTACTGTGTCGTATTTTTTGCATTTATATTTTATTCGTGTTCTATTATATATTTTAGTCGATTGTTTACTTACGAGAACACAAATGCAATAATGTAACTAATGCAACTGCAAATTCTTATAATATACTTAGTAATGAAGCCATAAATATAAGAAATGTTCTGTTATCAACATTAGGAAATTAATTGACACCAATCAATGGTTAGCGAGTTGGTAAATTTGAGAATTAATAAATAAAAACCAGGAAAAGATGAGAATACTTGCGTGTCATTTTTAGCTAGAATTATGTATAGAGATGTTAAATTGGTTTTCTACACTAATGTTACTCAAAATGTAATGGTCTTCAAGAGCCAATATCTTACCAATACAAATATTTCATTCAAAGAAGGAGTTACTGAGCATCTGGTGTTTAATTTAATTTATCTGTTTCTATAGAGATTCAAAGAATCGAATATTACTGTCATTAGTAGCCCAGTGGCAGAGTAGTCTGAAAAATGAAAGGTCGTAGGTTCGATTTCTATTTAAGACAGAAATTTTAGTGAAAAATTTCCGCACTTGATTAATATGATGTAATATAAAATTTTATTATACGATTAGTGAAAGAATATTTTATCCATATGTGATTATCAAAAGAGGTTACTAAAAAACAATTCGTCGCTATTTTTATTTGGAATATGATTTTAATTGCGTTCGATCTAAATTCCTTCTCCTTCTGTAAAACGAAGATTTGTGTGTTTCAAGTCACTCAGCCTACTCATATAGACATTAATCTTTTATTGTAAAATCCGAAAATTAAGATCGTTTAATATAAGTTTTGTAATCTATTATTGAAAACACCATGCCTTTTTATAAATTTTAAATTGAAAGCTCGTGTTCAGAATTGCTTAGACATTTTAGTTTGATAATGACTACATTTAAGTCTTCTTAAATATAACTTTATTAATATTAATTTTTTAAATAAGATAAGCAGAATTACACCTGTGTTTAAGAGAGGGGAGCGCTTTCACGGCAATAACTATAGACTGTCGAATTTTGCAGAACACTCGAACTTGTTCTCTATGACAAATTATTTAGCTGTGTTAAGCCCTTCTTATCTATTAAGCAACATGGATTTATTCCCTGGAGATCAACTGTCACCAATCTGGTCGAGATTACTCAATTTATCGGGAAACGACTTTATAAACGCCTACAAGCTAATGTCATATACACAGACTTCAGCAAAGCTTTCGATTCTATAAACCATGGCATTTTCATTTCCAAGTTGACATCTTTTGGCTTTGCTCCGAATATTATTAATTTGTTTTTTCCTATCTGTAAAATCGTTCCAGTTATGTTCATTATAATCGATTCTCATCTAATCTCTTCAATATTTCCTCTGGAGTCTCACAGGATTCCCATTTGGACCCCTTTTGTTCAATATCTATGTTAATGATCTCCTGGAACGTCTTGACTGCAGATTGTTAGCTTATGCCGACGATCTGAAAATCTTTAGCAGTATTAAATTCACTTGAGGATGCACTCAGCTTCAAACAAATTTGTGGATTATTGACGAATGGTGTACCCATAATCTGATTCAGCTAAACATCAACAAATGTGCTGTTTTCTCTTTCAGCAGTAGTAACACTCCGTTTCACTATGACTACAATGTTCGTCAATCTACTATACCTAGAGTATACAACATCAAAGATCTTGGAGTTTCGTTCGACTCGCACCTTAGCTTTTCTGAGCATGTAAGTGACATAACTACATCAGCTTCCAGAAGCTTAGGGTTGCTTATTCGGTCCTGCAAGGGTTTAGTAACCTGCACACTTTGAAAATTCTTTACTATTCTCTTGTCCGGTCCAAAATGGAATACGTTTCAGTAGCGTGGTATCCGCATTATCATTACCAGCAGTTACCCCTGGAACGTGCTCAGAAAAGATTTATGAAATATTAATCTTATAGGATTGATAGACATTATCCTGCCTTTGGTACTACATATGAAGGTGTCTACTTCAAAGACATAATTTCGTATTCCATTGTGTACACAGAGAGAAAGCTAGTGGTGGTTTTCTCTTTAAGTTAATTAATAATTTTATTAATTCTACTGAGCTATTGTCTCAAATTTATTTCCTCATAGCTAGATTTGATACTAGATCGTCGGTAACTTCTTCAATACCTAGGGCAAGAACCAATGCTTTTTCTAAGACTCCGCTGGTACTTATGTATGTGCAGAAATGCCAATGAAATATACTTGTATCCCTTTCTGATACAGCATTAATCAACATTTATTGTATATTTAGTTTTAAAATAAATTACATTACCTTTCTATAAGAGTTACATTTTTTATATTAAATTAACTGCACTTATTATTCTTGATTTTAGTAATACGTCCTGTAATTGGATTGTTATCTGTTGGGCATTAAAGGTTAGTATTATTATATAATAAGACAAAGTATACCCGATTATCTCTAAAGTAAGAGTCTCATCAATGATGAGAAACATACATTTATTTCTATTAACATGACTGTGTAGTTAAAACATTTCTTTCCTATATATTCTGAACAGCATTAATGTCTGAATAATAAAATTTCAGTAAGAGTATTTCATTTAAAATTAAAAAAAAAATGTTTGCTTGACACTAGACAAATATGTTCAGCATGTGACATACAATTTTCCTTATAATATATTTAATTCCCTCAATTTACATTACTTCGTGTAAAGTATACACGCCGACAAAGTATGTAAAGGTAAACCTCGTGAAGTGGGTAAATATTCCTACACTACAGGAAATCGATGGTAAATATTGGTTTTTCATTATGGATATACTTTTAAAGTTAAATTGCCAGAAGTATAGGATATATGTATGTACATAGGGCCATATACGAAGAGGAAAATAGAATTTCTAAGAATATCCCTTTGTAGTTTGGCTAAATACATAAACTTATATCAGTTTTTCTTTTGTATTCTCCATTTTTAATATTCTTTAAAATTGCCTTGTTAATGCTAGTATTAGAGATGAATAATTTAAACATCTATAAAAAATAAACAAGTGTTTCAAAACTAAATAATGGGAATATATATGAAGTTGCGGTAATAAATCTAATTTACAGGATTATTCCATAAAAATTTAATTTATTTTGAGTTAATTATCAAGCCGTGGGAGAGGAGCCCATTGTCACGATATATTTTAATTCTATTAAACATTCTGGGACTTGAGAATGTGTCTGTATGTAAAAATGAATCGACACTAAAGCTTAGGGAAATAAATTACACAAACTCAATTAGATTGTAGTACTACTAGACTATTGCAGAAGCATTTTTAACGCGATTTATGAATACTGTTTTCTTCTTCGCTTGCAGATTGTTGGCCTATAATTCTCTCCAAAGAATTATAATTATTTGGCTTATTAGACATTCTTCCGATATATTCTATTGCATTCAATCCAATACTCACGTCTTCTGTACTAACCTATACAACCCAGAGCAGATTGGGTATTGTATGTTATCATGTCTACTTTAGTTTGTTCGTAAATATCTAGTCTCCAAGTACTGGTATCCTGAATCCATTGACTTTGTCACTACCAATATATTGAGAAGTAATGATACGTAAGTGATTGAAACACTAAAGCATGATATTACTGCTTCTGAATAATTTAAATTCGTCTTTGTTACACAACCGATCATCTTGGTATGTACTCGTAATAATGAAGACGATTTAACGCCAAAAGATGTAATTTGATTCTCATATATCAAAAGTAGGTTTCGTGAAATGCATTCAGCTTCTTGCAATAAAGCTCTCGATGTTTCCAAAATAAAGATAACTTATATACCTTCAGAAACGTGAAAAAAATATTTCGTATAGTACTTCTTTTGAATGTGTGATAGCAGACACCAACATTTTTGAAGTAAAGTACCAAGATTAACGTAGCAAGAACATTTTTCTAGTATGTTTTTCTCAACGAGAAAATTTATGTAACCCTCGTGTAAATGACCGTTATATGGAAATATAACTATGGCAATACTTACTTTATGATTTATAAGCATTCATACATTTTTGTAATAACACTATTCAAAACAATTCACAAATATTTCATATGGTAAAAGAGTTACTAAATTAAAAAAAAGTTGATTTTTTGTTATCAATATATTTGTGAACAAATATTTGAACATACCACTGTATTTACAAGTTTCATTGTGATCTAGTGGGGAGAATATAAAATGTTTTCATTTTTAGTGACGAAAAAATACAAAAATTCGAGAAATATTCGAGTTTTACTGCAATAATTCTCACAAAAATATAAAGATTAATAATGTGTATGATCTTCACAAACATCTAAAAATGTTCAGCATTGATTGAATCTTCATACTGACCATTTCTTGGAGAATCGTGCACGATTTCTTCTCATGCTTGAAGCGTTTTTGATTCTTGGTGGCACATTTCATACACTAACACGTCTTTCCACAACATCTCAAGTGTATCTTTTTGGATTACCTTCTGGGAATTGACTGGTCACTCCATTCACGTTACTTTTATTAATTTCATTCCAATCGTTCATGTTTATTCGATGGGGACGGACGAACATTATCATCTATAAAAATAAATGCTGCTCACACCGTTGCTAAATACGGTAGCACATTTCATGCATACAATATCACACGTTACTATAGTGTGTTTTTTTTAGAGGTATAGAACTTTGAAATGGAATAAAACACCTTTATTCAAGTGTATCTTTTTGGACGGCTTACCTTCTGGAGAATTTTCGATGACTTTTTCCAACATTTGTGGCCGTATATCGGCACTCCATTCACGTTACTTTTATTAATTTCATTCCAATCGTTCATGTTTATTTCCTTCAATAAATCAATTGTGGCACGAGCTGGTGACATGTTGCGCCGTCTTGTTGAAACCACAACTCCTGCACATCATGATTGTTCAATTGAAGAACGTCAGTAATCATGGCTCTAAACCATAAATGCACACCAAACAGTCAGTTTTTCTCACACACTTGTTGCATAAAATACGGATTGAATAATGTGTTTCGCTAAACAAAATTCTTATGAAAATCGGGATCTATTCACCGAATCTACGCCTTGCTAGGTGATCAGTGGATTTTGAGCTCCATTTCTCTTCCATGAACATAAATTCCTGTGCACAATGGCGGATAGTGTACGCACTGTACCTCTCTGGATGCGTGTTATCATTTAGAGTATACGTGGTGCGAAAACGTTCCATACGAATTAATTGCTCTGATGGACGATTATGTTGACCGTAATCATCGCTCTCATGATTTTCATAAATTTGCACAATTTGCAAGCGTTGTTCGTTACTGTTGAAATGACATAAATATAAATCACTTAACAGCTGACAAAATGGCCGCCAGTTAAAAAAGTTAAAATATGATACATATTAAAATTTGGCTGCAACGTAAACCTGAATTCATGTATGAATAATACTCGCTCCTATCCATTATAATCCCAATTGACGTGCTAATTGGGCCGAATTCTATATTCTGTAGTAAGAGAAATGCAAACCAACGGTCATGGGGCCTATAGGATCGACATATACAGACGATAAGGATCTTCCCCAAAATCCATAAAATACTACTCCTTTACTGCAATTTTGTCTTCGTTCTACTGAAACTTTTTTCCAGCAATGAAATGGTCAATAAATGGTCAACTTGGGGCTAGATCTGGCGAATCTAATTTTTATTAACAATTTGTTTGATATGTGAAAGTGAATTGAGATTATGGATGCAAACTTTTGTGAAGCAAGTTGTTTTTCAGAAATTGCTCTCCTCAATTTGTCTAGTAGAGGGAGCATAATGTTAATGTGTTGGCTCCTTGCAAGATAATTTATGAAAATTGTTCCCTTCAAATTCTATAGAATCGTAACTATTATCTTATCCATTGATTAGAATAAGTTATTTTGGGGTAGGCTACAATTATGTGGCCCCTGGTGTGATTAGCGGATTTCATCAATTGTAACAAATTTTCGCAAAAGATTTACTGTTTTTTAAAGATGTTCAAATTATGGCTCGACATACCCATTCTTCCACGTTCTTGATCATAATTTATCATTGAAAATTTATGGCATGCATCTAGCTGACAAATTGGACATGGCCAATTACATATAAAATGTTATATATGTACTCAGTCCCCATGCTCAGGATGTTGTCACCATAGTGTCAATACTTCGATTTTTAAAAACAATATCATTATAATTGATTATTTGTGGGGTTATTTTATTTCTTGATGGTCCTGGTTATACATAATCTTCAATGTTCATGTCACCAAGTGTAAACAGTTCAACCTAAAGATGCATTGTGGCTTTCAAAAAGCGTTGTTCATCCCTTAGTATTAGGATATAATATAAATGTCTGAATTTTCTTAATCGAGAATTATATTCAATACATAGAAAATAAAATATAACTAAAAATAAAACATATAAATGTGCTTAATAAAAACTAATTTATATGTATATATTTTATATTAATGAAAATAATTTTAATAACTTTATATTTACAATTAATTGCTGTTTCTCTTAAAAACTAGGTCTTTCTCATTATATGTTTCTTAATTCGGAGGCAAGGATGGACTTAATCTGAAGTAAAAAATTGAAGCTCAGAAGTGTGCTACGCTAATCTCTATCCTTTCGATTGCTTAATCGATGATAATATGCATCAAATTAGTTGAAATTGCGTGACCGTTTTAAGCTGCGCAATGCTAGCTAATTAGGAAAGCAATTAAGACATGATGAATTAATTCCAAAGATTTGTTACCGCCGGTTTTAGTTCGATTCCTTAGTTTTAATGTTTGCATTTTGAATGAGATTAAAAGGAGGGTAGATAATGTTGTAAGGCTATAATATAGGGAAGAAGTTATAAGGAAGACAGGCCCTTATTTACAAAAATAAGAAACATTGAAGGAAAAACTTTAATGGAGGTGATGAATTAATAAATATTATGTTTTCTATATCTCTACATAAATAAACATTTTAAGAAAGATATGTAAATATTTAAAGGATATTTCCTTTACTTTAAATATTTATTTGACATATTTGTCAAATTTAATAAAATTTAATGAATATTTACATCTCAAGAAGTAATAATAATAATAATAGAAAATTCCTTAATTCCTGTTAATAGTAAACGAATTGATTGACGCAAAAACGAAATAAATAAACGCTTTGAGATAGGAACCGAATAATACTACGCTTGCAAAAGTTTTATAGATACACATATATTAACTTAATAGAAGATTTTTATTAAAAATTATCACCTGTGTAACTGAAAGGGAAAATAACATACTAGTCACGAACAGCGACGAAACATTTGCATTCTAGACGATGAAAATGAATGCCTGTTGGTACAGACTATAGTTATAATCATAATCAGGGTTATGTGCATTGCAGTAACTTTAATATCACATTAATATACCAACCTGTTGTATGAGTCTTGAAAAATATTTTACAAAGAAATACATTACATTAATAAATAGAGAATTTTTACTTTCATCTCCTCTAAAATCGGTTTTTTCACACTATCAATCAAATTTTTCTATGCTAAGATTGAAATCTCTTCCACGACTATCCTAAATATGAATTCAGTAACACGAGAGTAGTTTGAGAAATCTGATAATAATGTATCAAAGAGAGGGCATTAGAAGGTGACATTTTTCAATACCATTAGAAGATAATATTGAAATGTTCAAACAGACATGATCCCAGTCAACCTCTCGTATTTATGCAAACAGAAGAAAGGGAATATCGTATGTGAAGAAATGTGTTTCACAAGCCAAAACAACACTTAATAGATGTTATGGAGATCGATTAAAATTATTCTTGTGGTTTAGTCATCTTCGTTGTGGCTGTACAAGTACTATATTCAACAAATAGCTATTCTGAGGAGTTGCAGAAATCGACTTATTAAAAAGTAAACGAAAAATTAGAAAATCGTTTTGTAAGTGAGGCGTCAAAAGTGACTTCATTGAAAAACAAACTTACTTTTGATGGAAAAATTAATGCTTATTTAATTTTTACCAGATCCCAGATCCCTCATTCGTACAATAGGAGTTGTGGCAATTAAATAACGAGGCTGGGGTGAGAAATATTATTTATTGCAAATAAGCATATATGTATTTAACTTTTGTCCCCTTCGACATACTCTCCTCCCCTGTCTATACACCGATGTATACGTGTCTTCCATTGTTCAAATCAATGCTGTAGTTCATCGGTTGTCAGCTTCTACAACAACTCTGCTGTTTTTGCTTTTACATGTTCAACAAACTGAAAATGCGTTCCCTTTAATAAACTTCTCACTTTTGGGAATAAGTAGAAGTCACATGGTGCGAAATCTGGTGAATACGGGCGTTGATCAAATATACCAATGCTCTTGCCCGCTAAAAATTGCTTCGCAGGTAGGGCATTGTAAACTAGTGTGTTGTCCACAAACTTTGTCACGTTACTGTTACTTTGTTAGTGTTTACCATATCGGCAATAATCCGACTGCTAAGACGTCGGTCTTTCCGCACAGTTTCATTAATCTTCTGAGCGTTTATTTCAGTTCTTGCAGTGACAGGTCAGCCAGGATGTTCATCTTCGACCTCTTCTCGACCTTCAGAAAACCGTTTGTGCCATTCAAAAACTCGCGCACGTGACATAACATTATCACCATCCTTTAACATTTATGAACATTCTGTTGACGACTTTTTTAATTTAATTTGTTTTCCGAAACATACATATTTCTAAATATTCTATTCAAACAAAAATAATTCCAATATATCTAAAATATTTAGGTCTTCTGTTGTATTTCAAAAATGACCAACCCGTAATAATATTGGTGTTAAAATTTCATTTCACTGAAATTTCATATTTCTATATGCAGTTTTTACAAACAATGACAGTAATATTTAAAGTTATTAGATCTATTAAAATCTTTTTTCGACACTAAAAATATATTTTTACACTCATAGGTTCATACCAATGATATCTTGTAAACTTCAAACCCTCTTCTTTATGTCTTCCAGCGGAAGTGTATCACACAAAATTTCTCTTGAATATCTTTCTATTGGGGTAGATATAAATTAATGTTTATTTCTCAAGGATGTATTTAAAGAAGCTGGTCAAAAAAATTGATGAATATTATTTTTGTATTCGGTTTTCTTTCTTTAAATAGTTTTTATTACTTAAATTAGGTTGAGCTAAGGAGTTATTAGGAATATAATTAAATCAGACCATTCATATTTTTAAAATTCAAGCAAAATTTCGTTCCAGAAAAATTATATATTTGAAAATCCTTTATCTTAATTTTCTCTTGTTTACTTAATAATTTTCGTGTTATAATTATAGGCCAAAACAAATCTCAATAAGAATACTATATACTATACTTTTAAAAACCGGTCAGAACTGCAAAACAAGTATTAAGTTTGGAACAGAGTGTACATACATACATATATGTACATACAAGTTGCAGAATTATAAAGATTTTTGCTATATTGTGTCACGAATGCTCTTCATATAGATTTAATTGTGGTTACATTTACAAGAAAATACAATTTTATTTCAGTGTCTAAAAGTATGATTATATAAATGTACGTAATTATAAGGATTTACCATAGAAAGTACTTCTAAGGAAGAAATTTCCTCGGGTGTAGTATGTGTAATATGCAAACAACCTCGCTCTGTTGCCCTACAAAAGCTGCTGTAAAGCACCGTACTCATCGTTGGATAGCACGCAATATGGTTATTTTGAGTGCGAAAACCAATCATCGACGTTTACCACATCAAAAAAGTTTTAATTTGCGAAACCAAAAGTATGTGCAATTTATGCAATAAAATAATTTTTAGGTGCAATTTATAATACTATAAAAAATTTTCAGACATTGAGGTTGAGTTAATAATAATAAATACTTTGAAATCGATTGCAAAAAAGCATTTATATGGATAAAAGAACAAGGTTATAGCAAATAGGGACAGTAAAAATTGCAGAAAAAGATATATAAAAACGAACCAGGAGTCCAGGGAGGAGATAGAAGTATATGTCTAGAAGAAAATTTCTCCAAATAAAATCCGGAAATTGGAGAAAGAGAAGTCAAACTTATTTCTGATTTATTTATCTTTTATTATAATGTAAAGCACGGAAATTTTTTATAAACTAATCTCTACTGCATACTCACATGATTTCGCTTTTAAACCGCTAAAAAAATTTGAATGTGGATATTTGCTAAGTATTTACTCCAATCGGTGGAGAGTAATTTATTGGGGATGTTTTGAAACACTTTGGTTTCATCTCTTATTAGTTTGGAAAAAGTAAGTGTTCGAAGATATTGTGGTATTTTAAATATATAATTCAATGCTAATATTCTCGAGCTTTCCTATAACTTCAAGAATGGACTAAACAGGCAAAAATTCTTCGATAAAATAAAGAAGTTTTTCGACTTTCTAACTATGAAAAAACAGTTTCAAATAGTATGTTCAAACAACTCTGGTGTCATTAGACACTTCATAACTTAACACCAGCCCAATTTGTACAAAGACATTTTTATACGACTTGCCTACTGATCGTTTCGCCACTGCAACACACAACAAAAGCTAGACCTTTTCATACGATCCCGACAAAATCATTTCAAAAGTGGATTGAAGCGACCGAAAATTTTAGATGAAATGAAGAATATATACAATAGGACTACGTATAGTGAATTTCGTTTCGACTTTCCATCCTTGAAGAAACAGTATCGTATAGGTTCAAACAATTCTGGTCTCATTGGATACTCCACAACTTAACACCATCTCAATTGGTACAAAGCCATTCTTACACACTTTGCCTACTAGTTGTTTCTTCTTGTTTGTAACATTGCAACACACAACAAAAGCTGGATTTTTTCATACCTTCCAAGTTAAGAATAACGGTATGGGAAAATAACTACTAAAGGGTTTTCCAATAAGGACTTGATAACTTTTTTTCAAAATAAAATGCAGACCATTTGAGATATTTCAAAAACTTTATTATCGGGTTGAAGTACAATCAAAACATTTATGAATGGAAATCGAATTCGTTCATATGGCCACCGCGGGCACGTTTGCAGCGGTCGATTCGTTGGACTCAATTTTCGATGACTCGGCCACACAATTCGGCCGAAACGGCTGCTATTTCGCGTTCAATGTTGGCTCTGAGCTCTTCCAACGTTGTCGGCTTGTTGGCATAAACCAATGACTTGACGTAGCCCCAAGGAAAAAAGTCTAGAGGCGTTAAATCGCACGAACGAGACGGCCAATCGACTGGTCCATTTCTTGAGATAACACGCTCATCAAACTTACTCTTCAATAAATCGATTGTAACGTGTGCTGTGTGGCTTGTAACACCGTACTGCTGAAACCACATGTTGTCCAAGTCCATATCTTCCAATTCGGGCCAAAAATAATCGGTAATCATGGCGCGATAACGATTACCATTCACAGTAACGTGACGATCATTATCGTTGGCGAAAAAATATGGCCCTATAACGCCGTCGGCATGCAAACCGCACCAAACAGTTATTTTTTGTGGATGAAGTGGTGTTTCATGAAGCACATGTGGATTTTCACCCGACCATTAACGCATATTTTGCTTATTGACGAACCCATTGCGCCAAAAATGAGCTTCGTCACTGAAAATGATTTTGCGATGAAATTAATCATCTTAGCGCATCTTTTGCAGAGCCCAATCGGAGAACGTACGTCGCTTCAAATGGTCCATCGGCTTCAATTCTTGAGTCAGCTTGATCTTGTATGGGTGTAAACCAAGATCCTTACGCAAAATTCTCCATAAAGTGGTCTGGGCGATGCCCAACTCTTGAGAACGCCGTGGAATTGACTGATTTGGATCATTTGCTACGGACGTTTCAACGGCAGCGATATTTTCGACACTTCGACCAACCCATTGTCTCACAACATCACACAACGAATATGTAGACTCAAATTTTTGCACTAAACTTGTTACTGCCTGTCTACTAGGGCGAGAATTACCACCGAAAATCGGAGATAACGCTCTTAAAGTAGCGGTCACCGACTCCGAATTTCTGTAGTAAATTTTTATAATTTGCAGACGTTGTTCGTTCGTGTACTTTACCATGATGAAAATGTTAAGTTTACTGAATAAACTGACAGTGGCAGTTCGATGATTAGTGAAAGGGTGCGTTCACAAATTGAATTAAAAGTTGTCAAGTCCATATTGGAAAACACTTTAGAAGAAAATAGTACTTCATCATCTTCCATATCGGTAAGCATTTCACAACCATAGTCCTGAATACTTGTAGTGTGATCAATTCTAAATGGAACACTAAAAGGTATTTGCCCAAAACACTATAAAGAATCCATACAGTCAAGTAAAGGGAAAAGTCATCCTACATTATAATAACGTTCACTGACATATCGTCATTCGAAAAATTGATTACTCAGCAAGCACTACATTGATCTGACAGATCATTCAGCATCTAATAGAAAACGAGCATCTAATAATTTATCTTTTTTTTAGCATATAAGAAGTTTCAGAGAATGTTCTTTATTTCAAATAATTAAGTTGTTGATTCCTTCGAAGGAGAAATAAATGACATGCTTCGAGAAACGTGAATGTTTTTTCAAATGCAAAAGATAACTATAATAACATGTATTTGGCAAAATTTAATTTCGTAGTATCAGGGACCAACATTGGAAAAACACTCTTTGTATAAATATCATATTTTCATATAAAACTCCTCTCCAAATCCAATAATTATTACGAAAATAAAAATCTGATTAACTAGTCCTTTTACCACTCCATTAATTAATTAATTAATTCTTTATAATATAGTCATTAATTACATGAATGAAATGTTTTAGTTGTAGATGCAAAATTTTGTCTTAATACCACACGGAAATTGCCACACATTTTCGAAATACATTTGTTAAAAAGAATGAAAGGAATTAAATTTGTTTGAGAACCGCATGTGTTGCAATTCTACAACGTAGTTCTCATAAAGATAAAATTTTACTCTGCTGGTTTATATTTTGAGCTGTAACAACTACAGTATCTACTTTCATGTCACGGCGGACGGAATAAATTTTACGATTGCTCTTTCATCATACGACTTTGCCATCTAAATAAAATACATTTTGAAACAAAAGCGTTTGTTGCATTTCGTTTATGTTGTTCTTTTACAATCTACATCTTTATTTACAAGTAGTAAGTTAGATACTAACTATACAGGATGTTTAAAAAAAGGTAGTATATTTTATCCACCAAGTAGTATTTGTCAAAGTATTAATGAACATATTTACGTTCAAAAATTAAATGTTTCAAAGTAGAATTATTATTGTTATCTAACATTATTATAAATGAAACTAATATTAGATGTGTTAACATACACCGTAAGTGCTCAGACGTGTCCGCCTATCATTTGTACATAAGCTCCACATCCTCGTCGAGAAGGAGCCCTTATTATTTCGAATATTCCTGAACTTTGGCATTCATTGTCTATTCACCTCATTTAGCTTACTATTGGATCTTGAATAAACTAATGATTTTAAATATCCCTAAAATGCTGTAGTCAAGTGGTTTCACATCAGAGAATGTAAGTGACCTTGATAGTGGATCTGCTCGTCCTATTAAATTGTTTTTACATTCCATTTAGAAAATTTCTTACGTTCAGCCCATCGTATAAAAACCAATAGTCAATTCTATAAACTGATATCATCTTCCAATACTGGGAGTAAAATGTTATTTCAAAAATGAAGATAAAATTTGCCATTTAAACGACATGGTAAGAACAGTGATTCACAAACGGTCTCTGTTTCCGTGATAGGGATTTTCATCTGTCCATACATGATTATTGTAAAAATTGACAATGGTTGGGTTAATTGCCCAAATAGTCTCATCAGTAAAAAAATATTTGCAATAAAGTTTGAATTATCTGCAGATTTTCCTACTATGAATCTACAGAAAGCTAATTTAGAATTATAATCGGGTTTAAAAGAGCATGCTACTCATTGAATATGATAAGGGCACAGTTATTCTCCTAAAATACTCCAGACGAAAAACATACTTCTTTCCATCGCTATATTATAGTGCAAATATTGGAATTTTATTCTTTGGTTTCAACAGTAATTATAGTTCTTGGGTCATCCGAGCATCATGTTTACAACATTAAATACACAATGTTCAATTAATCACTGATGTAGTTTCAAAACCAATTTTTTGGATGGAAATGCACGATTAGGAAATGCTTCGTAGCGTTGTGGTTGACACGGCCGTATGTAAAGGGCATATTGATCATTTCTACATTTGTATCCTTATACGAAAATACTGTAATGATTAACAAATGATAAAAACTAACAACTGCGTCGACATTAATGATGTTTGCCGCAAATACACCACAGTAAATTAAATTTCATTCTTTCATGAAAAACATAAGAAGAATCCAATGTGTTGTTTATTGATTAAAATTAAAACTTTGTCCGTCGTTGAAACACTTGTTTTGCGGACCTATGTTCATTAAGGTTCTTTTGATTCTTTTCAGGAGTAATGCACATGGTTAAAACTTCCGACCCTTTCTTAAACATCTTGTATATGAAATGCTTCAAAAACGCATGAATTGGCAAGGCAGTTTTCTTCAATTTTTGAAGAATGGTGATTGTGAATGGTTTAAATGGAATTAACTCGCGAACATTTTCATGCAATTATTTTTCAAAACTTTCGGCGTGGATTATCTCAACATGAATGCATCGACGAGCTGAATTCTTTATATGGTGAAGAAGCACCATCAAAGTCTACTGTATATCGTTGGTATAATGAATTCAAACTTCGACGACGTTCTTTGGACGATGAATTTCGTGAAGGTCGTCCACAAATTTTGTTGTGTTGGAAAACATTAATGCAGTGTCTGAATTGGTAATGCAAGACCGTCATGTGACATGCCGTGAGATTGAGGCATCTCTAGGGATTAGTATCACCAGCGTGCATAAGATCCAGCATGAACATTTAGCTGTCAAGAAGCTATGTTCGCGTTGGGTACCACATAATTTGACAACCGTTCAAAAAGGATTCGCGTCGACTGGTGCCAAGAAATGCACAAAAAATACAATTATGGTGCTTCAAAGAACATATATCAAGTCGTCACAGATGATGAATCTTGGATCTATACGTATAGGCAAGATAGTAAACAGCAGTTGACTGTGTTGGTATTCTAAGATGAGCCAAAACCAACAAAAGCGCTCGAAGCACATCAAAATAAATGGTCGCCTATTTTTTTGGAAAAATCGGTCACGTAGCAACCGTGCCTTTAGACAGTGGTAGAGCGGTCAATTCCGAATGGTACACAACTATTTGTTTGCCAAAAATTTTTGAAGAAATAAGGAAAATAAGCGGAAAATGACAGATAATATTCCACCATGACAATGCGAGCTCTCGCAGGTCGGTTAAAACAATTGAATATTTGACCGGGCAAAACATTGAATTGATGAGCTATCCGCCGTACTGCCCTGATCTATCACCATGTGATTTTTTTTGTTCCCACACGTGAAGGATAAACTTCGTAATAAATGGTTTTCTACGGCGAAGGAGGCAGTTGAGGCATTCAAAACTCATATTTTGGAGATATCGCCTTCACAGTGGCAGCAATGCTTTTCAGATTGGTTTAAACGAATGCAGAAGTACATTGATTTTCAGGGAGAATATTTGGAAAAGCAATAAAACTATTTTTGATAATAAAAAAGTTTTTTTTGTTTGCTATTCCCAAAATATAGACGGCTACCCTCGTATATGGTGCCGAAACCGAACATCGTAATAGACGATAGTTTATTGACAATAAATTAGATATATTATATAAATACAATATATATTTGTATTGATTTTGCAATAATTTTGACTATGAAATACATTGCTTAAGCTATGTAATATCGTTACCAAAATATCTCTTTTTAACTAATAATTATGAATTCGTCAGTATTTTAAAAAATATGTAATTTAGAAACTCGAAACATGGTAAGGAAAAATATTTAACTACTGGCAAGAAACAATTGAAGAAGTGCTTCTTACCTAAGAAAGAAACAAAAGACCTGAGATCTTCCTTAACTTCAACGCACTTGCCTCACCTGTCCTACCATACAATGACTTTGACTTTGTCCATCAGAATACAATTATTGTTAATCTTCAATATAAATATCAATCTCCTGTTTCAATTGATTATCATTTGTAAAATGACGTCATCAGAGATGTTTTTCCAACTTTCTAAAACGAAAGAAGTCGTGTGGAGACAAATACGAACTGTACGGTTGGTAGTCTAGCTCAAAAATGTTACACCCGGGGTTGGATGAGTTGAACTTTAGCTATCTTGTGAGCATGTGTATTGTCATGAAGTAGCAGAATTTCTTTGTGATGAATACCTGAACATTTTGATCCCGATTGACTTGCACATATTTCTGCTGCTGCTGTAGTCGTCTTCGGTATGACAAGAGCTTCTGTGTAGTTCCAAAAGACAGTGGACCATCTTTAATGAACTCACTATTCCACTGAAACCGTTTTAACTAATATTTCACATAAATTATGACGGAGCCCCATACGCTACAATTATCCATTGGCGAATAATTTCAAGAGAATGCTGTTCCTTGTCAAAAACTGGATGATACTGCAGCAATTTATAAAACCCAGAATAATGAACAAATTGAAGTCAAATTAGCAACACAAGTCAAAAACTGTCAGTACTGAACATTGCTAGAAGATACGCAATCCCTTGTTTCTACTACGATTAGGTTGATCTGCCATTTCGCTTTTTTTAAATTTAAGCGAAAGACATTCAAACCAAAAAAGCTCCATTCAACACCACTACAAAATACTGCAAATACTATGTGCTAGATCAAAATTTAGTGCTTAAAAATCAAATTCCCAAGATAATTACTATACTCATAATGTAGCTGCATCGATTGCAATATCAAGAAATTAATAGATTAATAAGCGTATGTGTACTTCAAGGTTATGTCCAGAGGCCCTTATTTTTTATAGTTTACGAAAATGGTATTTGTAAATCCGTAGATTGTAATTCTGCAACTATATTTACCAAAGGTGAAGGAATATCTGGAAAATGTGGTAAATGTGCTCTAGTTAACATACTTTGAATTATTGGTATTCATCTTGCTAATATGAGCTCTTTATTATACGCTATCAAAATATTAATGCATGAGACAGGCACTGAGGCTTTAAGGATATTTTATAGGATTTGCATATATTCAAGATTAATTAATTAATAACATTATATACTACGAATAAGCCGTATACATCAACAGTAAATTATTAAAATTTCGGTAAGATAAAATTGACAATAACATTTAGTATACTATTATGAATTGAGTATGAAACAATTATGTGCAAGATGAGTACTGCATTTGTTGATTGTGAAGTACAAATGCGAACGAGCAAGTATTTCAGCCCTTAATTGAATGGAGTTAAGACATGATCTGAAAGGCATTGGCATGGAATAATAACGGTTGATGAAATCTGGATAGCCCATTATACACAAGCAATAATTAAAACAATAGACTGGCACGAATGATGAAGGAAGACAAAGACATACATCAGTCGGAAAAGTTATGGCTTCTGTCTTTTGTGACTGCAGTGGGATTCTTTTTATAGATTAACGTCAAAATCATAAAATGATAATATCTGAATACTGTGCATTCCTTTTAGACAACGTACAAAATATAATACTATGTAAGATATTCCACTTAAAGAAAAAACAGTGCTTTCTTTCTAGTATAATGCGCATGCTCACACTTTGACGGCAGATATTCATGAACTACATTTCGAACTCTTTCCAAATCTAGCTTTTTCTTGCCTTTTTTTCCAAACTGAAAACTTGGTTCGGTGACTATGTCGAATGAGGAGGTAATCACTGAAACTAACGCATATTTCAAACAGTCCGATATAGTTTACTTTCTTAAAGCAATAAAAGAAGTTTAATATCGGTGGATTGAATGTAATGAGTTACAAGCAAAATATATTGAAATAAAAGAATTCTTACCAAAAAGTTTGTATTTGTTTGTTTAAGCTCAATAATTACTAATCTACCCTTAGCTAGTATACATATGTAGACGCAATTGTTGATTGAGAATCAAACGAAATATCAAGGTTACACATTATTGAGGATAGAATTACGTGTTCACACTTCTATTGTTTCAAACGTAAAAATTCATAAACTGAATTTCAAACTGCTTCCGCATCCAGTTTATTTAATAGGTTTGAACCCATCGGACATTTCCTTTTTGCCAGCCTGAAAACTTCTCAGTGGCCAGAGATTTGGAACGAATAAAACAAGAATCTCTGAAACTAACGTATATTTCGAACAATTTAATAAAACCCACTTTACTGAAGGAATGGAAAGAGAAAGAGAATACATCGAAAAATAAAATAATATTTTGAGGAAAAGTTTGTGTTTTTCTGACTAACAATAAGCTCACTAATTCCTAATCCGTCATCGTAAATCCACAGAATGTTTTTTTTGGAGTAAATAGAATATAATCCAAAAAGCTCCGGAACCAATTACGAAAAAGACGAAAAAGATATTTTGAATAAATTGGTAATACTGTATATCAACAGCTCTCTAATATTCCTGGTATTAGTTTATCCGTTTCCACATTTATTTTATTTCATACTGGTTTGTTTTTATTAGGAAGAAAGTTAAACGTCATGACAAAAACCTACAAGAACTACTAGCGAATGGTTGTAAAGCTACAACATAAACATATTTTGTTATAACCCTGAAATAAGAATTCTGGGAAGAAACAAAATATCACATCACACCGAAGAAATAAAAAAATGAAATTGGAAAAGAGAATTCATATTAATTTACATTTTAATTACAAAGAAACTAATCACTAACTTAATTCCAGCTGACGTAACTGATAATGGATAATTTTATCTTCAAAGGCTTCAAAAGATTTTGTAAATGAATCATATGAGCAACATGAAAGTATTTAGTTGCGAGTTCTACAAAAACGCTACTGGTATCAAAGTCACTCGTTTCGTGGAAATTTATTCGTTTACCGTCTATCTTGTAAGTTATAGACAGACAAAAAATGGAAGCCTCGAATATTATTTTAGGTAAATTCGCGTGTACAGTTTCAAAGAAAATTAGACTAAAGCAATTTACATTCTTCTGTTTTTGCATAAGCACAGTATGAATCCTGTCCTAATCGATATATAATGACCCTTCTAAGGTAAGCGTCTACTATTCAGTTCATCGTTCTTGACGTCTTTTCCCGAAGCACCTTTTACTGTTTACTTTTTTTGTAAATAATATGACTTATTATTATACCAATGTTTAACTTTCTACCATTACTTTGTATTTTTTCTATAATTTTGAACTGGTATGGTGGACATTGTAGATGATCTTTCCAGCGTATTATATATTTTGTTTCAATTTCAATGTTAATATATTCGCTTTTTTCATAATATTTTAATTATCCAAATATCTTTGTCCCTTTTATATTTGTGCATGTACCCCTTGTTTGAAGTCACCGTTTGAGATTTCGGCTTGAGAACTCATCATTGGCTCTATTATGTTTCCACTTCTTTTATGTTCTTTTGAAATTGCTTTGCTTTTCGATTTACTTGCGTTGATGGATATGTTGAGTTTTCCCACAGCCTGACTGAATTTAAGTAGTAAACCATTCTCGGGTATAAAAACAGCATTGTCAGTGTAGCAACCGACATTAGAAAAGCTTTCTTCTATATTGCCACAGAGTTTTTGTTACCTTGTCTATTATTATTGAACAAAATGCCAAATACAGAAAAAAATTTCTTGATGTATGTATACCTCTGCATTAATTAGAATTTTCTGGATTCCTGCTTTTCCTGCAATGATCTCTACTACGCAATAATGAATTGACGGTTTTCAACTGATAACTCATTTTCTGTGATATTTTAAATACAGTTTTTAATATGACTATCGAGTGTTTTTAATGTATTTATTATTGCAAATTAGTAATTAACTTATAAACTTTCTAAGACATTTAAAATGATGTTTTTGTTTAATTTTATAGTCACATATAGAATCAACTAGCTAGCCATCAACATGGCTTCAGTTGGTGGCGATCTACCGCCGCAGAACTATGAAAAAGCATTAACCAATGGCAACCTTCATTTACTTGAAGTAAATTTAATGTTCTGATATACATAGTACAGACTTTCTGGTCTCATTTGACAAATTGCGACAATGATTGAATGTCTCGCCTTTAAAATTATTTACGTAGTATTCGTCTCCTAGTGTGTCACGAGGTTCAACTTTAAGGTCTCCTCTATTCTTATTCTTCGTGAATGATCTTTCTGTTTTGCTTGCTCTATGAAATTTAACGTATGCAGACGATCTCATTATTTTTAACAGGTAACAAGAACC
Organism: Dermolepida albohirtum; assembly: GCA_031893035.1. Lineage (NCBI taxonomy): Eukaryota > Metazoa > Arthropoda > Insecta > Coleoptera > Scarabaeidae > Dermolepida > Dermolepida albohirtum. The sequence goes on along the minus strand of JAVIWB010003856.1, from coordinate 386,838 downwards.
AAGAGGAATTAGGTTCTGTGCAATTGTATTATAAGCTTGCATTAGTTTATACGCACCTCGAATGAGTTCCGTAGTTGTAAAAAAGTAACAGTAGCCTAAGACCACAAGTATACAGGGCTAATGAACGAGCTATAAACGAACTTCGCGTATGGCTAGAATCCGAACCTTCCTCTGGCATTTTAAAAAGAAACATAAAAATGGCCATAGAAATGTGAGGTAAAGGTAAGTCTCGTGAGAGGTTGAAAACTATTCAAGTTGAAGACAGGCTACACAGTTCCTTAGAGACAGTCGTCAAAACCTAAAATGGACCTGCCGGGTATTGAGAGACAGTCCCTTAGGACGATAATGGATTTATTTATCCGAATATTGTAAGCTAATAAACTCAACAATATGAGGTTGATTAAACGAATCATAATTAGACTTTGCCAAATAGAAGAGCAAACCTTATATACGTATATGTGGGAGATGAATAACTAGAAGAAGAAAGAAACCGCTTTAGCAGCTGCTACATCTAATTAAGAAACGAAATCGAAGAACAATAAAAATTAATAGAGAACTAGCCATTTAATAGACTTATTCACGGAACTTGAATATTTATTTATTGAATTTATTATGACATAGTTTTACCCTTCATCAAAACCTTTTCGTCTATATTAATGATCAAAAGTACAGTAAACTGTTTATGTGTTCCCAACAATTTAAAATTTCTCTCAGTTTATGGTGCACTTAGACTAATTTGAAAAATTTCTTAGTTCGCACTAAATTGCAAGGCGGTAGATCAAAGACGCACATTTGCATTGGGACATACATATGGTAAAGCTTTGACAATTTGAATTTTTGTTTTCCTCTGTGATCACGTTCACCTACAAGTTTCTTGTACCCTTTGTTTTTTCTTTGTAATTATTAGGTTTCAAAGTGTATAATAAAATATTAAGATTTATTACCTCATTATCCTTAATGAATCTTTTTAACCTTGGGACTATATACAGTCGTACTAGACACAACAATTTAGTAACCATCGAGAAACCTATAATCTTTTTTAGTTTAATAAATAGATTCAATAACAAACAACGATGAAACAATTTTGTACATAAGTGTTAAACAGGTTTGTTTTAGTGCTTGCATTTTCCCATAGTATTATTAACTATCACCAATCAATTTAATCATATCTTGCCATCTACGACCACAATTAGAGTGGTATATGTTTACTTAGTGTCTTAAAGTGTCAGGCGATCGGTTCCAACAAGACTCTTAGTTACCTCAAATAATCTATTTATTTGTTTATTAGGGAATATATAAGTTAATTTATATTTGAACCAAAAGGTACAATCTAACTGAATATTCTTTCACTATTTAGCGTCATTATAAAGATGTATACCGAGCTCGTGTTTCAAATTTGCAAGAGCCACTGTCTGTTCCTGCAAACGATTTGTCAGCAATAATTTAATTAAAAATTGAGAAAATAAAAGGTAAGAAAGCGGGAAAGAATTGATAGAAATAGTTCATAATTAGAAATTTTAATAAAGTCTGATTTCTTACCCGAATTTTTATGTATGGAAGAATTATTCTTTGGTTATTCGTTTATTTGCTTGTCCAAATATTGTTTTAATGAAGGTTTTTAAAATTTCATTTCGATTTATTAGCAAAGCTTTCAATTAATTATTTTAGCATAAAACGAGAAATCCATCGTTCTCCTAAGTAGACACGTAATTTCTTTATGCCAAACTGTTTTACAATAAAATGATAAGATAAAGTACTAATACTCGTTTACCTCTATATTAGCAACGATAATGGTTTTTTGGCAAATTAATTTTCTATTTTGCGTAATTAATATTCTACATACATACATACGATGTATGTTACATAGAACATGTCTTCAAAGCTTCCTGGAATAATAATTAACTCTAAGAACTTTCCTTAACTAATCCTAAAAGATTATATACTCTTGTACGCTTTACAATAACAGAAATTAAATAATAAAAATATGAAGTAAGTATACATCTAACAAATAATAGAATATTCAAAGCACTAAAAATACATAAACTACATAATTTAATGTTAAAAAACTTAACCCTTACTATCAGAATTAGATAACGTTTTCATTTTCGCTATAAATTGAAATTTATTTTACCTGAAAAAAATCTCAAAAGCAAGTCGTAACTGTTCAATATAAAACGATTTTTTATATATATGTAATATTATTAGAATGAAATAAGAGATAACATTTATAAGTATTTCACGATATTGTAAAAAAAATATGTCACAAATGAATGAATGAAAATATGTAAAAAGTAGAAAAGTAAAAAAACCATGCATTGAAAGCTTAAATGTAGAGTCACATCGGACGTCAGTTTGAGAGTTTAATCCTTGCACTCGATATGCTCTACATTTTACCATCTACATTCATAAAGCATAAAATCGCTGTGAAAAGCCCTCAAAAAATGATAAAAAGTCAATGTACAATATTACAAGTGGCAGTGCAGTAAGCACATACCTATCCTCTTTGCAACCCTCTTTTACCTGCAAATAGCGCAACTGAAGAGCCGCTGGGGAATCACCGATAACTTCGGACGCCTCTCTAAGTGCCCTCGATGCCTTCTGTTCACCTTCGGCTGCTATAACCTTTGCGCGAGCTTCTCTAGCAGCCTCTGCTTCTGCTGCCATGGCCCTCTGGAGTTGAATTGGTAAACGGACATCCTTACTAAAAACGAAAAGAGAATATAAGTATACGCGTATAGAGAGATAGACGTAATAGATTCCTGTTTATTTTGTTTATAACACGGGATATTTTAGCTTTCGTTTTACAAGTCATTGAAGTCCATAATCATATAGATATTATATATTATATAAAGCAGTTTTCAATTTCTAAATTAAAATAATAAAAAAGATATTTTTTGTTTTTGTTATGATTCATGCTTACTCTAACAATAGAACATTTTTGATAGTATTTTAACTAATTTTTGATTTATTAATAAAAGCCAGTCAATGCTTATAACAAATTTATTTTCTGGCATTTTTACGATAAAGAAAGACAATATTTTAAAATATACATAATATTATATGTATATGTGTGTGTGTGTACCCAAATTGTACACAAATATCAACTAGTTGAGGAAAAGAACTTCATTTAATATACACTACCAGCCATAAATGAGGAATCACATACTATCGATAGAATCGCTCTATCTTTATACCTGGGTTTCGGTAGGGACAATTGAAATAACAGATGTGAGTGCGTTTCTGGGAAGTTTACCAATAATATCCGGATCATTAGGTGAATTGTACAATCATATTTGTTAGTGTAAAATATTATAATTTCCTTGAATCCTTTTATGACCTGTATTTAGTATTAATATTTTTCCTGAAAATATTTATTTTAAAGGGTTTTTTATATTTAAAGATTATAATGGTTCTAAGAAACAGTTTATAAGAATTTGTGGTACCACACAGAATGTTGCAATCTAAGAAAATTTCAGTATTCGTCTAAATCTCTTCGAGTAAGTTGTTATACGAGTATTCGTGAACAAACATACAAAATACCAAAAGGAAAGAAATTGAGTGCAGAAATTCGTAGTGCTATAATAACATTACGTAAAGAAAGATTATCAGTGTGGACAAGAGCGCAAAAATTAAAATTAGCATATGCAGTGTAAGGTACAACGATTGCAATGCAACCAAAAAAACGTGGCTGACCACTAGACAAGAAGATTTTCGTCTGGACCTGTTAACTAAACGGAATAGACGGTCAACAACTCCGCGGCTTCGCGCAGAATAGATAAAAAATCGTAAAAAACTACCGTAAAAAGACGTTTAAGGGCTGTTCGTAAACCACTGTTACGATCACAAAATCGTAATAAACGATTACAATGGGCTAAGGAGCACTAACATTGGGATATGAAAATGTGGAAACGGGTTCTGTGGACGGACGAATCCAAGTTCCACGTGTTTGGAAGTAATCGGCAGACGAGTTGGCCAAATAATGATACCGAAATGTGTTGTGCTAACAGTTAAACATGGTGAAGGTGCAGTTTAAAGAAAAGAAACTTTGTAAGGACTATGTGAAACAAAAAGGAGGATTTCTTGTAAATATGGCTTGACCCACACAATCGACCGATACGAATCCTATCGAGTTGCTGTGGGATGAGCTAGACAAAAAGTGAGAGAACACTCTCCAAAATCGCAGCAACAACTGTGGGAACAGCTTACAAATGCTTGGAACAATATTCTAGGTGAAACTCTTCAGGAAATTATGTTGAGACTACCCAAAATTTGTAAAGAAGTTATTAAGTGTAAAGGTGGATATTTTGACGAAACTCACTTAAAATAAAAAGTGACAATTTTTCTCCATAGAACTATTGATATTATTTTGTTTTATAAGGATATATAGTTTATTTCTATAGTAATTACATTTTTATTCGTATATAAATATATTGTTTTACCAAGTATACCATTTCTTTGTATTTTACCTATAGTGATCCCTCATTTATGGCCTGTATTGTATTTCGTACTCTAATGGATTATTTGCCGACTACCATGTTATGCGTTGAAATAGAAATATTCTCTCTGGTGCTTTGATTGCTATTGCTCATTCAATTTCGGTTAACATTGTGGACGCCGCCGCTATTACCGATTTAGTGTCCATTATAACGGGTGGGTCTATCGGTTTAAATTTGAACCACTGGTTATTTAGAATCTGGCAATACTTATGCCATTCTATTCTGTCACAAAATTCAGTATATTATCTCCACTGAACGAAATGAATCGATTTACGCTTGAGCAACGTTGGGATTTATTGGAAATTTATTTTCAAGACAAAGTCATTTGGTCGGAAATTACACGAAAATGTCCTACAAAATATGGTCGCAGAGAAGGACCAACAGTGCCCGGTATACGCAAGTTTATTGCTAAAGTTCGTGAAACTGGTTTCATTGTTGATGCGCTAAGACGTGACTCGTACAGTGCGTACACCCGAAAATATCTAAGCTGTGGCTGAGAGTGTGCGTGAGAATCCATCAACTCGTCATTGTTCTTAAGAATTGAACATTTCACGCACCAATTTACGTCGAATTTTGCGAAAAGATCTCGGTATGACGCCTTACAAAGTTCAATTGGTTCAAGAGTTGAAGCCGCATGGCCATCCGCTTCGTTTTCGCTTCGCTAGATGGGCCAACGAGAAACTGCACGATGATGTCAATTTTGCCAGAAAAATCATCAAGCAAAATTGCCGTATTTGGGGCTCAGAAAACCCACACGTGATCTTACAGAAGCCAATGCACCCATTACGAGTGATTGTTTGGTGCGGCTTGTGGAGCGGAGGCATCATTGGCCCATATTTCTTTGAAAATGAGGACGGCGCAACCACTACAGTCAATGGAGACACCTATCGCACCATGATAATCGATTTTTTGTGCCCGCTCTTCATGGTATTGATGTGAACGATGCTTGGTTTCAACAGGATGGTGCAACTTGCCACACATCTCATCCCACAATCGATTTATTGCATCAAACGTTTGATGGCCGTTTAATTAGCCGACATGGTGATGTCAATTGAGCGCCAAGAAGCTGCGATTTGACACCGTTGGACTATTTTCTGTGGGGCGTCGTTAAAGACAAGTGTTATGCCGACAAACCAGAGACAATTGAGTATTTGAAGGCCAACATTCGTGATGCCAGTGCCGAGATACGACCCCGTACACTCGAAAAAGTGCTCGAAAATTGGTCCGATCGAATGGGGTGCTATGAGGCCAGCCGCGGCAGCCATATGACTGAAATAATATTCCATCTCTAACCGGAATAATTGTATAATACTTCACAACAAAAAAATAAATTTGACAAAATTTCAAACCGTTTTTGTTTTATTGCATTTTTAAATTTAAACTTTTAAATGGCCCACCCGTTGTAGATAGTTATATATAAATATAATTTTAGTGCACTTCCTCTTATAACCGCAATTATTTATATACCTTCGTTAATTCATCTAATAACAGGGATATTCATTTCGATATTAGAAACACCTATTGAATTGTTTTGGTTGGTCATTCTTATTAATTGCCGATTGTTTTAATAACTTCACACAGTTCTCTCTACGGTTACACCAACACACGTCAACCTAATATTCTACTGCTTCTATATTACAATAGACAATTTAAATACTAGTAATATTAATGTTACATTATTGTTTTTTTGCACGACATGTTCATGACGTCAGTGCTAGTATCCGGTTTTCGGCAAATATCTTGGGGTGAGTCGGTTATAAAGGTGCTAATGTGTTATGGTATAGAGATAATAGGCTAAATGAAAGTATGAACTAAATATATCACCGCCCTTTGCAAAATGCAATGTTACCATCTATTCGTCTACCACAACCAGCATAATCTATATTTCAATAGGATAATTCACCTACACACATGTCCCGTATTGTGCAAGACTGGCTCATAAATAACAAATCAATAAATTACCTCGGCCGTTAAAAAATCTGGATTTAAATCTGGGATATCAGATTAGAATATCTGGGCTTTCCTTTATTTAGATAGAAACCCTAAGCACTTACAGGAAGTTATTCAAGCAAACAGTAGAATGTCAAAATATTGATAGATTTAAGGCGTGTCTATCTAGTGTTAATTTTGATTAATTTTATATTTTTTTTTGTATATAACAATTGTTTTTTTGTAAAAGCAAAAATTAAAAATGGGTTATTTATTAATGTCGCTTTACTAGACATAGTTACTAAATTTAAAACGCACTTTCAATTAATGAAATTTTACTGTCCTGCTTTATAATTCCGCAACTGCATTTACAGTAAGCAATCCGAGAAACGGAATTCGGAAATTGAACCTTACTTTGGCCAATTGAAAACGCATTACTTTTCATCCTAACAACGCTAAATCTCATGTTGCTAAGAATATGTTGTGAAAACTAAAGGAGTTAAAACAGGAAATTTTCACTCTCCATCGCATTCTCCTAACTTGACGCCCTCGGACAGCTATCTGTATCTCTACTGAATGACTTTTAGAGGCAAAAACCGTAGAAGCCATTGAGAATAAGCTCACGGCCTATATTGAGAGAAGTAAGAAGTTTTTATAAAAAAGAATCGATCATTTTGTAAATTGTTTGAAGATTGTTATAGAAAATAAAGATATAGTCATCTTCATTTATATTATTATATTGTTGACGAATAAAGCAGTTTTATATGTTTTATTTTTAAATTGGACTGAAACTTTTCGAATAATGTAATATAAATAAATAAGTTGTTGAAAGAATTCTTGAATTTCTTCAGACTGTACAAAATGGTACATTCGAAAATCTTTCTTTTTATCCCAAATATCAGACGATATCACACACTAGCAGTACAAAAGGATAAGTTAACATCTCGTATCGACCAAGCCAATAATTTTAAACAACTTATTAAATTAAATAAATCATTGTTTCATTATATCTGGGCTTGCATCTCTCATATCTTCTTAATATCTAAAAAATACCTAATATAACAGCCGTACATATATTTGATTTAAAATAGGATATACAATTGCAATATGATGCATATAAAACGACACGTTTATGAAGGCCAAAGTTATTTTTATAATGAGCAGAACGTGGAATTATAATTTAAAGTGTTCGTAGAACTGCCAAGTTTTCAAGTAAATATCATTTTACCATAAATATTATTGCTATAACTTTATGTTTAAATAAAATAATTAAATGAATTCATAAGGCAGTTTATTGAATTCGCTTGTTAAATTTAGGTCGCTCACTGGAGGATTCAAATTCGCTTGATGGATTATGTATGCACAAGAGCCATTTTCATCTTGGAATAAATTCCGTTCTAATGGTTTTACTAATGATATCCAGGAAGTAGTTCAAACTAATAATAAAAAAATATGAAGAAATGTTTAAAATACTGGACTATTATAGCAGTTAGATATCTATATATATCTATTTAACACAACAATAATATTTAGAGCTTACAGTGCAAGATATTAATTAAATTTTTTAAATTATTTCCCGTGGTTGGCCAAAAATAAAGCAAAATTTTGGAATCTGTGTTAGTTTCCACCTCCGTTTGGCATAGTTCTAAATTCTAATACGTTTAATGAATCATTTACAGTATTTTGAAACATTTTGTAGTTCTACGCACTAATAAATTTCTGTGGAACTGACACCCATAAAGTTTCAGTTTCCTTAGAATTATGAAATATGTCCTAATAAAATATATACATATACATACATATAAAGTCACAAGAGTCGATAAAAGCAAGTGCAAGAAGAATGAAAAATGTAAATGTCAGACGAAACGAGTTAAAAGTCGCTGTCATGTTTTATACAAGTCAAAATATTCATCGTGATTATAAAAAGTTCACACAACCACGAACTTTTTATCATTTTAATTTAATTTATATTCCTTTGGCTTTGTGTGAATCGACAATAATCGGGTAATAATTGCGTTTGTTTCTAGTTCCGCAGTCATTGTGGTCCCCGCGTGTATGAAATCTAGCCGTTATTTCTGACATACAAATATGAAAGAGAATTCTTGTTTTTCAAAAGAGTACCTGTATGGATTCGTGTATTTAATACCATAAATTGTTCTGATTACTCTCCGCTGCAACCCTTAGAGACCTTAGCTCATGATTAATCCACATCAATAGACTGTAAGCCATTTCCGATTGAAAAAGTAAATATTATACAGTGAATAGACATTTTAAGGAAACCCAGAGTATAAATGTGGCACTATTCTTCTTCTTCAAAAGCATGCTGATATGTGTCTCCCACCTCGAAAGGGATATACACACCCAAGAACTTAATCAAATTCGAATTTTACAGATTGGTAATTTGTCTCGAGGAAAAGATCGTCATTGCTGGCATTAAAGTGCAGGGACTAGGCACCCAGCGTTAAACTACCTTGTGAACCAAGTATAGGTAGTGTTTTATGTGGTGACACCAGTCCACGAGGACACTTTCACCACAGCCTCCAAGGACAGTGAAATTGAGACATGCTCAATCAGCGCGCTAGCACGCAGAAACGCGACGAGCTACCTGTGCGCTTCGGGTTTTACAGGAACCATCGGCACTCTACGGGGGATAATATTCACTCCTACGGATGGAGTGGGGACCTATCTAAATCCCTATTGACTGCAGGTCAGTTCCCGAGCAGATACGGCTCCACCCTTCGCGAGAAAGACAGCTTTAGCACGCACGGGCTTTCAACCACTGCCTTCACGTGTCCAACCTCAAAACAGTCGAGCCCGGATTCTCCAGGGATCTCTCGACTCCCGCGGTACCAGTCTTAACCGTCACTGGTGGTACGGTTCTACATGTAAACATATCTACCAATTTCGTCGCCAGCCAATATTGGCTTGGTGCGCCAAGTTCGGGTTCGTGGAATTGCTAAGCCCAAACGCAATACTAGGACGCACACCAGGCACCTAATGTAAACTCCCCTGCAAACACTATAGGTAGTAACGATAATTGGAGATACAGAAGGAATCATTTTTCTTGTAAGTTGGAACCATAAGAGCAAGCTTAAAATAACTTCCAAAAATCCCGCCAACAATTGGCAATTTGATCAGCTCCGTCGGGAGATTATTCAGTCTCTAACTCAAAAATAATTTGCGTATTATGTAGTCCAAAAAGGAGTATTTATTATGATTTTCCAGTTATATATAGTTGCTTTACATCTAACATAGGCAGCTTGTATTCATTTGAGACTACTCCACATTTTTCAGATATTTCCAATTCGAAAAATAAAGTAATTACGTGAACTTAAACTGCAAATCCAAAGAATTTTCTATTACTCCTCCAATTCAAATTGCAAAAATGACTGACGAATTTGTTTTCAAATCAGAAAGAACTTAATTGTGAGATGAGTACAAATGTACTACCTCTACTATATCTACTAGTGTCTGCTAGATTTTCACGTCACTACTGAACCAATCACTAACAGTTTTAATTACTTCCTGAAATGTTATATTGATATCGATTACTGAATTTGGTTTTACATATCATGGCATGTGGATATATTCGATATTGTGAATATATTATACATAGTGGCCAATAAATTTTCTTCTTAAAGCAGAAACGATTTTTCATCAACTCTGCATTATTACTCCCAAATCACAATTATACTACATTAATACTATATTATACTTCTGGTAGATCATGCTCTATGTAAATTCTGTCAGGCAAGAGTAGAACATCAATTATGTTTTATTATTGCAAAAATTAGAAAAAATACGGTCATTCAACTACAATTCAAAAAACAGTCCAGGAAATACTGGGCCGAAACATTTTCAAATGTTGAGTCTAATAGGAAGAATAAAACTTAAATTTAATCTGTTTGTAGTACGTCAATCTATATTTAGAGATTTTCTATATACACATTAAGCAGTTTCAATTATTTAATCATCCCGTCCCTTCCCCTTACTATCACTTTCTTACGCTATTTCACTCTCTTAGTTTCTTGCTCTCCCGCTATTAGGATCTCTCTCACTTTCTCGGCAAAAATCAAGGCGAATTTAAAATTTTGATTTACCTATAAACAACTTCTTACAGTAGATCATCGCCTTATTTTATATCTTCTATGATTTCCAATTTATTGCATTCTCACTAACGCCTTGTCATATTTCCAAAAATTTTCAAGTTGACTGACGAAAATTAATTTAATATATGTCATTCCTTCCACATTAGGTTATAAACATATTTATTAATATAAGTAGAACAAAAAATAAGTGCAGTAATATTTAATCATATTCGTACCTAGAAGACAATAAAATGAGCTACATAAATTTAGTGTACGAAGTATCTCCATGAAATAACGAAAAAATTTTTTTTGGAAAAACATATTGAACAATGTTATGAAATCAACGTAACATGCGTTCATAGTAGCCTCACATAACTCTAGACACAGCACCTCCAACGGGCTTCTTAACTCGAAGAACAGCCTTGGGGCTATACCCAAGTTATCTCGTAAAGAATATGCGTAATGGTTGTTTGCATTTCCTTAAAGTTTTCGAAATGAGTTCCTTTGATATAAGTCGCAAAAAACAAGGGGCACTGATAAGCTGCGACAGGTATCGTCCCAATTTCATGATAAATTCATTGTTTTTCTATAACTCACATTTTTAATCGAAGGTATTCAACACCAAAATCGCAAAAAATTATGTCTTGATCAGTACAAACTTAATCAACAAGAAAATTCGCAACACACGGCAAAAACTTCTGTATAGAGTAATGCAGTTGGTAGCGACTCACTATAGCTATCTGAGGCGCCGAAGAACAATTTCGTTATTTCCATGTCGTACCTTGTACTACTGAACTAACTTGGAATGTTATCACTATATTCCATGAATTGGGATTTGCACTGTCCTTCCCCAATCTAGACGCAATTTATCTTTAATTATTCAGATATCTCTTAACTTTACATTGAGTGCTAAGTATCAGTTATAATTAACTTTCTTTACAAAATAATATATCCTGCCACCTTCCATTTTAAATTAGTAATACTAATACTATGTAAATTTAACAAATATATCTGGGAGATATTATTTTATTTATTCAAATCTTTTCAAAACCATTTCTCTACTTGTACATACTGTGATAATATGATTGTACATTCGAATAATGTAGACAATGTATAGAAAGCAACATTCTATTATACAAAATATTTTCACACAATAAGCTCCTCTATCGCAGGATTACTATACAATGCTCATATAACTTTAAGCGCGAGGCAATATTTATTCTGGCACTGAAAGTAGCATTTAATAAGATGTCCAAGCCATCATACGACAGACATAATTAAAAATTCCTCTTTTATTGGAATTCTTCTGTGAAGTTTCCGGAAAGAAAATGTTATTTTACTGCGTTAAACGTAGAAATATTCTTTGCAAAAATTCTTGTGTTTAACAAAAAACACTATTTGGTGTAAATACACTTACATTTTCCACACAATATAGTCAAATTATTATTACGAGGTCAGATCAATAATTAGTGAGCCTAGATAAGAAAACAAACTTTTTGAAAAAATGTTTTTCCTATTCTCCTCCTAACCCGTTACATTTAATCCACCGACGTCGAAGTCATTTCATTCTTATTAAAGTAAGTTTTAAGAACGTACTCGAAATTTGCATTAGTTTCCACATTCCACCCAAACCTCTTAATACCAAGCCAATTTTTCAAGTTGGCAAAAAGTTTTAGAGATAAAATCTGGATAAGCTGGATGTGAGAGTATTCTGAAGAAAAGACGCTTGTTTCTTTTTCTAAGTGGCATCTCTTTTGCATTGTAATACATCATACATAACATTCGCTTTTATAGTTTTATATCTTTGAAGATAATCGATCGAAGTCTCCTACCACTGTCCGAAAAGACAATAACCATAGTCTTTCCGGTAGTGTACAATGTTTTCTTCGGAGCACTTGTATCAACCCCAGTCCATTGATTCGAACCACCATGTCCGGTATACAGGTTTTAACAACAATTATTTGGCGCCATAAATCTTTCTCATCATGTCTTAAACTTCGCTAAATTGAGGGCTTAAATGCGATCTCATTTATGTTTGTGGTACATAAATAGAAAATACAACATCCATTTTGTACATAATTTTTTCAAAGTCAATTCATTATGTTAAATCCAAACCATTGATCCGTATGAAGTGACTAAAGCTTCTGCTGCTTCGCGTAATTTTATTCGAGGCTCATGTATTACTATCTACTCCTTTAGTAATTTCTGGCGTACACATGCCTTTTGGAGGTTCACTGCGTTGTTCATTAAATATATTGCTCTGGCTACGTATAAATCTGGTATCCATCGTTTCTCGATTGCAAATTATCTCGGTTGGTTCTCATAAATAGTCTCCAACTAAGTTTTAATTTTATCATTTCTTTTGTTTGTTCAATAAAAATCTAATAACTGATTGGTACACCACTTTTTCAATATTTCAAAACACGTTCAAATAAATTCACTTCTTCTTCCAACAAAAATTCATGTCTGCACTATATTTATATTTAGAATTGATATGCATTCCATTTTCAACATGTCGTTCATTAATAAAAGAATCTTTCAGGTATACTTGGGCGAAATTGGCTAAAGGATTGCCTTTGAAGTTCAGAAGCTATATTCTTTATAATCAGCCATTAAGCAGTACTTAACTTATGAAGACACCTTGGCATTTGTTTAATTTTGTTATTTTGTTACCGATATAAATTAGCTTTTAGTGTATTTATATTTTATAGTTTTCCTATTTCTTCAAAATTTTGTTTTCGTTTTTTCGAGAGGAGCGTAGATTTTTCGCACTTTCTTAGCCTAACGCCGGGACACTTTTCACTCAACTCACATGTCTCTGGGTTTAAGCACGGACAGTACGTGGTTGATACTGTGGTTCAAATATTTTGGAAATGCTTTCTCATATTACATGTGAGTTATTCATGTCAATTTCTAAAACACAGGTCATAATCAGTAATGAATCACGACTCGAAGTGGTACAGAATATATCATATTTGTGAGATAAACACCTTCAGAACGTTGTAAAAAAGAATGTGTAACGCATCGTGTTAAACATCATCCAGCTGTGATGATATGGTTATGTATTACGGATGCTGGAACAGAACATCTACACTTTGTCGAAGGAATAATGAATACAAAAATATAATAGAAACTGTTGTGCTATCCTTTATGACTTCACTAGATGTAGAGTAAAATTCTTCCATATTAATGTAAAATGTGCCATACGGCAAAATCTTTCCAGAAAGTTTTTCGCGTTTTTGATATGCAAATATCGCTCTGGCTTGGGAATTCGCCGCGTCTCAATCCAATCAAGAATTCGGCGTGGTCTTTTGCCTATTGTTTACTCATCCCCAAATCCAAATTACAGCCTGTTTTATTGTTACTTTTGTTGTTTGCAGTGTATCTTATTGTATGTTTATCTATGTGCAATTTTCATTTTTTAGTCTTGCATGTTTTGTGATAATCTGATCAACAATTATATTCTTCTGGGCTTCCGGGTTGGAACCGCGTCACTGGTATAACTGTCGACGTTCCGTACCCACTCGTATGAGACATCTTCAGGGCTCAACTACGGGATCGAAACGTTGGCAGTTATACCAGTGAAGCGGTTCCAACCCAGAAGCCCTGAAGAATATAGTATGGACCACGACCGCAGAAGTCTAAATACCAGACTGATCAACAGTTGTTTGTTCTTTACATTCTTTCAACTTTTTGTACAACCTATTTATTCTCTGCATTATATATTCATTGTTAGTCAAGTACTATTTTTGATGTTATTATAGATGTAAGAATCTTATACATGGTAGGGAGGCAGGTTATTGGACGAGAATTTCCAGACGTTGAATGAAGAATGGATTTCGTCATAAATTGTGCCATTTTATCGTGGATATTTATCAGTGTTTTATACCAAAAATCATGCATACTGTCTACTGTATGCGATTTCCAGCTGTGTTTGCAGTTGTAATAGTACAATATCTTGCTTTCTTATAATTTCTGGTTCGTCGAATCATATTTGCTAGTTTTATTTATTTCTTTACCTATTTTTCATTCTTATTGTGGTTAACGTTAACCGACTATATATTTTTTCAGAACGTTTCTTCTTCTGCGATATTTGGAACTTCTTTTATTCAGTATTATTATTATTATTCGAGTATATCTATCCTAACTACATAGATATCTACCACCTTCCAGAAATAGAAATATTTAAATATATGAAAACCAAACTTTACACTGAAAATCAAAACTTCAAAAAATTTGTAGAAATGACGGCAACGTTAAATTTTCATATTGTTTATTCAATGTTTTATCTAAAATTAATTGTTATATGATACCAGATGCAATATTTACAAGATTGAGAACTATGTCAAGCATTTTATACATGTTTTGATAACTATTTTGAAGAAACTTTTTTGATTACATACTATTAAAAAATGACGAGTTGGAATTCTCTATTAAATAAAATAATTATTGTTTATATCCTAACCGATAATTATTATTATATTATACATAAAAGCCTGATATTCGTTTTCAGATAAATACTTTTTGGTATATTAATTACTACAATTTATTAATTAATGCATTAAGTAATGTATTTACACGTCTATAAAAATTTCATTTTCATAATTGTTCCTTTAGGCTATTCATTCGTCTGAGTATGATATTCGTTTATTAAAGTAGAACGGAAAGAACGTTCTTCATTCTATATAAAACATTTTGCCAAGTTAAAGACGCGTATGAAAGGAAAGAAAATAAATTTACGTTGACTTGCTAAAATAAGCTTTAAGATATTTAACCTGCGCAATGTTGATAACTCACATCTCTACACGTTCAACGTTAATGCCCCAGGAGTCCGTGGCTTCATCCAGCAGCGACTTCATGTGTTGGGAAATACTTTCACGTTCACTTAAAATTTCGTGCAACGGTCTCTGACCCATGATGTTCCTCAGGGTAGTCTGCGCTAATAATCTAGTGGAATGATGAGCATTCTCTACATTCGCAATGGACACGGTGGCATTCGAAACACGATAATATACCACAGCGTCGACCGACACCGTTACGCTATCCTTTGTCAGCACCTGGAAGACAGATAAAATAGAATTTCATGAAAACGTGTTCAGTTTAACAAAACACACGTGTTGAATAGTGCTATTGAAGTAACAACATTCAAAAAATTTTCGGATCTACTATTTTTCACTTAGATAATATTATTTTATTAATTAAAATAAAAGAAACAAATCAATTCTTTTTACGTTTGTAAATAATTTCACAATCTCTGTACAAAAAACAAATATTCTATTTTCTTATTGCATTATTTTATGAGAATTAAAATGCACTATGTACAATTATTTATGCAAAATTAGATCAAATACAAATATGCTTGTGCACAAAAATGTGTATTTATCGAAGGCTAAAGTTTTAGTTAGCTATTATTACACTACGAATCATAGAACAATTTATTAATAAATAATAATAAGCATTACATACATGTTTTGCATAATCACGAGAAATATCTGTGGAATACGGATAGATAGTGCAGGTTTAGATTGTTTTTGTTGTGCGCCGGCAAGCTGTCCCCTTAACAACCTCAACTGTCAAATTACAGATCGCTACGTTTATTCGTTTCGTTCTGACAACTGTTTAGTTAAGAGCATTTTGAAGGTTTTGCTGAGATCGATAGTATTGAAATTCGTACTGTTATTAAATACTTGTCTTTAGCAAATATTCATAGGCGCATGTAGCATGGTCTAAAAAACTCGGCTCCTTCATTTTTTGCTGTTAATAAATATGATCGTACAGCCAGTAAAGATTGACCAGTAGTGGATGTCCGAAGCTACCACTGTAGCGGACATTTTAACTTAGATTTTTTTATAATCTGTATTGTGGCATCTTAAATTGCGTATATGTCCAATTCAAGAATACGTATACTGGGATTATTATAAAAGATGATATACTTTTGCGAGATTCCCATGGGCCTCCAAATTGATCCATACCACTGTCGAAATGCAAATCATTTTAATAATTGTCCGAATTTTGGCTGTAAGAATGATGAAATAATTTGAACGTTGGAGTAGAAATAGAATTGTTGAAGGTTTCTTATTTCTGCCTTCTACGGCTTTTCTATGTATGTCCTCTCTTTCAGATAACCTCATAAGAAGAAGTTGGACGCCGGCAAGCCTAGAAATCCAGTTGACTTCAGATCTCAAAACTATTCGTTTTCAGAAAGCGATCCTTAGAATCTGCATTGCGACATCAGCAGTGTGGCATATACGAGGCGTGTTTTTTAACTAAGGGCCGTTTAAAAGTAAATCCAAACTAAAGGAAATATTGAAAAACCAAATCTATTTTCAAACTCTACATACATTTCTCTATTTTTCAACATAGCCGCCAAATTTGTTTAAACTCTTATCAAACCTTACAAACTAAATTTTGAATACCCTCAACGCATAGCATCAGTGATCCTCGAAAAAATCATCGGCGTAGGACTGGATTCTGCAATCCTATCAAAGCAATAGATCATTACTATAAACGTTAAATAATAAAATTCCCAGATCGAATCTGGGACGCCCGAAACGACTGTAAAGTGCTAGAACGGAATCCATTATAGTGCACATAACTCGTTCGATTCTCAAAATAAGATATCATTAGACTAGTACTAGAAGCAGAGAAGCTGATAGAGCATAATTTAGAAAGCAATTTAGCACGGTCAAATGCTTTGGCGAAATCAGTATACAATACATCTACTTGCTGTTTTAAGAGAAAGGTGCACTAAACAAAGATGTGCTAAGTATTGGATAATTTCAGTCAAATTCGTTAAAGTCGATCTTCTTTTCATGAAGCTATGCTCGTTCGTCGACGTGAAGGATCTAATACAATTTTGCAACCTGGTATAGAGAAGGTGTTTATATTCCTTGGAGCACGACAATAAAATATTAATAAGTCGGCAGTTTAAAATGTCGCTTTTGTCTCCGTTCTTCCAGATCTCTCAAAATGTAGATATGCGAAGAGACAGATTGTAAATAACACACAGCGGCTCATCTAGGAGTGACGTATAACCTCGTGTAATTATGCTTATTTTGCCAGGATAATTGACAGAGTAGCAATTACTATGTTTAATTGTGAATTACAAATGCATTAACGAACGCCAAGAATAACATAAGTCCAAGGACTGAACTTTGAGGTACACCAATATTAACCCTAAGTGAGTCAGAACATGATTAGGTTACGGTAGAACCTAAATAAGTGCTAGGCTATATCATTTACGAGCAATACTATCATTACAGACCCTGAATAATTATTTGAAAATTATCTTATAGAATGAGCAAATTGCCCTATACACCTTAGTATTTATAGTGAAGTTTCTATTTGACAAACGCGTTGATGAAACAATTATAAAGAATTTGTCTTTATAGTAACAGTTTCGTATGACTTTCAAAATAGAAATACCGCCAAGACATGTTTTGCTCTTATTTGCAGTACCTTTTGGAATCCTGATGATTGGTCGAATTGAGAGAGAACGCGTTGATGAAACTCTAACAATTATAAAGAATTTGTCTTTATAGTAACAGTTTGGTATGACTTTCAAAATAGAAATATCGCCAAGACATGTTTTGCTCTTATTTGCAGTAACTTTTGGAATCCTGATGATTGGTGCAATTGAGAGAGAACGTACATTCGTAAAATATTTAAATTCCAAATGGGTTTTTGAGATTACATGGATTGAACTTATCAGGGACAGAAGATTAATGTCGAATTTAATTCTACTAAAAGTGAGGGTGATATTCGACTTTCGAAATTTTCATTTAAAAAGTCAGTTTCAATCACATTATATCTCTTCAAATTAGAGGATTGCATTTATATGAAACG
Organism: Dermolepida albohirtum; assembly: GCA_031893035.1. Taxonomy (NCBI): domain Eukaryota; kingdom Metazoa; phylum Arthropoda; class Insecta; order Coleoptera; family Scarabaeidae; genus Dermolepida; species Dermolepida albohirtum. The sequence continues at coordinate 368,480 of JAVIWB010003856.1, read as the reverse complement.
TTAGCAAAACTAATGAGAGAATTACTATATAACATCACATCTCTCCGAATGCTACTACTGAACTACAATTCGTAGCGGTTAAACCATTCTTGCAAAGCAAACTTGAGTGTAATGATTATTTCTTATTTACTAAATTAGATAGAGAACTTTCGACAAAATGTATTCATTACCCAATGCAAACAAATTACTCTTGCTCTCTTATAGATGTCCAAATTAGTTGACACGTCGATAATTCCTTTTATTTTGTATTCGACTGTGATTCTTATTACTTGTAAATTTCTCTGATTATTGTTCTTGAATATAGTGAATCGATTTTTGCATTCTATTAAATCTATGCTTTTACTTTTCGACAATTTTATCTTAGACAAAATAAATAAAAATTTAATTGAAAAAAAAGTTTTGCATATTTTTAAAAACAAACTCCAGATCCACTTGAAAACTTTCCTGCACGAAGTTAGCAAACAGGTATTAAAGAAATTTAACTTTCATGATTATATCATACATTATAAAAATTTTATTTTTAAGATTTCCCTTTGTGCTGTTCTTTTAACATTATCTCGGAGATCGTGGGTAAGTTATATTTAATTCAGAATATTAATTTTGTGATAAAGTAAGCGTCAACAATATAATTTGCTTCCTTAATTATTGTAATGTTTTGCTAGTTATAAGATGACGACAGGGTGTACGAGATTCGAAAAATGAAACGGTTCTTTTTAAAGCTTTAAATGCAATAATTATAAAAACTGGTTCGCAGAAACATTTTTAAACGCAACATGTGAGCAATTTTCATTTTTTTCATGCAATATGGGATTATTGCATTTTAGTGGGATGAACTGAAAATTTTACACACATTTCACGTTTTACATTTTTACACATTGGGCACTAGAATATTGGGAGCCTAAATTTATGAACTTATTTAACTTTTAAATAATTATATATGAACAAATTTATATTTACTTAATTCTACAAAATTTTCTATATATACGGAATATTTTTAAACGAACTATCCTTATTAGCATTATTTTTAATATACTTTTTTATATATTTACCAAGTTTATTGTTATATTTATCAATAAATTCCCTTTAACTTTACCAAACAATTTTCAATCGACATTTACCATTCCCAAACCCATTTCAATAATTTATAATTTCTTACATTTTTAATACTAAAGAGTGTTTCAAATTTCGCGGTTTTTTTAAAGAATAAATAAAACACATAATTTGCATTCACTTTCAAAAACTCTTTATTGGTAATTGAAGTATCAATTATGACATTTATATGCGAAAAATAATATCTGCCAAATGGCCTCTTCTTGCAACTCCACAGACGTCCACTCTTTTGTTAAAATTTTCAATGACATTTTGGCATAATTGAGGCTCTATCTCACCAATGAGTAATTTCATCTTTCAAAGCAGGAATTGATTGTAGATTGCTTTTATAAACCTGACTTTTCACATAACCCCAAAGAAAATAGTCTAACGGTGTCAAATCACATGATCTTGGTGGCCAATTAACATCACCGTTTCTTGAGATTACACGGTCAGGAAATTTTTCTCTCAATAAATCAATTGATTAGTGTGAAAAGTGAGGTGTAGCGCCTTCCTGTTGAAACCAAATATACTCTAGATCAATATTCATTAATTCAGGCCACAATAATTCTGTTATCATCCGACGATATCGATCACAGTTTCAGCTTCACCAGCAGCATTTTCAAAGAAGTAAGGTCCAATTACACCACATCAAACAGTAACTCGTTTAAGATGCATGGGTTGCTCGTGAATAATTCGTGGGTTTTCCTCACCCAAGATACGGCAATTTTGTTTATTAACATAGCACCAAGTTCAAAATGTGCTGGTTGTTCATTGACGAAATTGACAAATGAACGACGTTTTTAATGATCTGATGGCTGGATATTCTGTGTTATTCGAATCTTATATGGCTTCAAATCTAAATCCTTGTCTAAAATACGCCATGTTGTTGATCCACTAAGTCCAAGTTGTTGTGAACGTCGTCTAATGGACATTTCAAGATCTTCAGCAACACTTTCACGAACCAAACAAATATTTGCTTGAAATGATCACTACGACTGTATTTTTCATTTTTTTTATCTTCACGGAACCAGTCTCTTGAAATTTTTTAACAATTCGACCAAGAGTGCTTTCAGATGTACGATTATATAAACCATAAAAGTCACGAAATTTTCTAAAAACTCTTTTCACAGAACGCTGATTTTCATAAAATAATTCAACAATTTGAACGTGTTGTTGTACCGCGTACGAAACCATTTTTATAAATGTCATACATCACACTTTTTAAATACCCACATACCCAGACAAATTTAGTGCGCCATCTATATTTTATTTATTCTTAAAAAAACGCGCAACTTGAAACACCCTTTATTTGTCTTAATAAGAATATTTACTTCAATACGTGTGACTTTATATAAATATTACAATATTAGTTACTTATGCAATACACGCTGTTGTTCCTGTATCGCATATTAACATAAAACATAAGTAGATCTCCATGCAATATTTCTTATTATTATGTAAAGCTATTCATAGAAATCTTCGATAACTGTAAGCATACAGTTAAGTAAATAAAAACATGGCTGTAAGTACAATTTGTTAAGACAATTATTGTTGTGGCGATTAAAATGTGTTCACAGATGTATACGTACTTAATCAGTATTCACTATCCTATAATACACTAACCACTATAATTTGACAAAAGACTTAAAACGTATTTTCTTATGGAGCAGCCGAGCAATGTCATGGTTCAATAGGTCAACTTTGACAAAGAATTAAAACAGAACAAGGAGTCGGTCTAGGTATTTACGGTCTCAAAAACAGGATGTAGATTCAGGTGAACCTAAACGAAAATACTACGGTAATCGAAGCCGAAACAATCGTAGTATATTACTGCTTCGATGAAATTCATAGGCATGTGTGAAAAGTTATATGGTGGTTATGCTAAAAACACTAAAAAGGACTCAAAACTTTTAAGTGATTTTGCATAGGCTTTAAATGAGTACAATTTTCATTTACGTATGTATAGCTATTGTCTAGTTTCTAGGGTACTATAGTTATAGAGCTAATAAAAAAATATAAAACCTGTTTCGACAAACTTTGTCTAAGGCTGCTGTAAGACCAAAATCTTCCCATGGTATTGCAGAAATAAATATCAAAGCCACCATCGAAAGATGGGCTGAAAGCAAATGTTAAAGACAGGAAAAATAGTTCCTTAGAGAATATTCCGCAGTTTACAACGAACTTTCTAAATAGGGCCAAGAAGTCGGTCAGGAGGATGTGGGTTTACTAGCAGGTCATTGCAAATTCAATAAACATATAAAGAGTATGAGTTTAACATAGAAAACAAATGTAGATTCTGCTAAGTAGAAAAGAAAGACAAAGATACACACATTATGCCAATGTGAACATTGGGCCAAGACGAGGTTTTTACAAATAAGAAACAAATAATCTGAAATAGAAGTACAGGTAAAAGAACCGCCCTCGAAGCTAATAAATCTAATTAAAAGCATCGAACTGCAGAATATATTATAACGAAACATGAAGATAACAATGAATCTGGAAAGATGGTGGTGAAATAAGGTATGTGGCCATTTAAACAATATATTATTAAAAGTGAAGAAGTATTATTCTCTGCACTAAAATTTAGTACATGACCATTTATAAAGAAAGTAGCAAATCTTAATTTTGCAATTACTTTCATGAATATACATTTTTATACTTTAATACAATATTAAAATATTTATTAGAAAATATCGAACTGAAGGTATAAAATTTCTATATCTGTACGTAGATAGTGAATTACATTTTTTTGTAGTAATAAGTTTTTCTCTCAATGTAACGAGTATATATTCATTTCGAGCAAAATGTAGAATATTCAACATGCTATTAATTGAAACGGAATCTTTTTGTGGAATAGAAACACATTTCATATTTATGAACGAAGGGAATGTATTCTTTGTTTTTGGAACAAACATTGAAGGTAAAACGTCGTATTTATCTTTATGTGCATATTTAAACATAAAAACGCGACCTGCTCAGCTCAGCAAATCGGAAAACCTAATATAAGAGTCAAGAATTTTCTTATGGATTCTCTGAACCAAGCAAATGTGCTCACACACTGACAAAGAATTTTGTTTCATATTTATGTCTTACCTCTTGCGGCGGAATGTCGTACGTCCTTGTGCGTAGGTCAACCCTTGCATATGCATCAATGCATGGTAGAATAAAAAATATTCCTGCAACAATAAACATGGATTGTATTGTATGAAATAAAATGCACACATAAAATAGAAAAGTTAATGAAACAGATACATTCCTATGAATTATAAGATTATAGGATGTCTTTTTTAATAAGTTTATTTTACTTCCGTTTATGTCACGTAATATAAAACATACAATAGTGCACATTTAAGAGAAAATTGTAGTAAAAATATTAAAATTAAGAATTTCTTCTCGGTTTCTAAGTTCTAAGTTTCTTGGCACTACTTCTTCATTACTACACTCATATTGAACTAGATTCACTATAGAAACGTAAAAGCAACAACAATCCTTTTAATTAGTAGTTTATTTTTTTTCATAAGTTCATCTATTCTCTGACGAACGTTTAGTAAGTATTATGACATATTTACTAGACGCCTTCTCTTCTTAAATGGGTACGTGTAATTTTTTGAAGAATATACATATTTATTCTATCTGCTTCTGGGTTTCCGGGCTGGAACCGCGTCACTAGTATATCTGCCGACGTTTCGTACCCATTTGTATGGGACATCTTCAGGGCTGAACTACTGCACTGAAACTGTTTCAGTGCAGTAGTTCAGCCCTGAAGATGTCCCATACAAATGGGTACGAAACGTCGGCAGATATACTAGTGACGCGGTTCCAGCCCGGAAACCCAGAAGCAGATAGCATGGACCACGACCGCGGAAGTCTACGTACCAAACTACATATTTATTTTTTATAAAGATACTGATTGATTTGTATTCTCCAAACGTAAATGTATTATATTTATTCTCAGGAAGGTTCTATTTATACAAAGGATATAAATGCACTGTATTGTCGGAATGCGTTTATATTTGTTTTCTTTATATTACAAGTTTTCCTATTTTTACTGTATGTTTAATTTTAAGAGAGTGTAATAATTGTTTATTTCATATAATCCTTTAAGTACAGTACATAGCTCTTTTCAAATTACACTTATTGCATCTACTATCTATACTATCTCAGAAGTCTATTTGTATTTTCCTTAATGTACTTCCAGAAAGAATGCATTTATATTTGTTTTCTTTATATTGATGGTTTCTCCTACTTATATTGTTTGTTTAATTTAAAAGAGTATAACAATTGTTTATAATCCTTAAATTTACTTTAGTATTGTCCTTTTTTGTATGATTTTGTATCTATTATGTAAAAATTTTATATTTAAATAAATAGTTGGCGCATTTTAATCAGAACAGAAGCCTAAGAGCTCAAAGAAAATACATGAACCTCAGAGCTCAGAGAGAACAGATGAGCTTAAGAATTCAGAAAGAAAAGAAGCTGGGTTAGATCTGGATAGTAGGTGATTCTGGCCAGTGTGTGTGTGTTGTTTGTTGTGTGTGTTTGTTGTGTGTGTCGTCTGCAAAGAAAATTAGTGCGAACGAGCATTGTGAAATATATATATATATATATATATATATATATATATATATATATATATATATATATTTGGTCCCTACAAGCGGAGATTGATAAGCAACATTGCATATTATTCAAGAGTGAATAATTAGTGAGTGCACGAATCAAGGCATTTGGGTTAAAGAAGGTCCGAAGCAGAGACCACCTGCATTCAAACAAGATAAATGCTGCAACATATAAGTAGAGAGATGATATAAAATCTGTAATCTCCATCGCCCTGAGAATTGTTATATGCATAGAGAGAAGCATCTTTATGGTTATTTGTAAGGTCACATGTTTATCTCAGTTTGCTAATCGGTGCATTCTATTGAAATATAGTAAATTACCCAGGTCCTTGTATTTCTTTTATAATTTCCAATATTAATTATCATTTAAGGCGCCAAACAATATATAAAGATATCTGCTTCTGGGTTTCCGGGCTGGAACCGCGTCACTAGTATATCTGCCGACGTTTCGTACCCATTTGTATGGGACATCTTCAGGGCTGAACTACTGCACTGAAACTGACAGCCCGGAAACCCGGAAGCAGATAGCATGGACCACGACCGCGGAAGTCTACATACCAAATTAATATTGTATATAAAGATATTTAAATACTGAATAAAGTGGTAAATTTGATTGGGGCTGTAGTTAATTAACTTAATCACTTAGGTTGATATATAATCCCTTTCCACATTCATTTTCCTTTTCTGTATACGTATTTCAACAACTAAGTTGTCATCATCATCATCAGCAGGTAATTAAAGAATGTCGCACCTGAAAATAATTTACTTCTTATGAAATCTCGTTTCATTTATGCAAAGCAGTTTATGAAGTTGAATCACAAAATGTTTAACCTTATATCTTCAATGATAATATTCTAAATATACCACTTACTACATTTATTCTGTTAAATCGTTTGTGATTACTTAATATTTAGTTGACTACATTTACATTCGACAATTTGGCATTAGATTTTTTGACGTTTGGATTTAATACGAAATTTCCATTTGACCACTCTTGAAAAACTAATTTACACAAGGCTAAAACATTATGATTACAATTTATAAACGGAACGTTTTCGATGCTTTAATAGCGATGTTATAGCGGCGAATTAGAAAAATATGATTGCAAATATAATTAAAAATTCCTTAATTAGATAAAGTAATATGTTTGTAAGTGATCTAAAATTAGATTTTCTTTTTAAAAATTTAATTAAAAAATTCATTTTTAAATTTTTCAGACCATTCAACCTCTTTTGTTTCCTTGATTGGAGTTCAACTGAAATTCAATTAATCATTCTAATTGCTGAATTAATTAATTACGAGTTCTTTTCAAAATTAAAAATTGAATATGGAATTAAGAAATTAATAAAAATATTGTACTTATTATAACTGAATAACGAAATCTATTTTTAGCATACTATATAACTTTCGGAATATCTACTAGAAAAAGCATTCAGCATATATATACCAGGTGTTCCACGGAAAAAAGTCTAAATACATCTTTATTTGTTGCTTAATTTCAATCATCTATGCACCAAATTAAACGGCTTCGTAAAGACTGTATATTATAGAGAATTACATTTTTCCCACAAATAATTTACGAGAATCGTTAGTCAACTTTTTTTTTAAAACATACACATTACACGTATTGTATAAATTTGTATAAAAGGGAATTTTGTAAGGATTCCAATGATGTAACAAGAACATATTTAAATAAGGTAAAATGCAAGAAAATCAGTGTTTTGTCCAACTGGAAGCTAATTTGAGAATCTTTGGGGTACCAAAGGAGCAAGCACGAATTACGAATGAAAATCTAGAGTTAAACGTTTAAGACGTCATAAAAAGCTTACTAGCAGCATAGAATCCATCTAGATTCTATTTTGATTGTTTTTTTGTTGTAAAGTGCAAGAAGTTTAGCAGGTAACAAATGTAAATAGATACTTACACCTTCAAGGATCGTTTTCAGTATTCAGATACACAGAAATAAGACTGGCTAAATATTTGCAGTATCGAGTACATTTCAACAGTTTTTTCATGCAACCGTAAGAAACAAATGTTCTTATACGAAGAGAACGACCGTTCGACATCTAATGATGAAATATTTGCATAACCAAAATAACCTTTGTTAATACTTAAAATATATAATTATATATAATAAATTTCTGGACTCGTAAAACCAAACATTTGTTTTAATCTAATAAAATTTAAATCTTTCTTTAACACTTAAATTATGCAAGTATTTCATCACTAGATGTTAAGCAGTCGTTCTCTGCATATAAGAATATTTATTCTTCACAATGAACACAGTTACATGAATAAACTGTCGAAATATACCTAATACTGCATATATTTAACCGATCTTATACACTTTGTGCATCTGCATACTGAAAATGGGTAAGTGTTTATTTTAATTTATTACCAGCTAAACTCCGCATTTCTCCGAAGCACGCCCCACTAACCGAACTGAACTTCTTTCAGTTGATGAGGAATCCAAACATCGAACTTTCTGGCGTATCCTAACTTCATGTAACTTCAAACCCTTATACGATATTTAACAGTTTTTAAACTTCTCTTGTCGTACGCCATGGGTTTGACTTACTGAAGAGCGTGGTTAAAATTGAAGTTATCAGCACAGAATTTTGAGAATTATTGCTAGTAATGACTTCCTTGTGGAACACTATCACCATAAATATTACTCAACTTTTCACAAGCTTGACGTATACTCTTCAGTTAGTAATAGGACTGAAAGGGTAAATTATGACCAAAATGGTTTGGCCTCCCATTTTCAGCTTTTTATAAATTTTCAAACATTCAACCAAACTATCTGCTTGTTCAGTGCAGTAGTTCAGCCCTGAAGATATCCCATACAAATGGGTACGAAACGGCGGCAGATATACAAGTGACGCGGTTCCAGCCCGGAAACCCAGATCAGATAGTTTGGTTGAATGTCTGAAAATTTATAAAAAGCTGAAAATGGGAGGCCAAACCGTTTTGGTCATAATTTACCCTTTCATTCCTATTACTAACTGACGAGTATGCGTTCAGCCCTGAATATGTCCCATACAAATGGGTATGAAACGTCGGCAGATATACAAGTGTTCCAGCTCGGAAACCCAGAAGCAGATAGCATGGACCACGACCGCGGAAGTCTACGTACCAAATTCAACCAAACTGCTTAAATTCTTTCCAAAATAAATTTGGAAGTGTTAGCTGTTATTATGGTATGGCAAAAAGAAAGATCAGAATGACTCTAGCACTTGTGAAAACGAACTAATCTATTTGCAAGATGCGTTATGACTTTCGCGACAACCCAACGTGTATTTTAATTGGTAAATTGAAGAAGAGCAATATATAAAAACTAGTTTAATAATTACAATAAACAAATACACAGTGTACTAGGAAAGTTTTGCAATATGACGCAACAATGAATAGTAGAAAGCTGCATGTTGCTGCATATTGAGACATGTTCATACGTGCATAGTAGCCGCCGCGCCATGTCGATGGTCTCAGTTATTCATTAGAAATGAGAGTGTAAAGTGCTTGCGATGGCATCGTGGTCACGAAATTTCGTGCGTGGTGTAAACATGGACTAGTGCTTCGAATAAATGACTCTTGCACTAGGTGATGTTTGTCCATATCGCACAACGATATTCAGGTGGTATAGAGAATTCCAAAGGAGAAATTTAACTGTGGAGGATGCTGAGAGGCCGTGAAGGCCACAAGAGTCAATTACGGAGAAAACTTTACTACTGTGAAGAAAATGCTTGACGAGGACAGGCGAGTGACCTACCAACAGAAAGAGGGTACTTCAGGCCTAAATGCTCCAGCAATTCTTTTGATTATACATGATCATTTGCACGAAAAGAAACTTTGTTCTCTCTGGGTGCCGCATCGACTTACTGAAGAGCAGATGACACGAATCGTGACTTGGTGCCGGCACATGCTAAAAAAGTTTAATAGAGGACAATGTCGGTATGTGAACAACATCGTGACAGTTGACGAGACTTGGCTGTACTATTACGATGTGCCGACCAAAGCTCAAATCAAAGTTTGAGTCTTTGATGATGAGGACACACCCGTAGTTGTCAGAAAATCCCGATCCGTAAAGAAGAAAATGATAGTTGTATTTTGCAAATCGAGTGGAATTGTGAAACGTGTCGTTTTTGACACACAGAAGACAGTCACAGCTAAGTGGTATACTGAACAATGCCTGCCTAAAGTCATTGGATCTATGAAGAACCTGCGGCCAAAGTCAAGAATGGACACTTGGTTCCTCCATCACGATAATGCTCCAGCTTCACCGCGCCAAAGCCTGCACTGAATATTTGACCACGACAGGATTGAAACTTCTCGAGCACCCTCCCTACAGTCCAGATCTTGCTCTCTACGACTTTGCGCCGTTCCCGCATGTGAAAATGAAGCTAAAAGGGAAACGGTTTTCCAGTGATGAGGACCTTCTGCGGGCTTGGACAATGAGTGTGCTTTACTCCCTAGTGAAACTTGGCAGAGCTAGTTTAAAGTTTGGTTTCGGAGGATGGAGAGGTGAATTGAGTGTAGAGGAAATTACTTAGAAAAAATTAAATAAACAAAGCTGTATTGCAAAACTTTCCTAGTACCCTTTGTATGTAAATCAAAATATGGTGTATTTCTGTTCGTGAAATCTGTTGAAAGTGTATTTACAACACTGGATCAATTTAAGCATCATTTAACATGTCAAGACAAATACCGAATAATAAAAACGACCCCACTAAAGTGATTCCAACTACGAGTATAAAAAAAACAATTTCTAGAGGGATGGCTAGTGCACTGCCTCTCGGTCACTAAAATCATTTGTAATAATATTGCTACCCTATCGCAAAAGCATTTACAGATATTATATTATTTCGTATCTAGCAAAACAATATCAATTTACTTCTAATTGAAATTAGTATTTATTAGCCACTAGGACGTGAAGCTAATCAATACTATATCATATATACTGCGAAAGGTATATCTCTCTAGCAAAAAGTTAATTGATAATTTTTCCACATCAGTTAACAAGTTAAAATAAAGCGCGATATTCGTAGATTACATATTAATCAAATTGAACGTGAATTTTCAATTAATTAGTTTATCAATCAACAGGAAAAATAACAAACTATATGCCCCATAAAAATAATTAAATTAAACAAACTAATCAATTTAGGCATTGAGCATGTAATGTTAATGAATTAATTAAAGACTAACTAGAACCATTATACTTAATTAAACATTTAAAAATGTATAAAATAGATGACTTAAATTGAGTAATTAATTTTCCTTTAAACGTGTAACCTACAATGTAAGCCTTTAAGTATATTTATGGAACCGAATTGTTGTTTTCATAAAATCCGTTTCTTAATAGAGCATCCTTGATACTAAGTGTTCTAACATATGCACTCTTCGTCAGCTAGTTATTTATTGTAGTATTTGAAAATAGTTGATGGAAGCAGAGTGTATCATTATATAACTGAAATAAAACAACAATCGAAAGAAGGACTGAGGCTGGCATAAGTCTTCCGAAGAAACCAAAGACCTATATAGTTGACCCGAAAGATTTACAGCTATTATCTTTTGGGATTCCAGTGAGATTTTTCCTATCGACTGTCTTGGTAAAACTAGAACAGGCGAATGGTATGCATCCCTTTTGGATCAACCGTACGATGCATTCCAAAGTAAAAGGCCTCACTTAAAGAAGAACTCAAACTTATTTTTTCAAACTAATACACCTGATTCCCTTCGACTGTTTCAATAACAAAAATTCATAAACTCCATATATTTCAAACTGTTGACTTTTCCCTTTTTCTCAACCTGAAAACTTAGTTCTATTGAAACTAATGTATATTTCGAACAGTTTGATAAAGCTTACTTTTCTAAAGCAACGGAAAAACGTAATTATTGGTGAACTAAATGTAATAAATTACAAGAGTGAAAAAAGTTGTAAAATAAAATAAGTTTTGACCAAGGAGGTTGTAGTTTGGTTTAGTCTCACTAACTAGTTATTGATGCGTTCATATATTATTAAATTAAAAATTAAATGAACTTCGTTATGCAAAGGCAGACTCAATTCAATATAATTTTACAGTTTAGGTAAGATGTTTTCAGTAAAAATATCCTAAGAACGCTAAGTGTATCGAGATATATTTTTCACGAAGTTGAGTATGCAAAGAGGGATAAATATTGGAAAATGCGAAAGAGATCGGAGAACATGTATAGTGATTACATCCCATACTACATAAATACTAAAATTGATCGCGATTCAAGTCTTATTTCTTTAATCTTGGGCAAATTGTGCATGTAGATTCCAGTCAGCCTCATACTTGATTAGGTGCCTGAAATGCTCCGTTCGTTTGAGTCCAAATTTACTCCTGCTTTTTATCATAAAACGCCAGATAAATTCTTCTTTTTCCCCTTTGCTGACGCTTCAATACTCAATGCAAATTTGACTCCTATTACCTCAATCTGATATTAACGCAGTTTATAACTAGTGCAAAAATGTGTTTAAATAATGCAAAACTATCTCTTTCATTATTCATATACTATCGATGGTTAATTTGCTGGGGAGAATGGATCTCATCAGAGATTTGAGGATTCTCCTTGATTCAGTTTTAACCTTTTCTTCCCATATTGACGTCTTCATTTGCAAAGCCAATAACTTGCAAGAAATCTTGTGCAATACCAGACACGAGATTTTACAAACGTTATTGTCATTATCGCCTTGTATTGGGTTGGCAACTAAGTACTTTTGGTTTTTACTGATAGAGAGCGTTTTGTATAACGTATGTTAGTGCTGTACTTTACCGTTTGTCGCGTGATACTAGTCACATTGACGTAACTTCAAAAGCAAGTAGTGCGTGATTTTTATTAAAGCTATTAGTTGTGGGTTAATTTTAAATGGAGTGGAGAAACGAACATTTTCGACATATTTTACTATTTTATTTCCGTAAAGGAAACAAAGCTGCTGCGGCTCACAAAAAGATATGTGAAGTTTATGGTGCTAATTGCTTAACAGAGCGCATGTGTCAGAATTGGTATAAAAAATTCCGTTCTGGAGATTTTTTCCTCAAAGATGAGCAACGTTCTGGTCGGCCTACTGAAGTTGATGATGACCAAATCAAAGTCATAATTGAAGAGGATCGTCATAAAACTGTTCGAGAGGTTGCGGAGAGGCTACATGTATCGCACATAACAATTGAAAAACATTTAAAATGTCTTGAGCTAGTTAAGAAGCTTGATATTTGGCTACCTCACGAATTGAAAGAAATTCATTTAACACAAAGAAACAACTTTTGCGATATGCACCTTAGACGAAATGAAACCGACCCTTTCTTAAAAAGAATCATCACTGGTGATGAAAAATGGGTCCTGTACAGTAACATAGTTCGAAAACGATCATGGAGCAAACACGATAAACCAGCTCAAACCACATCGAAAGCTGAATTGCATCCAAAAAAGATCATGCTGTCAGTTTGGTGGGATTACAAAGGTGTTGTATTTTTTGAGCTGTTTCCAAGGAACCAAACGATCAATTCTGATGTTTACTGTCAACAATTAATAAAACTGGATGAAGCAATCAAAGAAAAACGGCCAGAATTGTCAAATCGGAAAGTTTTAGTTTTCCACCAAGATAATGCAAGGCCTCACACATCTTTGGCAACTCGTGGGAAACTATTGGAGCTTGGCTGGGAAGTGATGCCACATCCCCCATACAGCCCTGATCTAGCACCATCTGATTACCATTTATTTCGAAGTTTGCAGAATTCTTTGAATGGTAAAACTTTCACAAATGACGATGACCTTCACTCGCACCTGGTTCAGTTTTTTGCTGATAAGGACCAGAAATTTTATGAGCACGGAATCATGCTGCTCAAAAGGTCATTGAGCAAAATGGAAAATATATAATTGATTAAAAACTATTCTTTGTTTAAAAAAAAGTGTTTTATTTTATACTACAAAACCGAAAGTACTTAGTTGCCAACCCAATATTTGGTGTCAGAAACTCGACAGACAGGCCCGTAACAGGTCGAATTAAATTTAATGGAAATTATGATTTTTAGGAAATGCCTACGAATCGATAGACAATTAGAAAATGTGTAAATACACTGATGTTAAATTAGTTCACACGGCGAGATTCACGAAATTCGAGATGGAGATCAAAATGAACGTGTAATAACTTTTGTTGGTTTCTATTTGTTTATTATTATATATGAGGATTATTTTTGTATGTTTGTAGGTCAAATGTTAATCCTTTCTTTGTTTTCTGTATATTTGTTCGGCCATTTTGATTTTCTGTTGGCCTTAAATAAACAAATAAAGATGAAAATGTTTATTTGTTAATTAACTTACTAAATACAGGTAGCCTATTTTCGCTCATTTTTATGATATTTTGGAAAATAAATTATATTCTGACATTTATAAATAAAGAGATATGACTACTACAATGCAGTTAAATTATAAATCTATGAACAAGCGAAGTAAAAAAGTTCGAAACATATTATTAGCCAATATAAGCATATCTCTCAATGTATATCTGCGATATATTGCTGTGATTTGTCCATTTCTTAATGAATTCTGAAAACGATTGGCTTTTTATTCATAAGGGATATAATCAAATAATTATTTAATAATCGTAGTGATTAACGAATGACTTTATTAGGCAAACGCTTTATTAATTACGATAAGTGTCTCAATAACTGTCTCTAATAAAACTCTAAATACACAAAATAAATCAATATAAATAAAACAGCGAAAAAAAAGAAATGTTAAGATGGACAGAATATCATTTGTTTCATTATTTCTATGCAGTGAAATTTTAATTATTTTTTTTTTTGTTAAATGTCTGTATTTATTGCTTCAAACGATCTCAGATACTTGGTACGTTTAATAAAAAGTTAGTCCAGCGGTTACATTTTATATGTTTAATTTATTCCTTCACCTGTCTAGAAAACTTTTGAACCCAAAATAAATTTATAACAGTGATTAAGATTACTTTGTTAAAGTTGCTGAAATTTAATTCAGTGATAAATGAAAGGATTGTTATACCTCGTTGTAGAATACGAACAAAGTTTTAATATATGTATCTATATGATATATATTCATATTTCACTTTCTTCTGAATTATATTACATCGAAATGGCAGATTCGTTGTTTAAAATATGAAACTATTTTTAACATATTTTAAATTTAGTATTTAGAGCAAAGAGTTTTCGACACTACGTATTTTAGCGAAACATTTTTGTAAATTACAAACCAGCCATTACCTGTTGAAAGGCAAAGTATAACAATTTATTTCAATATTGTAAATTCGGAATTTCTGGCAATTGTGAAGAATAATCTTAAACAAAGAGAACTCTTATCAAAAGCGTTGAAAACTTGATCATTATTAAGGCATTAATTAAAATTAATTAAAAAATTATGAAAAGCAAAGAAAGGATTTGTTTCATCCGTTTTTCTTTTGACTGCTCGAACACCGAAACTGTTCTTAAAATGCATTTTACATCTTCATTAATGTTTTAATACCATACCCTTTTATGAAGTACATTTAAATACTTAATATCCACAGTCACGTTTCATAAAATTTTATTACTGTAAATTTAATGTTTGAAGATGGTAATGATCTAATTTACCAGCACCAGAAGTCTCACTATCCTACTCTTTCAAGTAAATTTGAATATTCATTTATACAATCACCCGAGTGATTTTCTTCAACGAATTTTTGTGATTTTAATAAAGCTGATTATATCTCACTGTATAATAATATTGTTCAACTTGACTGGTCATTATTTATTTTCATGATAATGTTAATGCTACTTTAATGAACTTGTATGTAGTTGTAGTTGGATAAATATGTTCCCCAAAAAACACATTTTTGTTTGAAATCCTCATTGCGGCACATGGAGAATAGAATTAGGTACTTCCAAAGATTCAGTTCATCGCATTTTGACACAGCATTTGGGACTGAGAAAGGTTTGCGCAAGCTTTGTACCACACAAGCTAACTGAATTCGATATTGTACAGACTTGATTAGAGACTCAAAAAAGGACGAAACTTGCAGATATTCTATTGTAACTGGCGATGAGACGTGATGCTTTTAACATGATCCAGAGGCCAAGCGTCAAAGCTCTGAATGGAAGCACCCAAGCGAAGAAAGGCCGAAAAAAGCCGTTTGGAGAAGTCAAAAGTGAAGACGATGTTGATTTGTTTTTATGATTAGAAAGGCATAGTGCATAAAGAGCTTGTACCAACTACTCAAACAGTTAATGCTATATATTGTCTTTATATTATTAAACGTCTTTTGGCGCGTATTCGTCGTGTGTGCCCTCAATATCGTGAAAATGGTAACTGGCGTTTATTGCATGATAATGCACCATCTCATTGCTCGACGCTTATTACTGATTTTCTAACTGCAAATGGCATTTTAACTATCAACCATTCACTCCATTCACCGTATTTAGCCACCTGTGATTTCAATCTATTCTCCAAACTACATTTGCCGATGAAAGAACGCGTTATGCCAATGTCAGCCATTAAAAAGGCGTCGACAGCGATCTTGAAGGACATCTCTAAAGATGCGACTACTTTGAATAAAACAAATAAATTTTACAAAGATAGTATGCTTTTGTTTTTATTTTAAAAAAGTTCGAATTTCTTTGCGACAGACTGTGTATATATAAATTCATTTACTCAGTCAGTCGTAAAAGGAATTCTTTGTTGGGGAAATCTTTTAAGAAAATCGAACACGTGGATCCCAACGGCGGTTTGTACTTTACGCTATTAGATTTTGTATAATGTTATTACAAAATACAGACATTTTTATTTCGATGAATTTTTTAAGAATACATATGTATAGAAATTAATAGTTTTTATTAATAATTATCCGCCTTATAGAAAAAAATTACTTTTAAATTACGATTACATCTAAATGTATGTTTGTGTCGCGCTATTCAATTCTGTTTTACTCGTAAACATGATAAATATGCAAATAAGTTTACATTATACTGAAACTGTCAGAACTTGAGTTTAACTATGTATATCAAAACGTACAATTTAACTTTTTTGTGAAAGATTTCATTATTTAGAACTAAAATATACCAGAATATTATACAAATCCCCATAAATGAATAAAATTCCACAATAAGGGGAAACGTTGTTCTTCAACAAAGTCTAATCAGTCAACCTAAATATAAAATAAATTTAAAAGGCGTACATTTGTAAATTTTTTGAAAATAATCTCAGATATTCTCAGAATTTGAGCAGCATATGTACCATCTATTTTATTTTTTGTATATATTAGTTCTTTTGCCCTTAAATATTTGTTTTCCTTTCATTTTTACCATTTTCATTACACATTTATCCTTTCCAAAATTACTTGCACTCGTTACATCAACTTCTATATTGAATTTTTGCTTAAAGAATTCCTTTTTAACTTCCAGTTCACAACTTTTTAATCCATTCAAGGCTTCTCTCTTTAAAACTGGTCAATTGCCTTTCATTTACCTTTTTAGTTGAATATTTTCTTCTTTTAGTTGTTTGATATAGTCAAGAAACTCTTCCTGACTCATTTTGATACCTTTCATTTCTTTATCATTTCCATCAATATTCCCATCATATCTGCCACTGTCCTTCAATGTTGGATTGAGTTTTCTCTACTAATATTTATTAGTCTTCACTGTGCTACTAACCTGATTGCTAACCGAAACAGAAGCCTCTCTAATTTCGCCCACTCTCAGGACTGACTTTTCTCTGTTATATTAACTACTCCTCTATTATCTTCCTTTATTCCCTACGCGCTTAGCTTTCAAAGAATCTTAAGTTATATATATATATATATCCAAAACTTCCCAGCCAAAAAGAGTCCGATAAAGCTCGGATCTGAGCTGCTGTGTGAGGCCTTGCATTGGTCACGGAGAAGCAAAATTCCCTCTGTCGGCATGCCGCGTTTTTGTTTTAAATCTCTCTGTATAGTTTTCGCAGGGCTTGGCTGTAGGCTACCGCATTTATGGTAGTTACACGTTGCACGAAGTCGACCAACAAAACACCATACCTATCCCAAACCACGGACGCTATGATCTTTCATTGTGACAGTCTGTTGACCCTTACAGGAGAGTGTGTGCGTCTCCACTCAATGCTCTCTTGTTTCGATTTGAGCGTGTCATGTGAAACCTACATTTCGTCTACCGTTTCGATACGACTCAACATAGCGTTACCTTCTTCGTTATAGCAAGTCAGAAAATTCAGTCCTCCGTTAGGAGTTTAGGGATCCAACGGGAGCGAAGTTTCTTAAACTTTAACTTTTCAGGAACAATCTTGTACAACACTGACCTCGACACTTCAGGAAAGTCATTTGGAAGAGTGCTTATGGTGAAGCGTCTGTTCTGAAGCATTTTCGCTTCAACTGAAGCCACCATATCGTTTGTGATCACAGATGAACAACCGGAGTGGGACTCATCATGGACGTTGTCGCGGCTAACTTTGAAGCCTCTGACTCAGTTACGCACATTGCCTTCACACATGGCAGTAGCTTCGTAAACTTAACCAATCTGTCGGTGAATGTCTGCAGCAAACATATCATTGATCGTACCTCGCAAGGGGCGGGCGATTCGATAATGTTGAACATTATAAAGACACAGAACAGAACGAAGTTGCCTGTTTGTCATTATTTTTTGTTTTATTTGATGAGGATATATTCCATGTATTATTTTAGTTTTCCGAAATTTCTATTTTAATTTATTATTGTTATTATATACTTCTGGATTAAAATTTACATTATTGTATAAAATAAAAAATTTGAAAAAAACGATAAACAAAACTAACGTGAATCTAGCTATCTGCTAAATAATTCAATGTTAGTGTGCGTATGTAGTATTGAATAAAGAATACATATATGTATATATATGTATATATATATATATATATATATATATATATATATATATAGGAAATGAATAGATTCCTACATACATACATACCCCACAGACCATTAATCGAATTTCCAAGTGGCTGTATGTTATTCCTATTATATTTATTTCCTACTAAATCGCACACCATCTATTAAAGATAAGTGCCAGTTACATATGTACATATATGCTATATATGCCGATTAAAAGCTAGCCATTCCACACAAAATCCATTAGTTATAAAACAGTAACGGGTTACTGGATATAATCGATAATAAAATTTACCTACACCGTATGTCATTATCTTCCATTCTAGAGCCTTTTGTAGATAAAATATGTCAAATATGGAATAAATAAGCACCGTGTAAAATATGTCATTTGTTTTGATATAAGAGACCACCATCATTATTTGCTACTACTAGTAAATTCAAATGTATTTTCTCGTCATTAGTGTTACATAACTTGTTATTGACTGAATACCTGAAACCTTTGAAATATTCGTAGCATTAGCAAAAAGTCCAGGCGATACGCAAATAAATAATGTATTAATTTCTTTTCTTTACGTACTTTATTGATTTCCACTCAGAACCATTATGTCTCCAACAATGGTCTCATGTACCCTTTTATAACAGATGTTTACTCTCAAATGATAACTCACAAAGTGGTTACTTGGCAATGTACACAAATTGACCTACAAACAACCAAATACTTGTGGAAGTATGTTTCCAAATAAATTAAATTTCGCATATAAAACGTACATTTACTTATATATCGATCTGTTTTATACAAGTTCGCAATACAATCATTCATAGGAGCGATTTCTTATATCAAAAATACAACATTTGAAGTCTTCTCAACAACATTACACAAAACAATTATTCATAGGATTTGCAATTTTAAGTGTCGTCCGACATGGAGTCAGAATCATCTGCCGGAGATAGGGGTTTGTAATTTCTAGAGTTTAAATTTGCTTTTCAGAAACTGAACTAAAGAGAAAGTCAGCCAACGTCAAGAACATTAATAATAATAATAATAATTTTTATTTCGAAAGCAAAGTGTATACAATACATATGAGTACATATAAAAATAGCAATCAATACATATTACATACACACTCATATGCCAGAAACATGTCTCAAAAAGAAAAAAGATATGGACATGGAAAGTCATTTATACAATAACAATTTATTGTAATCAAGTACCGTTTAAGGTTGCTTATACAGAAGTTTGTGTTATTTCTAATAGAAAGTGGTTACATCCCATTCCTTTTTGGAACATAGATTTTACATGTGAAGCAGGTAATAACTAATTGTCAGTTCGCGTATCATATTCATAAATTACATTGCCACTCGAAAAAGCGTTTTGGTCCCTAAAAGCGAAGCATAGGAGATCTAATGTATAAATGTCATAAATAGTTAGTATCGAGTTATTTCGAAAGTGTTGTTGAAAGAATTATGATCAATACCTGTCGCATTAAAAACCACGCTCTTAATACAACACAGATTCGAAGTGTTCCTACTGCTGCCAATTGAAAACTACTATCAACGCAAATAATAAAATGTCCACGTATACATAAAACCTACAGGCACGAAGATTATTGGTTTGCATTCATCGTACTGCAAAGCATAAAGAAGCCCATTAGAATATAGATAAATGAGAATATAAATTGGAATCATAAAGAATACGGGCTAGTATTATTGAGTGGCAGATCTGGAAGTTGCGGCCAGATAATAAGTGTACGGAACAACCTACGGTTTATGAAGTACCCAGAACATGCCTCAATATGAAGGTGGTAGCATATCAATATAAACCTGGATAAATACTGGAGGGCGTACCAACTATTATTTCATGGACAATTCTACATGCAGCCATATTGGGAGAAGAAATCAATTTTATGGATGATAGTGCTCGTCTTCGTCAAGCAAACAAGTGAACAATTGGATTGACGAAGTTGATATAAAAAGAACGAAGTAACTAGCAAATTCCTCAAATGGAAAATTAATAGAACACGTTTGGGATATTTTGCCGCACTAGATATTCTACCAAGAACGTTTCAGGCATTATGAATTACTGTCAATGTGGAGTGGGATATGATTCTCCAAAAACTATTCAACATTCTAATCCTGTCCAGGCCATTATGCAGCGATTTCTTATACCAAAACTGCAACATTTGGAACCTTCGCACCAACATTGCATTAAAACTTGTCGAAACAAATTAAAATGTCTTCAGATACTTGTTCACAAGTATACTGAATTCAAAAAATTATATTAAATCAATTTTTTCTTAACTTACTATCACTTTTAACGAATATTCGTTTTTTATATACATAGTAATAATAATTTTATTTATTGCAATTTTACAACAAAATGTGCTCGTTTTATTACCAAAAGGACAAACGAAAAAATACAATAGATTCGCAATACAAACTTGTACGATATAAGCTATAAATTAAAGAATTCTTTACTACTGTAATATTCTAATTCCCTTAATAATTAAGGCAACCATTTGAAAGTATTTATTAAGGTTGTGTATTTACTTTAGAGAAACAAGTAAGCGAGATTGTCCACAGATTGAACAGAAAAAGCTATAAGAGAAGATTTTGAGCTTAATATGTATATTTGCCATTTGGTAAAGAACTTTGCGTCATGTGTGAAACTAATTTAATTTATAGAAACTATATATAGCCTTTATATGAATAAAATTATTCCCTGTGAGCAGTATATTTGGTAACACTGTTAGTCCTCCGATCCGATGATTGCATCGTGAAGTTTGTCATTTTTGACAATATATATTAACTTGACAGTTTCACTATCCGGTCGCTATTTCTATTGTTAACAGTAACTTGAAAATTTTATGTCAGCGAAAAAATGGAATTAACTCGCGTACATTTTCGTGCAATTAATTTTAATATCTTTCGGCGTGGATTATCTCCACAAGAATGTATTGACGAGCTGAATTCTTTATATGATGATGAAGCAACATCGAAAACTACAGTATATCGTTGGTACAGTGAATTCAAACTTGGACGGCGTTCTTTGGACCATAAATTTCTTGAAAGTCGTCCCATAAATGTTGTTGTGACGGAAAACATTAATGCATTATCAATTGATCGAAGCATCTCTAGGTATTAGTAACACCAAAGTGCATAAGACCCTGCATGAACATTTAGCCGTTAAGAAGCTATGTTCATTTATAAAGTCGTCACAGGTGATGAATCTTGGATCTATACGTATGAGCCCAATAGAAAACAGCACTCGACTGTGTGGGTGTTCCAAGATGCGCTAAAATCAACGAAAATTGTTAGCGCTCGAAGCACAACAAAACAAATGGTCGCCCGTTTTTTCGGAAAAAACGGTCACATTGCAACCGTGCCTTTAGAGAGATATAGAACGGTTAATTTCGAATGGTACACAACTATTTGTTTGCCAAAAATTTTTGAAGAAATACGGAAAACAAACCGAAAACGACAGATCATTGTCTATCACGACAATACGAGCTCTCACAGGTTAGTTCAAACAATTGAATATTTGACTGGGCAAAACATTGAATTGGTGAGCCATCCGCCGTACAGCTCTGATCTAGCACCCTGTGATTTCTTTTTGTTCCCACACGTGAAAAATAAACTTCGTGGTCAACGGTTTTCTATGCCGGAAGAGGCAGTTGAGGCACTCAAAATTCATATTTTGGAGATGCCGTGGCAGCAAAGTTTTTCGGATTGGTTTAAATGAATGCAAAAGTGCATTGATTTTTAAGGAGAACATTTTGAAAAGCAATAAAACTATTTTCGATAATAAAATTTTTTTTTTGTTTGCTATGCCCGAAATATAAAGGACTACCCTCGCTTCATATATAATTCGAAGTGATATCTGCCATGCAAAAACCAACCTGCAATGGCTCAGCAAAAAGTTCTTTTTCATCACACCTCACACTAGCAAACTTTTTCGCGAAAAATTAGTACTATTAAGTTTTCAAATTATGCCTCACTGACCTTACTTGCCAGATTTATTTCCAAGCAACATCATTTTTTTACCATACTCAAACTTTTCCTTCCTAGAAAGAAGTTTCGTTCAAACGAAGAACTTACTGCGGGAACGGATCAGTATTTTAGGGACCTTACGTAAAACTTTTATACCTTCCCTTCTACGATCACATCTGGGTATTGTATGACACGAATCAAAACAGAAACAATTTGTAAAATAAATTTGAAATAAAATCTTTGGTTTGCTATTCCCGAAATATAAACGGCTATCCTCGTATTATGAATTTTCCAACCCTATTATTAGGTTCTACTTTTAACGTAAAGATTTTGAATAGAAACCACTCACAAAACTTTTAATGAGATATTTTACAAATCTCTATCATATTCAAGGCTACCGCAAATACAAATAGATTAGAAAAGCGTATCTGTTACACCGTAATAATAATTATTACATAAGAAATTAATATTCATAAACTCTTAATACTAAAATATGAATTAAATTATATATTTGCCCAATGACAACAAAAGGTTCCCCAGAATTTCATTAATAATTTATGGAATTCAAAACAGTCATACCGCACAAATTAATATTTAACACAGTAATTAATTTCTATATATACAGGCATAACCAAGCTTATTCGCTTGCAATATAATTAACAACAAATGAGAACGGACGTGTACTGGTAGAGCTAACATAATGAACTTAGATATTAATAGTCTTGCAAACAATATCATTTCATATATGGAATATATAATGTGGACACTTACAGAATAAAGCATGAACGGGAATTTTTATTATTCCTATTCGTCGTTCGTCAAATTCAAAACTTCATAGTAGCACAGCGTGTGCATATATTTAATAAAAATAATAATAATAATATTTTATTAATCACGTTAGCCATTTACATGAATGTGTAAGGTCATAAAAGAAAACATAGTAACATATGTAAGTAAAAATATTGTAAAAGTGCAAAATTGTTAAAAATAAAACATAAAAAATACAATTAAATTACAATTAGAAAAAACGGTAACAAATGGTCCTAAAAGAATTCTCTTGTCGTGTAATAAGGTTTTGAAATTAAGTAAAGCTTTAATTTTTGTTTAAAGATTTGGAAATTACTGACCTTTATAGTATCCGGAACAAAGTTGTATAAACGACCACCCATATGCATAGGGGCATTTTCTGGAGGGCATCATTTATGCCCTCCACAAAATCAATACATGCTGTTTATGTGAAAAAAACGGAATAATTAGAATATAATATATTACGAGAGTGGGTCAGTAATCAGTGAGAGTGACCAAAAAAGGCAGAACTAGTAGAAAATCTTATTTATTTTTCAACTTGAAAGGCCTTAGTAAAAAAGGGAAATAAAACCTCTTCATACAATAATGTTTCAACAATTAAGTTGTCATCATCAGCAGATAATGAGTGATAAAGAGTGTCGCACCTAGATTTGGGTAAAAATCGAACGATCTACAGGGTGTGACTTTTGATAGTGAATGTCGGTACTGATTTGTTTTTGGGCGATTTTTATCGCGGAGCCAGGTGCGACACTGTGATTAATTATCTGCAATTGATAACTTAGTTGTCAAAATGCGTATAAGTACTATTGTGGAAAAGAGTTTAATTGATCTTTTTTGAGTAATTCGATCAACCACAATTTCCATAAAGTTTACCTTGTGAAAGTTAGCGAGTGTATGAAGACGTGTTCATCTGGTTAAGAAGACAGGTTTAATCTGCAGTCTTAAAGATTAACGAAGCAATTTCGTATCTTGCTCTACGACTGGAAACACCAAGGAATCTAAATAAAGCCAGGGAGCAAAGATGTTCGTATTTATTATTTGCCTTCATTCCGATAATCAAAATGATTATTATTTAAATAGAAAGTTAAATGTGTTTAACTTGCTTCGAAACAGGGAAAAAGTAGAGTAAAGATTAGTAATTAAGTTCTTATTTCTTGAGAAAAACAAATAATAAAGTTGAGCTCTAGACTGTTTTCGGGGACCAGCCTCCGCTGAGTGCAACCATAAAACGATGACTATTTTATTTAATGAACAAGTCAACGAACATCCAGAAGACCTGTGTGCTCCAGGAACTACTAAAAAATGTACATTATGTCGTGCTAAATGACCTGCGAATAAAATTACGCGCAATCGCAGAGGCTTTGCATGTTTCGTAAGGGCAATTGATTTCGATTTTGCATAATGAGTAGAGTAGAAAAAATTTTGCAAGATGAGTGCTGCTGCATTTGGTAGTTATGGACCATGAACACATTTCAGCCTTCAATGTAACAAAGGGAAAACATGATCCGAAAAAAAGGAAAGGCCGTATACTCGGTTGGGAAGGTTATAGCTACTGTTTTTTGGGACTGTAATGAGATTAACGATAGAATATAGAAACGCAAACTACAAAGTGTCGATTTTCGAAGTTTCGATGCTCTGAACTTGTATTTCGATCAGCTGATTACAAGAAACAAAAGCGTGGTCCTCTATCTTTCTGTTATTGAGATATTGTTAAAAAAACATGTTGAAGCTCGAAACTAAACAGAGGAACGCCAACTTTATTCATCCCTTGTACACCATCTGCTTCATTTAAAGAAGTAGTGACTGCTTCTTGCTCTCATATCCAGTTTATTTCTCAGATTTGTCCCCTCAGACCTTCCTTCCAGCATTAAAAGCTAACTGAATGGCTAACAATTTTTGTTGAATATTGTAACATATATTTTGAATACCTTGACAAAGCCCACTTTTCTGAAAGAATGAAAAGACTTGATCATGAGAATATAATGAGTTACAAGGAAAATACATTGAAAAATAAAATAGTATTTTGCAAAGAAGTTTGTTTCCTTGTCTAGATTCACAAATTATTGATCCGTCCTCGTATATTCGATACCTTTACATGAACTATAAAACCCATACTAATTACTAAAACGTACCGAGCCATTAGTAGTTCTCATGGGATGCAATTTACATTAAAGTTGTGCTAACTTCATTTAGTGTACAGCGGTGTTAGCTTAGTTCAATGTAGTATATGCACACTTATAATCGCTTTAGCTTGTTAAAATCTCCATTTATCCAAGTCTACATCTTCTGAAGAATTTACTGGAACACGTTTCGTAAATTGAAAAAGTTTCAGCATAATCCTCGATGTCGTCGATGATATTGCTGCTGCTGGTGACGGTTCAATTATCAAAATGTACCAGATACATCGCAAAATTGCACTAATAATGCAACGAAACTAATTTAATCTTTTAACGCATTTCTTAAAACATAATTTTTTTTACGAGGATTTCTAATTCTTAATAAAATATAAGAAATGTAAAACTCCATTCTTAATCCTTGGTAACATTTTAAACGACTATTAAGAAAACTGAGGCGAATAATACACCAGAACATTTAGTAAATTCAATGCATTTTGTGCACGTTTAGAAGACTACAGTAAGCATTATGCACTTCCACACATTAAACTAAACAATGGTGGATAATTACGGAAGTACTTTCAAATTAAAGTACTTAAAAGTAAAATGTATATCTGAATAAGTTATTACTTTAATTGCAACTTAACGTATGTTATATTAGGTGCGCAACTAAGTTCTCGCTGTTTTTCAAGAGATGGCTCCAGTAGTAAGTACTGGTCGATTGTGACATAACCAAAACGTCATGAACCAAGCTTAGACATATGGTAATCAAACCGCTTTGACACATTAGTGATTTTGTTTTTGCATCATATACTTTTGGTTGTGTGAAAATGTCCGATTTTGTGCCAAATAATCGTCATTTGCGGGAAGTGTTGCTTTTCTGCTTTCATTCGAAGAAAACGGCGGCTGAAGCGCATCGAGAACTCCAAAAAGTTTACGGAGATGCTGCTCTAAGTGAAACAACGTGCCGTGATTGGTTCCGTCGCTTCAAAGCCGGTGATTTCGATGCTGACGACCGTTCGCGTGAAGGAAGACCAAAAACCTTCGAAGACGCTGAATTGGCAGCATTGCTCGATGAGGATCCGTGCCAAACGCAAAAACAGCTTGCTACAGCATTGGGAGTTACCCGCCAAGCTATTTCCCAGCGATTGCATACGTTGGGAATGATTCAAAAACAAAGAACTTGGGTTCCTTATGATTTGAAGCCAAGAGACGTGAGCGTTGTTTTTTCGCCCGTGAACAACTGCTGCAGCGACAAAAAAGGAATGGTTTTCTTCAAAAAATGGATTTATTACAGCAACCCAAAGAGAACAAAATCATGCGGACTGCCCAGTCATGCTTCTACGTCGTCGGTTCGGCCGAATATTCACACTGCGAAGGTTTTGCTGTGTATTTGGTGGGACCAGGGCGGTGTTATTTATTATCAGCTGTTGAAACCGAACGAAACCATCACTGGGGAACGGTATCGAACTCAATTGATGCGATTGAGCCGAGCACTGCGCGAAAAGCGGTCACAATACGAGCAGAGGCGCGAAAAAGTGATTCTACAGCATGACAACGCTCGGTCTCACGTTGCCAAACTCGTTAAAATCTACTTAGAAACGTTCAAATGGGAGGTCCTACCCCACCCGCCATATTCCCCAGATATTGCGCCGTCCGATTATTACTTGTTCCGTTCGATGGCACATGGTGTGGCTAATCAGCAGTTCCGCTCATATGAAGACATCTCAAAATGGCTTGATTCGTGGATAGCCTCAAAAGACGAACACTTTTACCGTGACGGTATTCGAGCTCTGCCAGAAAGATGGGAAAAAGTTATCGCTAGCGATGGGCAATATTTCGAATGATTCATTTGTAAACATTGTTTCACAATAAAGTTGCATTTTCATCAAAAAAATAGCGAGAACTTAGTTGCGCATCTAATACATAATGGAGCTGCAATTTTTGCCATCTACGAATGTAATAAAATTATATTAAGCACTAAAATTAAAAACTAAATTTACTTGTAAAAGAACTGTTTTAACACAAAAACATTCTATTCTAACTTGATAAGTTAATAGATCTAATTAGAATACGAGAAAATAGTTTTCGTTTCTGCTATCAATTGAGTTTAATGGATGCATATTGAAATGCTTTTTTTCGTTATACATGAATTCAATTCAATTCAAGAAACATTACAATAACAAATAATAGCGGAGCATATACAGTGAAATAATTCAAATCAAACCAAACATATTCCAATGTGACTCGTGTGGTTCCTTATGGTTCCTATACGATCTCAAGGTAAAACATCAGAAAGTAAATCCAACATAAAAATAATCATCTCTAAAATGTGGGTGGTATCAAACTGTATACCGCATCACAGACAAATGAAACTATTAACACAGTAACAGAAAAAAAAACAAGTACACTATATGTATGAAATTTGGAGTACAAAGTATAGTATCCTCCACATGGAGAAACGAAAATGTCCACAAGGGGAGAAGATGATTGATGACGAAGTAGTGAGCGACCTGATGTAAAATGAAACATACAAATATCTAAGCTATGAACGAAATATAAAATCAGAAATGAAGCGACGCCGTGAATGTTTTTTGGTCCCGGCTTAGGAATAATCACCACTTCTACTTCGTAATAAGCTTCCAGTCTCTGTCATCTATCCAAGTATAAAATATAGACTTCAAGAATGTAATTGCTAAAATATTGTATTGCTGTCTTTGAGAAGTTCGAAGCTAAAGATCTACGTGCATATTTGATGGCCTATATTTATGTTTACACAAATAAATACATGTATGTACATACATATCGCTACTTATATGTACTTCGAATAAGCGGGATAATTATTAAATGTCCTGCAAAATACTTAAATATTTAAATTGTTATCTAAATACATTAAACTAAAACGCAGAATGCAATTGCATTTATTATTTAAAAATTGTCTGCTTTTAATTAAAAAGAATAACGTAATAAAGACCACAGTAAATACTACTCTGAACCGTGCAATAAAAAATTAGATTTCCTGACAGATGTAAAGGTACTTGGTATTTGTGCAGTTCAGAAAAAAGTTTATGCAGTCGTATCATTCAATTATCGGCCTATTTCATTTACAGTATTATAATTTACCTAAGGTTTTCAAATTCGTTATTCATAAGAAGATATGTTCCTTCTTAACTCTCTACCAGCGTGATTTTGTATTAAGTAGATCAATAGTTTCTATTGTTGCTAATTTTTCGCAATATACTTGTGAAATCTTGAATAGACGGGGTCAACTAGATGTTATAATATATAATATATACAAATTTTTTCCGCGCATTCAATACCTTGAATAACAATACCTTACAATGTAAACTTTCTTCTTTTCGTTTTTCAGCGTTTTCCTAAACCTAGTCGAGTCCTATTTGGGTAGCAAAAGATATTATGTGTTTTACAATAGTTTTAGTTCTAAGGAATTTTTAACTACTTCTGGTATTCCTCAGGATACTAGGATCCACTTCTGTTTATTGTTTACGTTAATGTTTACTTTGTTCTTTAACTAGCTCTGTATTGGATTATGCCTTATGATATAAAGCTATCTTTTGAAGTTAATAAAATAATGCCGACGATGCTCCGGGTTTACAATGTAACCTGAATATTTTAGTTGACTGGTGTACTACTGTCAAATTAAATATTAACGTGCCTAAATGTTACTTACTGTCCTTTTGTTTCTCCTATATCTACGCAATACAGAAGAAATAACCACTCTCTATCTCTTAAAGATACTATTACTGATCTAAGAGTTTAATTTGATGTAGAGCTTACTTTTAATAAGGAACGTACTGAAGTCTCTTGCGTGAGTACAACAAATTTTCAAAATCATCTAAAATCGATAGAGTTTATTCCACTACTAAACTAAATCACATGGAATTACTCCGAAGACATGGTTTTGTTACGCTGGAATCTCGTCGCTGTTCTAGTTTCTTGCGTAGTCTACTTTATTACAAAGTTGAATGTGAATATCTATTACACAAATTAAAATTTTATATGCCACGACTAGCTAGTAGACACAGTTCCGCTTTAGAAACACCCAGATCTAAAACAAATTTTATGCGATCTCCTAGTGATTGTTATGTGTACAAGTGTGTTTTAATAATATACCCTTGATGTCTTGAATTACTAGTTGATTATTAGTTGATTATTTCGGTCATATTTAACTTTACTTTGCTACGTTTATTTTATTTAGTTACTTTTTTGGTTGTTTTGTTACTTTACAATCCTGTAAAAGGTTATTTACTAGACTCACTACAGAACTATTATTATTATTACAATTAAATACTTTATCGTATGTTGTACAATAACATATATGCTGTTTATTTCTGGATTGTGATAAACAGACTGCATAATAATAATAAACGTAATACATAATACTACCAATAGCATTTTGTAATTGATATACGAATCGATATATCAGCTGCGTACAGTCCCAACTCAAGTTTATTTGTCCAATAGCATAATTCAATAGGACGACGAAACTTAGTATTCCAAATATTGTATTGTACGCATTCAAAGAAAAGTACTTCAATTGAAAGGCTGGTTCAATGTGGAGACATAACGAATCGGAGTGGCATGAAATGTTGAAAAACATAGCAAAGAGTAACTGGACAATCAATTGCACTACCCAAGCACTAGCCAAGAATTGGAGCAAGCTATCAAAGCAATTTTATGTTCCAGATATGTTCCATTTAATTTGAAAGACATAAACTTGAGAAATTTGCTTAAATATTAGAATGAAACACTATTGCCATACATAGTAAGAGTACCATATCATTGATGCAAATTCAAGTTAGCTTACAACTAAAGCACCACTGCTGTTAAAATATTTATACACTCCAGAATTTTCGATGCAGCTATGCAAATCATGAAGATTAAATGACCAATAAAATCAAATATAACACCAAAATCTTTAAATAATTAAATTTCTTAGTTGTCCACCTGTAACGTTTGGACTGGTGCAGAGAACGGCAGCATTGGGAAGCAGAATGGCACAATGTCGTATTCAGCGACGAATCGCGATTCTGCCTAGGCATGCATGATCGCCGTCAGAGGGTAAGACGCCGTCGTGGAGAGCGACGTGATATTGGATTTGCTGTTGAGAGGCATGTGCACAGGACTGTTGGAGTAATGGTTTGGGGGGCTATTGCATATGGAAGCCGATCACCTCTTCTGTTTATTCGGGGCAATATGACAGCTGCGCGTTATGTTGATGACGTCCTACAAACCACTTTACTGCCTTATCTAGATGGCCGTCCACACGTCCTTTTTCAGCAAGACAACGCGCGTCCACATATTGCTCGTCGTACTATGGACTTTCTACGAGAAGTTGGCGTTAATGTTTTGCCGTGGCCACCCCGTTCACCGGATTTAAATCCCATCGAACATGTGTGGGACATAATGGGGAGAAGACTGACCAATTTGAACCATCCTCCACAAACTCTGGCACAGTTAATCCACCAAGTTCAAGTTGCTTGGAACGAGGTGCCACAAGCAGACATCGACCATCTTATTTTGTCGATGCCTAGACGTGTACAGGAGTGTCTACAGCTACGGAGTCGCCAAACACATTATTGATTTTTTTTCAAATTAATGTTAATAAAATTTCTTGGAAATCTGATCGTTTCATTCTTGACTTAAACTTATCACATTACCAAAAAATCACGTCCAGGAAACTATTCCTTCTAGGTGTAACACTTCTAATGTCATTGAGTATATATATAAATAGTTGTTCAGTCGGATATCGCTTATAATTCATGAGATTTCCACACCTTATTACGTCAATCGTCCTAAAATCGAAAAAAGAACCGATGAAGTGCTCTGATTAAATATTAACATACCAGAATCAATAGAAAACACGAAGTCTTCTATTACAATATTAATGCTATCCTAATTAATAGACAAAGGAATATGTTAGTTTCAAACCACTATTGACTTTACGTTGCCAACATGGAAACAGCAACAATTACATTTGGGGAAAAAGAAAGGAAAGTCAGCGTGGTTGGACTATAAACTTAGTTATATTTAACCCAGGCACGTACACTTACCAGTTAAGAGGTTATCAAGACAATAATCTCTTACGTTTCTTAAAAACGTGACGTGTTGTGTATTATGCTATACGAAATAAAAATTTTGATCTAGACATTAATTTTCCCCATAATTACAACACTATCCAAGTTCATAACACCCTTTCTATACTCCTGCGTAAAGTTAAAACAAAAAGTTCTCACGTGAGTTGAATTCAAAGTTTAACGAAGCTTAATTGATTGTAATGAAACTATCTTTATTAGTTTGCAATTTAGATAGTGTGTTCACGAAAATTAATCATTTTAGATAATATGAGACGAAAGTTTTTAGTACTAATTTGACGAAAATTTTTCATGAAATTTAGTAAACCTAGTAGAGCAATGAAAATTATACGGAACCTATGATTTTATGAAGTTTTGTATTCTGTATTAGCCGAACGTGTCTCAACGCACGGCGGTCTGCTTATCCGTTGTAATATAACTCTGAAATTACGAGTAATATTAAAAGTAAACACAACTATAGACAAAGACACAAAAAACTAAATTGAATGCGAACTTATACTAGAATTCTATCTAATCTATTTCTTGAAATTACCAAGAGTATGTAGCTCTGAAAGATGGAGAGCCAACCACAGACCCGTGAAGCTATAACCTTAATAATAATAAATATTTTTCTGTAAGGTTCTAGAAACACGTATGTGAGCTTATCTGTCTCCAGTAATTTATAATTTAATAACGCCAGATCTACATTGTTTTACTGGAAAACGATCAAAGGTTTCTAATTTAGTGAACTTCACCAGTACTTTGAGAACGTATTGGACCAACACAGACAAGTTGATATCGTATATACTGATATCTCTAAAGTCTCGATCATAAATCATTTGATATTATTAAATGAATTAAAATCGATTGGGCTCAGTTGAAATTTTTTGGCTCATATTTGCACCATAAGAGACAATTTGTGTGCTATAATGGATACACTTCTTGTCATTGTGCCTCAGAACTCAAATTTGGGACCGCTTCTGTTTTGTGTGATGATTTAAAATTTTTTACCTAAATCCAAGATATGAATGATTGTGTTTTCTTGTCAAATTAACTATATACATATTATAAATGATTGGTGTGAGTGTAACTGTTTGTACTTAAATCTATCCAATTGTATGATTATGACATATACACAAAAAAGGTAAATTCAATTAAGTACGAATATTCATTATATGCTACTTCATTAACACTGACCAATCATTTTTATTTGACGAGAAGCTCACGTTTGTCAACCAAATCGAAAACATCGTCTGATCTGCGTAAAAGTCATTCGGTTTTGTTATACACAATTGTAGAGCGTTTACTTCTATACAAGTAATAAAAGTAATTTTTCACTGGTTCGATCGAAACTTGAATATGCAATTCTGGTATGGTGCCTCTACTATCGTGTGCACAAGAACATCATCGAAGCTATTTAATGTAATTCCGAATTGATGGCTTTTATCCATAACAATGTGTTAACCAAGTGGAACTGCTTCAACAGTTTGATATTACCTTGCTAGAAGACAGGTACATTACTACTGGTCGATGTTTCTATATAAACTTCTACATAATGACGTGATTGTCTTCACTCCTGCAGGAATTACATTTTCACATTCCTCGATTGTCGGTTCAGTATGATACTACATTTTCTTGTTCACTATCTAAAACTAATATAGTATTGAAGTCGACTCTATACACATATAATGCGCAGAAACAAATATCGTGGAGGTTTTACTCGGACTCAGCAATTGGGCACAAGTAGGAGAGATTATCATATTGTCACCTTTTCCTTACATGTTTCTTGTACTTTTTATATTTTCCATATCAAATACTTACATGTAAACATTTGTTATGTTTCCTTATGATTTGTGAAAGTTCGTATTTACTTATTATTGTAACACTTCTTAAACATATTTGTTTTGTGTATGTACACAGTCCGTAGCAGAGAAACAAGAACTTTTTAATAATAGTAATTCTTTATGGTGCCATCTATTAAAAATATATACGTCGCTAAGGTAGATCTTTCACCAATGTTATGTCAAAATATCATGACATTTGCTTTATTACAAGCAGAGAAATTGTGCACAAAGTAACAGTGTGTATTTAGCATTGGTCGAAAAATTAATTTTGAACAAAGAGCAAATATCAAGTTCTGTTTAAAAATCGTTTACTGAAACGTTTAATTTGATTAAATAACTATATGATGATGCGTGTTTATCACATACGAGTGTGTAAGAGTGGTGTAAACGATTTAAAGACGGTCGTACCGACATAAGTGACGATGAACGTCCTGGTGCAAAAAAATATGTGGAAAGTAACATCGAACTTGTGTTTGAATTTATCAAAAATGAGCCAAAATCCTCATTGCGATATGTGGGAATGGAATTAAATATTTCCAATGATTTAATTCATCGCACTTTGACACAACATTTGGGACTGAGAAAGATTTTTGCAAAGTTTGTACCACACAAACTGAATTCAACATTGTACAGACTTTATTAAAGACTCAAGAAAGGACGAAAACTTCAGGTATTCTATTTCAACTGGCGATGAGAGGTAGTGGAAGCATCTAAGCGAGAAAAGACCGATAAAAAGCCGTTTGGAGAAGTCCAAAGTGAAGACAATGTTGATCTGTTTTCGTGATTCGAAAGGCATAGTGTAAAAAGAGTTTGTACTAGCTATTCAAACAGTTAATGTTGTATATTATTTTGATGTTATGAAGCGTCTTTTGGCGCGTATTCGCTGTGTGCGCCCTCAATATCGTGAAAATGGTAGCTGGTGTTTCTTACATGATAATGCACGATCTCATTGCTCGACGCTTATCACAGATTTTCTTACTACAAATGGTATTTTAACCATCAATCATACACCATATTCACCGGATTTGACTCCCTGTGATTCCGATCTATTCTCCAAACTACATTTGCCTATGAAAGGACAGCGTTGTGCCGACGTCGAAGCCATCAAAAAGACGTCGACAGCGATCTTGAAGGACATATCTAAAGATTAACTTGAAAATTCATTGGACATGTTAATTGACCATGCAAAACGTTGTATTGAAGCTAACTACTTTGAATAAAATAAATGAATTCTACCAAAATAAAAGACTTTTTGCTTTTATTTTAAAAACGTTCGATTTTCTCTGCGACAGACTGTGTATGCTTGGTTTTGTTTTATTAATAGAAGAAATTCCATTGGACCGAATATAAATAAAAAATAAAGAGAGAAATAAAATATGAATAAAAATTTAGGAAGTTGCGTTTCAATGTTAAGAAATAAATTTCAATGGTGCACGCGTTTCATCTCGTTACAATTAAGCATAATATTACCAACGACCTAAAGCAACTTTTTTTACAAGTGTTTATTATTGCTCTTTCCAACTGTATTGTACCTTGTTCTAGTATTACTTTCACCAACGCTGTTTATTTGAGTGCCTTTAACAAGAACAAAATGATTCAAGCGATCAGTAGTCTCTTTTACGTCTGGTCAAGATAAAATTATTTGTTTCTTAGCTAGAGAATGTAAAATTGTTTTCGTTCACAGCTTCCTAAATTATCTAATATAGCCAATGTATCTTTTACTTTCTTGATACAGGACATCTCCAACTACCATTCAATATCTATTTTATTAAGTTTCTCCAAAGTTTTTATACTCTAGATCCTAACTGTTGATTAGAATTCATCTCTCCTTTTACCAATACTAATAGACCTATAACGTCCAATATAGTTTCTTTTGCGTACTATTTAAGGGTTGCTCTGGATATGAGAAATCAATAGACGTCATATATACTGACTTTGATCGTCAAGATCATGCTATAATTCTATCTAAAGTACATTCCTTTGAAAATTCGATCATTTCCTGCTAATTATTATACATTGTTATCATTAAAGGAGAAATTAATGAAAAAATAACGCTCTATTGCTGGACTATGAGATTCGATTCCTTAAACACCTCATAAATTTCATTCATTATTTTTAATTGAAAACCTGCGTAGGTCTTATTATTAAATGCGTATGGTATTGCATATATACACATGTTTATGTACACAATACGTGCATTTCACCGATAGAGCATGATTTTTTCATTAACTTCTGCCTTAAAGTAGTAAATTGTGAGTTTTCATTAATTTGCATAGTAAAACGCCCGTAATTGTGTACATTACTCGTGTGTATATATGTATTGTAATTGCATAAGCATTTAATATTCCCATGGTTTCAGCAAGGATTTAATTAAATTTTTCGATTCTTATCTAGGCAACCGACTGCACTACTACATATGGGCATTCTTCTATAAAATATCTGATCGCGTCTGGTAAATCACAAGGATCTAATTTAGGACCATCGATGTCCCTTAACGATCTTCTCAATGTCATAAATTGCCACAAGATGTTGTATGCCAATAATTTAAAGATATAAGCTCGTGTATGAACTGCAGATATTCGTGAGGGCTGGGATGTTCTTAAGCTGGTTTTATTCTTTTATTCTCCATTTATATGAGTGTAATGTGTGTTGCCTCTTATCAGTCGCCACTTAAGAAAGTCAACCCAAGTCCAACTGTTGAAGGTTATGTTTCCTTTCAATGACTTGTTATTTTTGTTGTCGTGTCTGGTTGATTAGCCACTCAAATAGTTTAAGAGTCTAGGATCTAAATTTTATCTTTAATTTACCTTAATATTGCATTTCTGTCTATAATCTCTCGATATAGCCAGAAAATTTCGAGTTTTGTAACGAGGTGTTATTTTATATTATTATCACAAGACTTTTATTATACTTCGTGTACAATACATAGCCTTGCATACATACTTGCCTAATTACTTCGTTTTCCTACACGTACTAGTTTATAAAAAGTAAAAATAATAGTAAGTAATTCAAATATAACGACGCATATGACTTGTCATACTATCCAATATTACTCGTCAAACTTAAAAATGAAAATATTTGGCGGAGGAAAATTATGTGAAAACTATTTTAGAAGGCAAATACAAAAAGCAGTAGTTAAATAAAATAACCCGCTTAAATCTGAAAAAATATAAGGCGTCTTAAACCTTTCAATAATATCCTCAATGTTCATAGAATATTCAATTTCGAATCGTCACGAGCGTTGTTCGGCTATCTAATTTTTCCTAAAATGCGGTCGAAATTTTGAGGTTCTATACGTCTTTTCAAGTACTTAATCGACAAGTAGAAGAAAATTACAGATTATTGGAGATATTTATAATCGTTGCAAATATTTTTCTGGGCAAAAAATGACAGATTCAAAAGTAAAAATTTTACCATAAGCATTGGATAAAGCCAAAACTATAGTTATTTTTCAAACTATATTTCTCCAAACCTCTGTATTAAGTGAAAAATATAATTGGGTGTCCTCAGAATATTGATGAAACTGAATATAACTTAATTACCATATATTTATTATGTTACTTTTTAATTATATAATCCTAGTAACCATCCTTGATGTTACTAGGGCAAAATTATGGAAAAGAGTTCATACGATTACATATTCATAACCGTGTTTTCTTTCGAACTTTATTTACAGTAAAGACAATACTAACTGTAATTTTTGTCGAATATTTCCTCAAAAACGGATTAATCACAGTCCTCGAGAAATGCAAATGTATACTACGCGAAGCGAATGTGTTATTAAATTTCACTCATCAACGATTCGATGATTAGGTTACGTTAGCGGTTTTATTTGTCGAATGTAACTTAAGATCAAGAAATAATTTCGTTGCGTGTTAGTGAAAATAAATCTCGTATATATATATATGTATACTTACTCGTTTTCAAGGGCGCTTTTCCGTTTTCATGAGACAGTGTGGTAAAAATTAGATACACGTCATTTAGAAGCTAACTCGCGCTAAACTAAAAAGTAAACCGAAACCGATGAATTAATAATTTAGCAATGGCAAGCTGACGTTTCAACGATATGTTTGAAGATAGTGTTTAATTATATTATCTACAATCAGGAATGTATATATATGGAAATCCTTGCTACACGTACATGTACGAAAAATTTATTATCGTCGTCATATATCATATATTTATTATTGGCCTTGGAGCTATTTCATTAGTCATTTTTTTATGGATGAAGATTCGTCCATCATAAAACAACTTTTATATACAGTTGAAGTTGAATTTGATGGAGCCTGTGGTTGATTAACTTAATCACTAAGGTTTGGTATTGGTTCTCAACGGTGCGGATCGCGTAGGGAGTTTGTTTTCGTAAAGGTATTTTTCGCCGTGGTTTACCAGGTGCGACACTTTGCAATTATCT
This sequence comes from Dermolepida albohirtum, assembly GCA_031893035.1. Classification (NCBI taxonomy): domain Eukaryota; kingdom Metazoa; phylum Arthropoda; class Insecta; order Coleoptera; family Scarabaeidae; genus Dermolepida; species Dermolepida albohirtum. The sequence continues at coordinate 330,625 of JAVIWB010003856.1, read as the reverse complement.
GCTGATGATGAATTACAAAAGTTAATGTGAAAAGGGGTTATATATCAACCTTAGTGATTAAGTTTTATATACAGCACAATTTTTCTTTTCTATAAGTTGACCAATAAATTTTGTATACAAGTCAAAATGCTTTTGAAGCCACTAAGCAATAAAAATCTTATTTTCATCGGCTTTCATTACTTTCTAATGCTTTAACAATGATAAGGAAAGGATAGACTTACACAGACTGCAAAATTCCCTTAGCAATATATACTACCAAAGCTTGAAGGTCGCATACATTTTCTTTGGGAAAATACTTGACCACATTTCAGACAGAAGTGTATGCAATTCTGCACTAGGAGCTTTAAAGAACTCAAAGGCTAATATGGAAATGTCGTGAGGAACTCAGAGCATTAGCACGGTGAAATGAAGTAAAGCTGCTATGAGCGCTGGAACATTCCTTACCAGTTTACCAAAGAACCAACGCCACTGGGTGTGCTTAATTGCACTATCCGGCCACGAATAGGTAGATAAACCAAAGTTCATCATGGAAGAAACTGGGCGAACAAATCGATGCACATGGCAAATCCTTTCTTAGAAAATCAATCCGTAAAAATCTCAGTCTTCTTATAGTTTCTACTTTCTCTGGAAGGAAACCAGCTTAGAATAGTAATAGTACATTCCACAGACCACCCAGTCCTTGGAAAATTCCTGAACAAAATTGGCAAAGTAAAAATTTAATATCTCCGAATATGAAGATCTCATGGATGATTCAAGCATAACGACGCAAATGACTTGTCAGACTATTCAATATCACTCGTCAAACTTAAAAATGAAGATGTTTAGCGGAGAAAAATGAGGTGAAAATTATTTTCGGATGCAAATACAAAAACTAGTAGTTAAATAAAATAATTCGCTTAAATCTGACAAAAATATAAGGCGCCTTTTTACCTTTTAATAATAATATCCTCAATGTTGATAGGTACATCCAATTTCGAATTTTTAGTAGTGTTGTTCGACTGTATAATTTTTCCTCAAATTTTGTCGAAATTTTGAGGTTCTATACAACCTTTCAAGTACTAAATCGACAAGTAGAAGAACATTATCGATTTCTGCATATATTTATGATCATTTCAAATATTTTTCTGGATGAAAAATAACAGTCAATAGTAAAAATTTTACCATAAGCATTGGATAAAGCCAAAACTATAGTTATTTTTTAAACTATATTTCTCCAAACCTATGTAAATGAAAAATATAATTGGGTGTTCTCAGAATATTGATGAAACTGAATATAACTTAATTACCATATATTTATTATGTTACTTTTTTAATTGTATAATCCTAGTAACCAACTTTGATATTACTAGGATCAAATTATGGAAAAGAGCTCATACGATTACATATTCGTAACTGTTTTTTCTTTCGAACTTTATTCACAGTAGAGACAATTCTTACTGTTCATAGCCTCGATTATTGTCTTTTTTGGTCGAATATTTCCTCAAAAACGGATTAATCACAGTCCTCGAAGAATGCAAATGTATACTACGCGAAGCGAATGTGTTATTAAATTTCACTCATCAACGATTCGATGATTGCGTTACGTTGGCGGTTTTATTTGTTGAATGTAACTTAAGGTGGAAAAAAATTTCGTCGCGTGTTAGTGAAAGGAAATCTCATATTTATACTTGCTCGCTTTCAAAGGTGCTTATCCGTGTTCATGAGACAGTGTGGAAAAGATTAGATGTACGTCATTTAGAAACTAAAGTCGCCCTGAACTAAAAAGTAAAGCGAAACCGTTGATTTAATAATTTAACAATGGCAAGCTGACGTCTCAGCGGTTTATTTGAATATCATATGATGTTTAATTATACCATTTACAAATAGGGAAACCGCCACATATAAATATGGAAATCGTTGCTACTCGTACATGTACATTTTTAACTTAAAACATTTTTTTTACTATTATCATCGTCGTCATATGTATATCATATAGTTATTATTGGTCTTGGAGCTATTTCGCTAGTCATTTCTTTATGGATAAAGATTTGTTCATCCTAAGAAAACTTTTACACAAAGCACAATTTTTCTTTTCTGTAAGTTGACCAATAAGTTAATAATGTACAAAATTTAAACTTTTAATGCCACATTCCAACAAAAACACGTACAGTCTAATCTTCGCTTTTGTATTGCGTTCAGCTGTATTATGTAATTATATTGTATTATTAAGTGATGCTCACAATTCAATATCCAGTAGATTCCTTCTCAATTTTTCGATCATGTGTTTTCACGTTGAACTTCTTAGCTCAATATGTTTGGCATTCTCCCGCTCTGTAAACTTACTATTAGTGATACTTATTCAAATAATTTTATCTTAAACAAATATGGAGGAAAAATTTCGCAGTGAAGAGATATATCAGTTCTTTGTGTATATAAGTGTTGCGCATGACTAGCTCTCATCGTCCTTCCTGTACTATACAATCAAATAGTGCATTACTTTTGTGTATAGATTACTAGTGAATCTAGCGAACATCGATTTTTGACTCGCGCTTCTGCAGTAGCTTAAATTTAAAAAGGTTGTTTTCATCGGCTTCCATTATTTTCTAATGCTTTAACAATGACTACCGCTGGAGGATAGACTTACATAGACTGCAAAATTCCTTTAGCAATATATACTACGAAAGCTTGAAGGTACCACACATTTTCTTTAGAAAAATACGTGACCATAGTTCAGACAGAAGTGTATGCAATTCTGCACTAGAAGCTTTAAAGAAACCGAAGGCTAGTATAGGAATTTCGTGAGGAACTCAGAGAATTAGCACGGTGAAATAAATTAAAGCTGCTATGAGCGCCGAAACATTTCTTACCAGTTTACCAAAGAACCAACCCCACTGGATGTGCTTAATCGCACTATTCGGCCACGAATAAGAACATAAACCAGTTCAGCATGGAACAAATTGAGCGAACAAACCCTTGAAAATTGCAAATACTTCGTTAGAAAATCAAACCGTAAAAATTCCAGTCCTCTTATAGTTTCTACTTCCTCTGGAAGGAAATCAGTTCCGAATAATAATAGTATATTCCGCAGGCCGCCCGCCCCTTGGAAAATTCCGAAACAAAATCGGTAAATATAGGAACCTTCATTGTAGATTATACAATAAAGCTGGAGAAACGACCAACCACATGTAACAAGAATGTGCGTCACTGGATTATAAGAGGAAATTACAGATTAGTACAAGGGGCAGAAATACTGAATTGAGTGCAGCATATATATTAGGGGAATGCACACTAAGCCAGTAAGGCTGCAGTTTTTTGGAGTCTATTACAATCGAGCGACCTCCAAGAAAAACAAATGGCTACGACTGCCGCTATAAAAATTCTGGCTTGTTTAAGAAATTCACTTTGAGTGAATGAATATTTTCATCTTTTAAATAACTTACATGATAAAAACGTCATTTTGTTGAGAATTCTAGATTCCTACTAAGCCAATATAATTGCTTGCATTTGCAACTAAACTATATCCATTAGAAGTAAACAATGTTGCCTTTCCAGCCCAGGGTCTTCTTGCTTTCTTCGAAGCATTTGCGCCAAGCTTAGTCCACTGTCTCGATTATTGGTTCACTCTAAGTGCAAATGTATAACTGTATCAAGTTGGCATCACCTCTTATTATTCGGCGCCAAAAAGCTTTTAGATCATGCCTTAACAATGCTAAACTGAGAACTAAAATGCATTTTCGTTCGCATTTATGATCCACAATTAATAAATGCCGCACCCATCTTCCATATAGTTTTTCATATTCAATTCATTATGCAAAATTGAAATCACAGATCAATATGTATGCAGTTTGTAGAGCATCTGTTGCTTCACGTAATTTTATTCGACGATCATTTAACACTGGCCACGTTGAAACACAGATCTCCATTATTTTATGGTTGCAACTGGTTGAGATTGATCTCCGTAAATAGACACCAGCTCAGCTTTAATTTCGTCGCTTGTTTTGTTTTATGAAAATGCTCTGATCCGTACTTTACTTTTCTCATGTATCAAAACACCCTAAATCAGCTCACTTACTATTCAACGTCCTTACGACCTTACAATCGCGATAAAAGAAAATTTTGACATTTATGTTCTGAAGTTGTTAAGTTGAAAAAAATAAGATCTTTCTGTTGGTGACTGAGAGTGTCAGTGAGTCTGACAAAAGAGAGCAACTTTTGTCAAATTCACTGACACTCTCAGGCACACATTGCAGATCTGTCCTTGTACTTGTACCGACGGTTTATTTTCAAATGGGTCAGTATACGAGGCTGATCATTTTTTTCTGTCCAATAATTCATATAATTTTTAACATGAATCAAATTTGTTGCTAATTCCCAGAAATTTCTTAGAATATAATTATTCTTATATTCCCATCTTTAATTTTACCGCAGTATTAAAATACTATGAAGAGATGTGAAATATTTCCAGTAGAGTTTAATGTTTCTTAAATTTCCAAATTTTTCAAATAATCAGTTTTGGATACTGCCTCGCTTTAAAATAAACCAACTCTATACTACCTGCTCTTTTAAATCTGTAAGTAACTTATAATTTCTTTAAAACATATTACGTATCGCATTTCAAAATATATTTAATTGATTAATCAGACACTAGATCCAAAACGTAAGCAAATAAATTAGCTAATGTGTTGTTCAGGAAATTGTATACTTCCATTAAAGTATTTACTAATGTTACCTAAGTATGTAACCACCCTTTGTTTACGTAAAGCGTGAACGCAAAATATTTGCTATGTTTAGCATAGAATAATGAATCACAATTTCAGCAAATTCCATTGAATAATAAAGAACTAATTTACGAAGCCCCTTTTCGCCAAACGTGGAGATGTTTTACGTTACATAACATAATAACGACCACGCACTACATACAATATTCGTACGTATTATGTATTTTGTGTCTTAATTTTGGGATTGGTACCAATTTTCGTATATTAAATGTGTAATTAAATTAACAACGGCTACCTACATTCTTGTATTATAAACTACAGGGGGTATTCATGAAAATTGTGTTACGCTTTTGAGAACTTTAATGACAATGATAATAATAAACTTTCCTTATGAAAGGGGGACCAGGAAAACGGTGTATTTTTTAATATCTTTCACTAACATTAAAAAGTATTTTTGAAAGTTGTATTGATATTAGTTGAATTTGATGGAGCCTGTGGTTGATTGACTTGATCAATAAGGTTGATATATAACCCCTTTCCACAATTAACTATTTGTAAATTCTGTATACGCATTTCGACAACCAAGTTGTCATCATCAGCAGATAATTTCAAAGTGTCGCACCTGGTAAAACACGGCGAAAAAATTGTACGAAAAAACAAACTCCGTACGCGATCCACACCGTTGAAAACCAACCACAGTGCACATCTTGGTTTTCAACGGTGTGGATCGCGTACGGAGTTTGTTTTTTCGTACAATTTTTTCGCCGTGTTTTACCAGGTGCGAAAGTAGTTAATTGTGGAAAGGGGTTATATATCAACCTTATTGATCTTGTATTGATATTGTTAAAAAATTTAATTTTTGTTACGGATTAAACAGATTTTCCATAGCAGTTTACAATACCTTCCACAATTAAAGTCAAATGTCGACATGCCAGGTGATTTTGGGAGCCAAGTGATGTCATCAAAAAGTGAGATTACGTGATAACCAAACAGCAGCTTGACGACTGTTGTTCATGAGATAAAAATTTGTGGAGAACGGAACTGGACTATGTTGAGTTGGATTCTAAACCAATTCAACCCAATCTATTACTGTTATCGCCCTTGCACCATCCAGAGCTTCCCTTCATTTCTTCCTCAGTCTTATTTTGTTTTTGGGCCATATTAAATCCACTATGTTATCTTTCTAATAATTTCAATCAACTTTCTCTTCGTTATATGCCCTATCCATTACCACATTTGTGTGTTAATGGATCGTATTGTCTTTTCCTTTTTCAAGTTCACCAATCTACCTTCTTTGTCAATAAGTCAGTGTTACCGTTGTCATATTTCATCCAAACGTTGGTCTCACTATTTTTCATTCAATCGTTTTTGTTTCTTTTCTGCTTTTCTGTTTCTTACCATTGCTTCCGTCGCATAATTGATGACTGATATAATCGAAATTTTATATAATTTTTTTGGTCTTCTTGCTTAGAATTTTACTCTTCAGTAGTGATTTTTTCTACTACGGTGTATCTTACAGTTGATTCCGTTGTAATTTTCCAAGTACTTGGAGGTAGCTGTTTCGAAATTGTTTTTTCGTATAATTAAATTGTTTTGAGCTTGTGTATACTCTTTTCTCATCCTCGAATAGTTTATTTTTCCTTCGCTCAGTTTCATACCAAACTTGTATCCCTCCATATCCAGACTTTTTCTAGCTATATTCTAGCTCTTCTAGTCTATTTTCTACTGCTATTATATCGTCTGAATATGCAATTATTTATGTCTGTTTTTCTTATCTGAGACGTGGTTTTGGTTCCTTTCTGGTTTGTATTTAAAACAGAAGGACAGATAATACTAAATACATTAGTGGTTTGATACAAATACAGCTATCATCTGCCTAGTAGCGAACGTCCGCCACTTAACGTTTAATTCAAAATTCAAAAGAAAGCTTTAATTTTGCGCTATTCTAATAGCTCTTAGAATATCTAAAGCTGCATGGTCAGTGTCGATCTATTTAGCTTAGTGTCCCTATGTATGTTTTTAATCAAAATATATCAACCTAATTCAGTAAAGCCCAAACAAGAAATTAAAAATTCAAATAAAATAAAATTAATTAAGGTATTTTTAAGAGCTATCAAGTGAAGCATAATAGCCTCGGACATCGCAGTATCGAATGTAGCTGAATTAAGATGAAGTTTTGGTACGTCATTACTTTGGACCACAGAGGCATTCTCTTCTAATCAACTCCATCTCTGCCGTCTACACGCAACTAAAGCCAAAAGCCTACCATGTTCTTTTGTTTTCTTGCCATTGGTTACCTTCTAGATCTGATAATTTTGTTGTTAACAGATTGATTTTCTTATTTTTTCCTAATTTAATTTATCTCATTTAGAATTAATTTTTATATTGGATTTTTAAAGTTCAACACTTTTAAATAAAATGTCATTTATCCACCACCGTTTACTGCAAATCGCTTTCTTTTATTGTTGGACAATGTTAGACATGTTTTCTAAGAAATTATATTTTAAAATTTATAATGCCAATTTAGTTTATTGTCCAGTCTGCTAATATTTATTTTTGTTATAAAAGGTAAACGCTTTGTTGACCGTGTTTCAAAAAGAATGTATTACAAAGTATTATTTTATGATTATTGGAGACGCTTCAGGTTGAACTACCAAATTGATCCTCCGAATGGGTGGAACATTCGCAGATGGTATCGACAGTTTGTAGATACAGGATGTGTACGTAAAGGAAAAAGTCGTGGCCGCCCTCGTGTTTCTGAAGAAAATGTTGCACGAATTCAAATTGTTTCGCAACGTAACCCTTCAAAATCAACTCGTTGTGGCAGTCGGGAGTTACAACTGCCTACAACAACAATTTGGCGTGTTTTGAGACGTCGGTTGGTTATGAAACCGTACAAGTTGTTACCAGCTCGGCGTCCTGATGACAAACGGAAACCTGTGGCATTTTGCAACGAGATTCATGATGATATTGACAACGATAACACTTTCGCACAACGTATCGTGTTCAGTGATGTTCGAATTTGGGGTCTATAGAACCCACATGCAGACATTGAACATGTACGAGATCCGCCTAAAATCAATGTGTTTTGTGCGATATCCCGATCATCTGTTTACAACCCATTCTTCTTTGATGGAAACACGGTTAACGGTCAGCATTATCTCGCTATGTTACAAAACTTGTTGTGTCCGAGGCTACACAAAGACAACTTCATACTTCAACAAGACAAGGCACCCCCTCAATGGAGTCACCAAGTGCGTGAATATCTAAATGAAATTCTACCGAACCGTTAGATTGGTCGTCAAGGAGCTGGCGCCTTAGCATGTCTCAGCTGTGTCACCGGATTTGACACCCTGTGACTTCTTCTTGTGGGATTTCGTTAAAGAAAACGTTTATGTACCACCACTCCTACAGAATCTGGAAGAGTTGAAGAACCCGATGCGTACTGCCATAACATCGGTGACGAAGGACATGCTTGCCCGAGTATGGGAGAAATTTGAGTATCGATGTGATATTGTTCGTGTCGCTGATGGAGGACATACTGAACATCTGTAATCTGAACTTGAGAGGTCCGTAAGTATGTTTGTAAATCTTCATATTCGTATGTCTTAAAGTTTAATAAATAATAATAATAATAAATTCATTCGAAATACGTATATTCATTTTGAAACAGCCTAAATTTGTCATTTGCGTTTGAGCTAATTACTCACGTATCTTCAGAATTTCAAATATAGCTACATGCACTACATATTTCCAAGCTTGAAATCATTTGTTTTGTGACAAAGTTATATTACGCCGCATTTACTGTCCTCTTTTATATTTTGACAAATATTGCTTTCGTAATTGTTCTGATTGATCATAATTCAACCATATTATGTGAATCAATGTAACCAGTGGAATATTTGCCGTAGCATATGCAAACAAGTCATTTAATGCTTCATATATTTGTGTTATTAGTATTTGCATTTATATGCAAAATTAGTTAAATATGCGCTTTCAGTAATTGCGTACAAAAACAATGGTTAACGTATACATAGTAAACCAGTAATTGAAATTAAATATGTTTACTTATGCTAGTGTAATTCATGTCTATTTATGTTATGATGTAATGTTTTCCTCCTATATATCTAATTTAAATGAAAATTATATTCTCATTTGTTATCAAAATAATTAATTATTCAATTAAGAGCGACGCATTTTGTTTGTCAAATAAAATTGTAACAAATTTAAAATCATTTTAATTTCGGTATAAAGAAAATTCATTTTTGATGAAACATATCATCGCAAAAGTCACGGAAGCTCTAACAGGAATGAATCCATTGAATTCAATTTTCCATGATTTTTTCACATAAACTGGATCGAATACCAGCAGTAACACGTTCAATGTTGATCTACAAGTTCTATAATATTGTTAGTTTGTTGGTATAAGCTATCGACTTAACATAATTGTACAGAAAGAAATCTAGAGGTGTTAAATAGCACAAGCGTTAAGGATAATTGATTGATCCATTTTTGAAAATAATCGATTCTTCAAACTTGGCTTTCAGTAAAAGTTTTTGATTGTCAGTGTGGAAAGTGAAACCTTCTGTCGTTAAACTCGAGAGCATTTCAATCCACCTCAAAATCTATTCGACATGGAGCGATAAGCATGTTCCACTCATAGTAAAGGGGTTGCCAGCATAGATGAAAAAAGTAAAGTCCAATGACTCCTTCCAACATCAAATGCATACGCGAGTTAGTTTAAATCGATGCAATGCTTCTTCATGCATTACTTCTGGTTGATTTTCAGGATCATATACGGAAGCTGCTTATTCACAAAACCATGAAGCTAGAAGTAAGCGCCATTGCTGCACATAAATTTCTTATAAAAATTTAGATTATTTTCGAGTTTCTCTAAAACCTAATTTATTAAATCTGCGATAAAACAAATGATTGGTTGGAATTTTTGAGCTAAAGCAATCTGGTCAACATGCAGGTCAAAGCCTTTCCTCAAAATTCGCAACAAACGGGTTTTGAAAATATTGAATGCCTTTTTCACGTATAGCTATAATATTCTCTTCGCTCTTGCTTGGTTTCAAAGCACAGGAAAATTATGAAGTGAATATATTGGTTCGAATTTTTGCATTTTCGACTTAGACGATTATAATAACCGAAAATTGGAATGAATGCACGTAAAGTGGACTTGACTGAATTTTGATAGAGCAACTGAATAATTTGTAAATGTTGATGAAACATATATCATTCCTTGATGAAGCAGTAAGCACTAACAAACACAAATATAAAAAAATAAATCAAGCGGGGCTGCCAAATGAAAGAAATCGAAATTTACAAATGGGTCGTTTCTAATGTAAAAACCCTTGTTAAGGTTACTTAAGTGAATAAGTTCAATGGAATCAATTTATACATATTATTATTGTCATATCTTAACTTATTATTCCCAGGAAGATCGCTCAAGAAATGGACTAGATGAGGTATAAACTATGTTTAGAAACAAATTCATATCTCTCTTGCCAAATCCTGGATTTAAGACCAAGATTATACAAAGTAAGAGAAAGTAAATAGACAAGTTCGTTCATGTAAAGTGCGCTGTTAAATATAAAACTATTGAAGCCATTGGATTTGTACTCAATATTTTACAGTAAAAATGTATCTCATTAATTTCTTGTTGCTTAAGAATTATTTTCTCTGTTTTCTTTAATATTTTTCATTTTATTACACTCATCACCACTTTAATACATCTAACACCCCCAACCGTGGCCACCGCACAAGAGTGTTCATTATAGTCGCCCACAACCCATGCGACAGCCATTCTCGTCAAGTCCAATTGCAGTTGTTTAAAACATTATACTTAAGCCACTAAATTGACAATGGCAGAATGGATCAATCGGCCATGTCAACTGAAGACAAAGCAAACACACGCGGGAATATAATAAGTTAACACAAAATATTAAATTAACTAATCTTATGCAAACAAATTATTACATCTTTGTTCCAATAACTACTGCTTTAGCAGCCTTTCGAATGCTATCGGACATTTCTGGTCCTTAGCTCGTTTGGGTAGTACTTTGGATAATACAGCGTTCTTCATCCTTGATCCATATGTACTTGTTAACACCAGAATCTCCTTGACGCTGGCATTGTCCCTGAATTTTTCCCTAATATTCATGGCTGTGTGTAGATAAACTATCCAAAATATTTATATTATTGACTGCTGTTCCATATACAAACAGTTTATCCACTGGAAGAACCTCTAATTCATCAATCACGTTAACGCAATTACTACATTTAGATGAAATATGTTTTACTACACGGTCCTGTAAATTATATATTCTTTGGTATGTGATGCTCCACCCCAAATTGTTAAAGCATAAGACAAATGACCCCAGGAAAAAGCACTGTCAACTAAGAAGCCTAAATTCTTCTGAAATGTTACCGTTTTGATGTATTTATTGTGATCACAGTTAGAACCTCGCGCCTGCATATCAAGACTTTCATCAGAACGGAAAAGCGTGACAATATTGCTGCCCTTATAGTGGAGAAACAAAAATGCATGAAGCAGGTTTTTCTATATTAATCAGAAGAGTCTTATCGTGAGCCGATTTTTGAAAAACTCTAGAACATTGCTGAATTATTTTATTTGTAATAGTTAAATCTCGGTTTACAGTAATTACCAATAAGTCGTCTGCATACATCCAGTACTAACACTAATTCAAACAGTTTTCCAACATCATTTACACAGACTAAATGCAACCACGACCCAGTATACTTGCGGGACACCTTGACTTATATGAATCGGACTTCTACGCTCCTTAGCCTATTAAATATCTCCCGGCGAAAAAGTTTTCGAACTGTTTCCTATATTTTCCCTCCAATTCACACTCTATTTAGCATATAAATTAGCTTCTCATAATCAATGTTATCAAAGGCTCTAGTGAAGTCAACACTTAAAATCTGCCCACTATTACTCATGCTGGTGTTGACTATGTCTGAAAAATTCTCAAGTAGTGTGATTGTGTTTTTCTCCCTTCTAAATCCATGCTGATGTTTATCCAAAATGTTAAATTTATCCAAATGTTCTATATACGTATATTTAACAAGTAATGGAAATACGAATTGGAAACTTCCGCGTTTGACAACTCTAAACCAATTTTATTGATTGTCATTCTACGTATTCTTAAAGTAGGAAGGAAAAGCAATTTTCTACTCCTAAATCAATACGTATGTATGTACATAAGTAACTGAATATATTTACATGTATATACGTCATACATGTACACATCAATAGAAATGTGACAGTAGATAATTGGTTTGCGTGTACTGGCTTACGGAAATAACTTTTAAAAAAGTTGACATTGCTAGGAACGTTATTACGTTAGTATTATTAATGTCAGAAGTTTTGTCAAACAATATTTGGCCTTCAAGCTTATATGACCAGTTAATATTTATTACGGTGTACATTCATTTGTATTGATTTATCATTAGTAATGTTAAATATACAAAGTGTTACAAAGGAATTTACAATTTAAGCGCCAAAGATATTTAGTAATAAATACTACAAACAATACCAAAACAGTGTAATGAGGAAGTTTTGTAATTTATTGCCCCCTTCAATTAACTTCCATCGTTTTCAACAACTTCATTTAAACTGAACATGACTTTTTTGAGTAATTCTTGGGGTATTGTTTTTATCCTACGCCAATGCTTCTTTTCAATTCACAAAATTTCTTAGCTGTACTCTTCAAAAAATCCTATTGTAAAAGAAAAATCTTGGAAAGGTAACATTAGAGAGCTAATTCAAATCGTCATTTCTAGAAATTAATTGATTAAGAAATGCCGTCGTAAGATTTTCATTGAAATTATGGAAGTAATATTGTTGCATCTTAGTGAAACGAGAATTGATTTCTCTCTTCTTCGATTTGTGGCAAGAAAAACGTTTAGGTATTTGCAAATATCTTTCTGATGTTATCGTTAAAATTTGTTCAATTTGTTGAAAAATTTACTGCAATTATTCTCATCAAAGATATTACGCACCAAAGTGACTTTCGGTAAATGTAATGGTTGTTCAATTTCCCATTGATTTTCGGTCGACCGGTACAGACAATTTTGTCTTGCTCACAAATATATATGAGCTTCATCGCTCAAGATATACTCGAAGCATCTCTTGAGAGTATCCGTAGTCGAACAACCTAAGTAAATTCGTTGCAAAATTGATTTCGATTCTGTTTGTCTTTTGTCGATTAGTTTTTGAACTGCAACGAACAAAATTTAATTTACTTAAGTTATTTGTCCCGTACTAGTTTCTGATATATTTAATGCAATCGCGTGATAGTGGTCAGCACTTTTAAGGTTACGTGTAATACCTGTTTCATTGTGATGATTACAGGCGGATCCGGGACTTCATATTGATTTGCTGTTTAAAATTGACCCACTATTTTGAAGCTTTTTAACATAAAGTGAAATTAAATGATTGGCCTTAATAATTTTTTAAAATAAAAATCCACTCTTTAAAATAATTTAATCACTGAAGGTTGATATATAGCCCCAAACCCAAAATGCACAGTGCGTTTTGATCGTGTGCGGAATTTGTTTCGTACGGGTATTTTGCCATAGTTCTCCAGGTGCGACACTGTTTAATTATTTGCTGATGATGACAACTTAGTTGTCGAAATACGTATATGAATATGAAAATTAATGTGGAAAGGGGTTATATATCAACCTTCAGTGATTAAGTTAATCATACACAGACTCCATCAAAATTACCTTTAAAATAATACCAAATTAAATGCTAAAGCCTTTGAATGTTGATGAAAATACTTATTGAAACTCACTAATTACTAACACTATAAACCAGGTAAATTTGACGGAGGCAGTGGTTGATTAATTTAATTCAATTCCACATTAATTTCCGTATGCTGTATACGTATTTCGACAACTAAGTTGTCATCATCGACAGATAATTACACAGTGCCGCACCTGGAAATTACGGCAAAATCTGCACGAAACAAATTCTGTACACGATCTTTACTGTCGAAAATCAAAACACACATTGTATGTTCGTTAAACATAATTTTAAAATTGAATTTTGTCAACACAATGTCCGCCGATCACTTAATGCAAATTCTTTCATTTCTACGATATAACTTAAAGAACAAACAATTTAAACGTGTACATACTGACAAATTTCCATTGATACCCAAAATATGGAACAAATTTATACACAATAGCTAATTTATAAACATCACAAAAATATTTCAATAGACGAGCACCTCTTAACCTGCGGATGCCTGATACAAATTACCGCCAATATGCCAAGAAGGTAACAGAGGTTTGGCATAAAGTTTTGGTTAGCAGTAGATGTTAAATAGAAATGCATTATAAATGGGTTCCTTTATCTGGGTGTAATTTTAAAGTTAGCCGAACAATACCTAGACCAAAATAGAAATATAACAAGGAATAATTTATTTACCAGTATTTCTCTTGTTAGCAAAAAGAGCTGTTAGCTGCAAAAAGAACTAATTTAGTTGGAACCAATTCGAGTAAGAGCGAATATTTAAGCCTAGCAAAGATCAGGAAAGATCGAATAACATTATATTTTTCGGAACATTATAAATAATAACTCACTATCTATAAAAGTAGGCCAATACTTAAGGCACCCTTACTAAGCACAAGTATGCCTCTACTAAATTGAAAGACAATATATTATAGCGAGACAAAGTTTGGAGTCGACGTTGTAGATCAAATGGCGCGAAAACATACTGTTAAAACAGCATCTTTCAATGACCTCTCCATGTCTTCTTCAACATTTCGGATTTAGCGGTAATAAACGCACAGATTTTATATAAAGAATGTACTGGATCGAAATTATCCAGAAAGAATTTTCTACTTCAGCTACGCGAAGAACTTGTAGGAAAAGAAATGGAAGACCAACAAAACGTAGATTATAATCAATTGTGACCTAGTACTTCACAAGAACGCAGGACCTCCAAAATTAAATATTGTTGAAGAAACAGAGCTCTAATAATTGTACAAAGTGTAAAAAGATTGTTTGCGAAAAGTATACAACCAAAATTGTGAAGTTGTATGAAGTATGCGCGGAATAAAAGCGGAATATTGAATTAATGTTAGTACTAAAATATTGATGAATAATATAAACTTTGTAAACATATATCTCGTATTTACATTTTCAAGTTTATAGTTATATTGTCTTTTAAGTTGTTGTTTTCATTGAAAATGTATGTTTTCGTTCATGCGCCAAATTGATGCATGGCCGTTGAGGTAGACATTAGGGTGGTCCCAGGAGTACCCGACTCAACAAAGAAAATACAAAAATTTTGGAAAGAAATATATTTATTTTTCAACGTAATCTCTTTTCAGCTCTATACACTTTTCCCAGCGATGTTCAAAAAGTTCGATGCCCTTTTTATAATAAGAACTGTCTTGCTCCTCAAAATAGCCATTAACTGCCGACATCACTTCTTCATCGTTGGAAAATCTTTGACCACTGAGCCATTTTTTCAAGTTTGGGAACAGAAAATAATCCGATGGAGCTAAATCTGGCGAATAGGGTGCATGAGGTAGCAATTCAAACTTTTATTCATTAATTTTGGCCATTGCAATTTGTGAGCTGGTGCATTGTCTTGATGAAACAACACTTTCATCTTAGCCAAATGCGGCCGTTTTTGCTTAATTTCTTCGCTCAAACGTTGCAATAAGTTCGCATAATACTCGCCGCTGATAGTTTCTCCTTTTTCAAAATAGTAAATGAAAATTATTCAACGCGCATCCCAAAAAACTGATGCCATGACCTTGCCTGCAGATGTTTCATCTTCGCCTTCTTTGGGCGATTCTCCCTTTTGAGTTCATTGTTTTTATTGTTCCTTTGTCTCTAATGTGAAGTGATGGACCCATGTTTCCTCCATTCTTATGGAACGGCGCAAAAATTTTGCTTTGTTGCTGTGAAACTTCGCTAAACACTCAATCGAAACATCTTCACGACACAGTTTTTGCCCGAGTGTGAGCAAACGCGGCATCCATATTGCACCCAGCTATCTCATGTCAAAATTTTGAGATACCGCACTTTTTAAAAGCCTACTATGTCTGCTAACTCGTGCACTTTCGATCGATGATCATCCTGTACCGCTTTGTGGATTTTTTTCACCATTTCTGGAGTCGTCACCTGATTTCGTCGACCACTGCGATACTCGTCTTGGCAGCTCGTACAGCCTCATTTAAACTCTGCTACCCAATATTTTACTGTTGTAAATGAAGGAGCAGACTCACCCAGTGTAGAATCCAGTTCAGCTTTTATATCAGTTGGGCTGAGGCCTTTCAAATAAAAATATTGTATCACGTAACGATGACCAATTTTCACCATTTTTATAAATCACTGAAAACGTTCATTATTGATGGCTGACAAACAAATATTAAACAACGTGGCGTCTTCAAAACTTGAAACATATGCTTTACAGATTATGTACTTTCTAATATAGTGACATTTTTCAAACAATTACCGCCTAGGTCAGGCCGGGTACTTATGGAACCACCCTCGTATATAAGACATGTCCATGAACCTAGTGTGAACATATCATTGATGTACCTAACATAAACCAATATTTATAGTTTGTGAACAAAGATATGCGCTTATTACATTTCTAAATTATTCATAAATATTTCGGTTAGTGGCTGTCCCATAGCTAAACCTTTATTTAGCTATAGAATTCCTTTGAATTGAATTTGAAACTTCGAAATAGAATATAATAAAATCATAACAGCAAAACAGACTATACAATACAAAAATGTATCATGAAAACAGATAGAATAAACAAAAAGTTAAACTCAGGTGTCTGTTAACATGTAAAGTATATTAAAAAGTTTATGTGAGGCAAATGGTAAGGATGTTATAAGATGTGTGAGCTTGAAAGAAGCCATATGGGCAAAAAAGCGAACTCGACTTTAGCTAGTTATTATATAGAATTAAACCACAAATACAATAGTAACTTCTAAATTTTACATGTACAAGAAAACAGCAAAAAATTTAATTTGCTTGAAAGTTTAGAAGTCAATGGATACAATCATTTAGGCTTAATCCTAAACAACCAATGAAATTTAAATAACACCGCCTTCCTAAATTTCCATTTGCTAAAATTGTGTGTAAACAGATGCAACGTATTAAATTTTATAATTTTAATTGTCGTCTACCTGATAAATCAATTGTTTGGTGAAACAATTGTAATTTAAAATAATAAATATTTGAAACTTAGTGGTGCGCTTATTTATTATGTTTAAAGTTGAAGCTTTGAAATTTAAATTTTATATTCAGAAAAAAGTACAATCCTTTTTAGGGACCCTATATATTTCTTTGAAGAATAATATACTTACGACTAGGTTAAAATTAAATTATTTAAACTATGCATTGAAATGCTCGAAACGGATAATGTCCTATTTAGCAATTCTGCTAAATAGGAAATTCAGAGCTACTGGAGTAAACAAAGGTTTGACATTATTATTCAACGGAACTCCATTTCGAAATTTTAACATATTAAATCTTGATATCTGAATAATTGGGCTGTTAATAAATTAAATATGCTTTTAGCTTACCTGGACCCTTAGCCCCGCCCGACAATAGTCGCCCTAATCGAAATATGACGGCCCTCTCGTATTCCTGCACCACCTGAAATCAAGAAAAACATAAATTAATTAAGGACTTTATAAATTTTCTTTTAACATATTTACAGACGATTTTTAAACAAACAAATAACTGAGGAACATATAAACTGTAATTTTATGTTCATCAGTCATTATTCAGCCATTTTTTTGTATTTTAAAATTCTTTCGATTCGCGTCTAAAAATTACATCATATTTTCTAAATTATCCTCAATTTTAAAACAATTTCCGAGAAATCTAACTTGTACTCGAACACACCAGGGATCAATAACTTTATCCTTATTATTCATGCTGCCATTATTGAAAAACACACGGCAGCCTCTAAACGTTTAACAACATTTAATTCTACAATATTTAGAGCCGCACTTTAAAGTTATTCTTTGCTTCAAGGTATATAAATAAATATATAATATATATATATATATATATATATATATATATATATATATATATATATATATATATATATATACAAATATATATATATATATATATATATACAAAAAATGAAATATTCTTTTAAAAAATTACACGTATCATTGCAGTGTCAAACTTCAAGATCATCTACATATTTCGCTAGACACGTGCTCAACTCCAAAATCTCTGTAGGAGTCAATATTTTGAACGTACCAAGGTGCATTAAGAATATTGCGTAAAACTCTATTTGGAAATATTTGTAAATGTATTTTTCATATAGCTCGATTTGGTAGACACAACCTGAATGTTGTATACAATTAATCCAGACTGGTTTCAAAATTTTTTTTATAAATCAAAACTTTAATGTGGTTTAGAAATTTTGAATTACGTCCCAACATCCAATAGAGTTTTCTATATTTGAGACCCAACACAGCTCTTTTTTTCTTCTTATCGTGTTCTTTCCATTTAAGTTCGACATCAGGCGTCATACCCAGATACTTGGTTGTTCTGGTAAAGGACAATATTACCATTTGCGCTGATATGTGTTTTATGATTCTATAAGTAAAGTTGATATAAATTGATTTTAGCTCATTAAGTTTTATTTTTTAGTTTTTAGTCCAGCCATAAATCCAGGCTTTTTGCAGTTTATTTGTAGTTTCTCGAATAGCATTACTTATCGTTAAGTACCATAAGCAAATGTACCTACTATTATATTTTCACGATCTAATAGGTCGGTTGTATAGAGAAAATATAGAACTAATCCAATGGTACTATCCTGAGGAAAGCCAACTCCAATCTCCCTGAGGGCCGAATACTCTTGCTCTACTTTTACTGTAAAAAATCTACTAGATTTACATGACTTAAGAAGTTCAATATATGATCTCGGTGGTAGACTGTTCAATTTCCCAATAATGCCCTCATTCCAAACCCTATCAAATGTTTAAACCACATCTAATCTTTTAAAAATCAAATTTCTATTTTTCTTTTTGGTCACTCAAAGCTTCAACACGGATAGGTACTCGTACTACCTATATCATCAGTTTACCTTTGAAAGAGAGATCAAAATAAATTTGTCGTTAAGTTTAAAAATTGATACGTTTATCCGACTCGAGAAACTGATTATAATTCATTACTTCTACCTTATGATTTTCGCTTCTTAGTGTTTCCAATTGATTTAGCCAGTACTCAATTTCCAATACATACGTGTACAACTTGCAAATAGTAAATTTGATCAGCTTCCCAGATCTCTTTTGTCGTTTCTACACACAATATTCTCATTGATTACATTCTTTATTGAATCTGCTCAAACTAATGTTTGTCGTAAAATATCACCTACACACACGCCAGGAAGTGTCAAAGGGATGGATACTGGATCTCTCTGATCATTTCTTTTCTCAATTATTTTCATACCTTAAGTATATTCTATATTTCTATTACATTATTTTGTTTAGGTTGTCCTTATAATTTTTTAAATCAATTATCGATTTTTTTTCTCTTTTTTTCTGTCTTAGTATAGCATAACATTAAACATAATGTACATTATTTATGTATAGTTCGTTACTACTGTTACTGTAATATTGCTTTGCCCACTATTCTTCACCGCCTACTTGAGGGCACTCTCCACCTTAGTACTCAGAAATCACTGCTTTATACACTTTTTAGTCCAGTATTAGCTAACGCAGAATAATGCGAACATAAACTCCAGACATATTCAAATGTCACGAAAGTGGGTAAGAAACAGATATTTCAAGAATGTTAGAGAGTTGAAAGATATGTAATTAGACGTGAATCTGTCCTAATAACTACAGTTTCAGAGTTGATAGTTTTTCACTTATCATACTAATTGGAGGACCTAAACCGTCTAGCAACTCGTAAATCCTCTGACAATATTTAAGCTTTTCTGCCATCAAAAGTAGGCAGATGTCGCCGTATACGAGCGGACTCTGTCATGAAAAAAGTTGCGGATTTTCCTAGGTAAACACAAAAGTTTTAATAGCCATTTTTAGAAGAGTGACAACTTCTGAGTTCTCTTATACTCAAAATACATAATTTATGACGATCATCGTTTTGTGTTTCTTAACATTTTCTAGCTCGTCGTGCGTATTAAATTTAATCCGAGCATTAATGAGTGGCCCTCGTATATATGTTTGTTTCTTTAATAAACTCGTAGTTAATTCACATACAACAGTCGTAAATTAATTTACTTTGAAAAACACCGTAAATGCATTAGAAACCATCATTAGGAGGTAACTAAGATTAGACTACTAATTTAAAAGCTCACTAACGGCACGACAATTAGACCTTTTGGACTACGGGTGTGCTCGTTCTCTAAAGCTGAGCACCTACAAATGCAACTCTAGGGAATAATAGATAAAGAAAGTGTAATACCTTCTATAATAATCTCACTAAGCTAAGATTTCAAACGAAGATACGGAAGTGATGAGACCCTAAGTAATAAATGCGATATAAAAAATTTTTTTATTAGTAAAAATAACTCACAATCTAATTCTAAAAAGTTTTAATTGAAATTAAAGTTACCAATTCTGTCTTATATACAGGATTATTCCAAAAGAATAGACCGACTTCATGACACAGTGTTAGGGTTTCCAAACATTGTCATGGAACTAGTACCGGACTATTTGAAAGAGGCACTTTTTAGGCTTCGAACCACTACCACGCGGGCGCTGTAGGTACGTTGGTCTCATAACGCCACTCAGTTGTTTGTTTACACTAGAAATCGCAAGTGGAAAGCAAAAAGTGTACTACGCGAAAACAGATTCAATTGTTACGTTCTAGGGTGCTTTTCAGAGGCTATTTGTAGTTTATAGTTTCGACAATTTATCTGTGAAAAAAGAAAAATCCAAGTCAACCGCAAATTTCGGGGCAGCAAGTGGAGAGAATCCTTGTAACGTTTGAAAGAAACCTCAGACAGTCCACATCAATTCATTTTTTACCAAGGTAGAGTACCACCCCATTGGCATCTGATATCGTTTAAGTAAGCGATGGATTGGTCGGAAGTGAGCCCAGGACTTCGCCATATGTGCTTTTTGCTTGTGGGAATACGTAAAAGATCAAATTTATGTTTCCTAATTACTCACTAATCTGGGTAACCTTAAATATTGACTAATAAGAGCAGCGAACTCAGTGGATCGTGATAAGCTACTACATGTTTTAGAAGAACTCTTCGGTTTCAAAATCTTGTAATACGTAAAATAAAAGTATATCTATTATAAATAGAACACTTGTGACTGAAAATGAAACTGGTCCAGTCATATATTTAAGTATCTCAACTTAAAAAATTTATAGATGCCAATATCTTATTGAAAATGGTCTCAAGAAATTTTCATGAACCGATCGTTACTGCCGATTAAACGTGGTATTTTGCATATATAACTCCAAAAAAAAGTATGTTCTAAGTGGGTAGCAAATTAAGCATTCAAAAAAAAATTGCTTGAAAGAATCGAAGGTAAACACAATGCTGACTTTCTTCAGCGATTCTTGGGTTATTATTCATAAAGAATTCGTTTCATTTAACCAAACAATCAATGGAGGATCTTTGAAATAACTGACAGTAAATAAATGCCTTGATACAGGCAACTGGCTACTGTATTATAATATATGTATATTATAATAATATATCTTATCGTTTAATTATTGCGAAACGACATTTTGTTCCCAATTACGACACCATTGAATGCTTAAGCGGCAGCGGCCACTGTTTTCATCGTTATTCCAAAAATGATTTAAAAAATTTCATTTAGCCCGTATTAATATCCACGTTCGTACAAAATTATAATTTAATGAAGTTCTAATATAGGGAAATTTATTTAACAAATCAAAAAACGAAACTAATATCCTGATCAAATACTTGTAAATATATAAAATATATTTCAAAAATTCATCATAAAGTAAAAAAAAACTGTATAATGGTACAAACAATGTTAATAAAGCACAGTAGCTTGTAAATGAAATGCTGCTGAAATCAACCGCAAAGACAAGTCCTTCAGCAGGGTCGCTAATTATTGCAACGTTATTACTCTCATTAGTTTGAATCAACGTGAAGGAATTCGATAAATTGTCTAGATAATTATCAAACACTTTGTATATTAGGGGGGATATTTCATTCTGTCAATTAAGTCGTGGATTTACACTTTTTTTGGGTACACTACATATGTACAAATTTAGAAGGATAATTATATTTCCTCGTTGATTAGAAATGACTTACTAATTTCCTTACATTTTTATATGTAATTTAAATGAATGTTCCTCATAACAAATTTAAGGCTAATCAAGTAAGACAAACAATACTGAATGAAATCAACATCAGAAAAGCACCTGGATTTGACCTAATATCTGGAAAGATTCTTCAAGAACTCTCGGACAAGTGTATAAAACTCATTACTTTCATATTCAATGCAATTCTGCGTCTAAACTACTTCCCCAGTTCCTGGAAAGTGGCCCAAATCATTATGATACTCAAACCTGGAAAAAAGCCTGAACACGTGTGTTCCTACAGGCCGATAAGCCTATTGCCTATGCTCAGCAAAGTTTTCGAGAAGTTGTATGCTAAAAGATTAAAAAAACTAATAGACGAAAAGAAAATAATTCCAGATCACCAGTTCGGATTCCGTAATGAGCACGGAACAGTGGAGCAAATACATAGACTAGTCAACCAAATAAACAAAGACTTAAACGGCAGAAGATACTGCTCAGCTGCTTTTCTTGACATTACTCAAGCTTTCGACAAGGTATGGCATACCCCAGGGTTCAATCCTTGGACCAACACTATTTCTAGTTTATGTGAATGATCTGCCGAACATGCTTCAAAATGTGGAGCGTGTCGTTCTTTATGCAGATGATGTGAGTGTGGTTGTCAGGTCTTCGGAGGTGGCGGATCTTTGTGATCTGGCAGGCGACACTTTCACTAAAATTAATAACTGGATGATGTTCAGTGAGTTAAGCCTCAATAAGGAAAAAACCAAATTGGTTTACTTTCATAATAAAATTAAGCATTTACCTCATGTATTAATAAATAATTAGACCTTCCATTGCGTTTCTTCTGCGAGGATCCTGGGTCTGATTGTTAATGAAAACCTAAAGTGGGCCACTCATATTGATAGCGTGTGCAGTACCTTGGCTAAGGCGTGTTTCACCCTGAAGCTGCTCCGCAAAACGTGCAATCGGAGTACTCTATTAGCGTTCTATCACGCCAATTTCGTGTCTTCCATGAGATATGGGGTGATACACTGGGGTGTATCGCCGGAAGTAGTTAGAGTGTTTCATTTGCAGAAACGGGCCCTCAGAATCATCTTTGTGATGGGCTACAGGGACTCGTGCAGGGAACGCTTTAGAAAGGATTCGCTTCTGACTTTTTATGATATTTACATACTTGACCTTCTTTGCTTCGTGTTTAAGTACAAGGAGGCATTTTCGAATGGGAATGTAAAGCACAAATATGAAACAAGAACCGACCATTATCTACTACCTACTTCCCATTCTACTACTGTGTTCCAAAAAGGTACATATTTTATGGGCTGCAAACTGTATAATAACTTACCTCATAGTATTAAAAGTATCAATAACTTCCCCAATTTTAAAAACAATATTAAGCAGTACTTGCTTGAGATAAACTGTTACAGTTTAAATGACTTTTTATGTAGAAATTTGTAGTATTTCCTTTTCTTTTTAGTGACGTATTTCTAGCGTGTGGTATGTGTATTGTGTATGAGCTGCTATTTTTTGTATGTTCAGATAGTATGTACATATACTTGGTTTTTGAAATAAAATATTATTATTATTATTATTATTATTATTACAGGATTACAAGTCAAACTAAAGAAGCTCCTACCTTATCCTCACTTCCTCCTGTTAAAATCCTACCTGACAGATAGACATTTCCTAGTGAAACAAAGAAACGAATATACTGAGATTCATCCTATAAACTCTGGCGTTCCCCAAGGGAGCGTCCTCGGCCCAACACTCTATCTCTTATTCACAGCAGATTTACCAACAACAAGAACCACCATGGTAGCTACATATGCAGACGATACTGCTATACTGGCTTCCCACACCGACCCAACATCAGCCTCCAGAAATCTTCAAAAAAACCTAAACATGATTCAGAACTGGCTAAAAAAATGGCGCATAAAGGTTAATGAAACTAAATCTCAGCATGTAACATTTACATTGCGTAGAGAAACATGTCCTCCTATATATATTAACAACTGCAAACTAACAAAAGTCCAAGATGCCAAATATCTCGGCATGCATTTAGACCGCCGCCTTACTTGGAAAAAACATATATTTATCAAACGCAAGCAACTGGGACTGAAATTAAGCCATATGTACTGGCTTATTGGCCGCAGATCAAAACTGTCAATAGATAATAAGGTACTACTGTACAACTCTATCCTTAAACCCATCTGGACCTATGGAATTCAGCTGTGGGGCACCGCCAGTATAAGCAATATAAACATCTTACAAAGGTTCCAAAACAAGGTGCTACGCGCCATCGTTGATGCGCCTTATTACGTTTCCAACGAGGTGATTCAGCATGACATCCCCCTAGAATCGGTCAAGGAAACCATACATCGTTTTAGTGCGGGATACAGTGACCGAATGTTAGTGCACCCTAATGTTTTGGCCAGACAGTTAAATGTGCGCGATGTCAATGAGGTGCGTCGACTGAAACGACTATTGCCATACAACCTGTCTACAGGACTCAGACAATAATACTAAGTACATTTAGACTAGGAAGTAGATTTAACATAATTTAGAATTTTACTTAAAGGAGATCACTCACGGGAGTGATACTCTACAAGTCCTTTATATCAGTCATATCAAACGCTTATTGCCAGCTAGGCAGATTGCAGTTTCCACTAGGAGTTAAAAAAAAATGAATGTTGATATAAGTATGTGTCAAAAGAAGAAATATATATAAACATAAACAATTGTTTTACAATAAGAATAGCAGTAATATAGATTTTGGATTTCTAAATATGATCAAAACTTTATTTTAAAATCATCGTGTGTAAAAATGCGTTATTCCACATCTAAACGTTTTAATTTTCTTCGGACTACCTTATTAATATTGTGCTATTATTTTAAATATAGAAATGTAACATAAACAGCTTATAGAAAAGTTTTGGGCGAATAAGTTAAAAAAATAACCAAAATAAAATAAAATACAATTAAATTATCTAAAATGAAAATAAGTTTGAAGAAGTGGAAAATTTCACATGTCAATATTTAACAGGAGAGAAAAAAGTAAGAAAAGAAATTCAAGAAAGATTAATCATGGTTGGGCATTGAAATATGCACTTCATAAAGAGATGACTACGCCTTCCGTAACCTAAAGTTGAGAATATACAAAAGAGTTATAAAATCATTGGGAGTATTTGCAAGTACAAATAAGATATGGATATTGGGAACAGCATAGGAGAAAATGCAGGAAATATCGAAAAGAAAAGTATTAGTAAACATACGCATTTGAAGATGAAAGGGTCGAACAAATCAGTAGCTGAAGGAACTACATGAAGAACCACATATAACAGAAACTGCAAAATCCCAAAGATTGAGAGGATTGCGATATATGGAGAATGCAAGAAGGCCGAAATCTAAAGAACACTTGCAAGTGTGATAGGAGGATAGAAGAAGAGACAGACCAAGGTCAAGATGGAGAAACAAAGTGGAAAAAAGATTAAACTCAAATGGGAATCAATGATTGGAAGAATAAAGCCGTAATATAAAAATATAGAAAGGAATAGTCGTTCATGTCAAGGAACCACTAGGCTTGTAATGGTGTTTTAATATACGCATAAACAAAATTTTTCATAAGAACTGTGCAACAATAGAATCGATTATATTAGAAAACGGAAGATTATATTTAAATTACAGATAGTATCAAAAAGAAGCAAGAAACTTACAGTTTGGTAAAAAAATTGACAAAATCGAAAGAAAACAAGTGCCTAACATGGACGTAGTACATTTACATTTACAGTGACTAACTCCGATACAGAGCGTAATAAAGCACATAAAACGTTTAAAGTTTACAAAATAATACACAAATAATAACAAATAATACAAGAGATTACAACAAGAATTTAACGTTTACGTTATATGTAGTAGGGTAGCAAATGGGTAATTCAATAATCCAAAAAAGAAACACATAGATAGAGGACACAAAAATTAGATATTTCCAAAAATTTATACATTTAATAGAATAATAAGTCAAAACCTTTAAAAATTGTTATATGAAGCTGAAAAGCTTATGGTATGATGGACAGGTGACGTAGTCTTAGACTGTTTTTGTGGTAAGTCGGCATATTGTCTCCCTGAAAGCGTCATATTTCAGATCGCTATACTTTTTAGTGTTGCTGTGATGACTGCTTATTAAAAGTGTTTTGAAATTTTTGACGAGATATAGTGTTGAAATTCTTGGTGTACTTGTAAGTACTCCTTCTGGAAGAGCTTATCAGCAACAAATATTCAGAATGAGATGAGGGATGAGTTGAAGAACTCTTCCTTCATTTTCCACTGTCGGTAAATGGGTTCCTAAGTCCAAATATGGTCATATGATCACGTAGTAGACGTTCGAAATCTGCCGCTATATTGAAAATTCTTGAAAAAGTGTATGGTATAATGTGAAAAGATCGTTATGTGAAAAAACGCACCACATATTTTGAATGAGAAATTGGCTACGAAGAAGCTGGTACACTGATTCTTCTCCCCCAAAGAATTGCAAAAAATATTCTTTTTGTTACTATCCACAAACTGTCAAACGATCACACCTGCATATTACGCGAATCTTTTAGACAAATCAAAGCAAAACTTAATGAGAAGCGCCTTAGTTTACAAGAAAATATAATCTTCCACCAAGACAACGTGCTCCTACTAGTCTTGTTGCTATGGAAAAACTGAGGACTTTTATTTGTTTTCGCATTTGGTTTATTCACCGGATTTAACACTGTCATATTACCACCTTTGACAGACAAAGATGTTAAAACGACTCTGTATTCTTATTTGACTTTAAGCGTACAAGGCATAGAGATTTTGAAGCATCGCTGGTCCAAATGTATCTAAGTGGCACAGGATCGTCTTAAGAAGTAAAGCAATTTCAAACTGCGAATTTCTTTTCTTCGTTTCGAGTCCACGAATTTTGAGCTTAGGTAAAATATTATTCACCATTATCGACGAGTAAAGAAAACCAGGGAAAAGACCAAGGAATGCTGTGCAGAGGTGTTTCGTGTTTGCAGGACATTGCCTCTGCGCACAAAAATCACATGTTGTCATGGAGAAATTTTGTCATTTAAGACTCGGCTTACTTTAACATTCCCCTTATTCACCCGATCTGTCCACTTCAGATTATCACAATCTCCCTCAATTGGAAAATGAAACGTCATAAATTTCCTTCCAGTGACGAGGTGATAGAAGCTGTAGAGATATGATTTGCAAAGCAAGATGAATTAATTTTTAGAAGGGTCAAATATCTAGCAGGTTTCTCACAGTAAGTTAAGAGGATGTTATTACGTTAAATAGTGCGGTAATTCATATTTGAAACTTTAATTGCATTTGTGGTAGGCTAAGAATTTATCGAAGTATTCTTGCAATCTCCCGAAGAAATTTCGAGGTCCCAATATAAACTACATGATTGAAAAATGATATAATAAATTCAATTTTCTCATTAATGTGTCTATTTCTTCTTATTTATTTACAAAAACAAGATTAGTACATCAGTCTATATTTAATAGCATTTCTACCTAAAGCAATTTGAGTATTATAAATTAAAAACGAAGTGAAAATTTATCTACCATTCCTACTGTTTTAGATGTAGCAAAGTAATAAACAAACATATTTCTCATACAAATTTAATGATTCGTAAATTCCGCCGGAATTAATTTCATGCACTTAAGTTAAGAGACGCGAAAATTAATTACACATCTCATGGATTAACTTCAGAACGAGAAATCAAAAATCAAATTAAAGTTATTTCATCAACAAAAGTAAGGAAATGAATTTTCGAATAAATAGTGTGAAGAAAACTTTCTTCCAAGTTTAGGAAGTGATAGGTATTTACGGTAAAATTCTCGAAAACGCTTGTAAACTATTCAAATACTCCTCCCATAAAATTAAATTTAATGAAATTGCTTCTATCGTGTTGAAGTGGAATGACGTAGCCAACAACGTCAGTTTCGTTTCATTATTTTTGTATTTCGATCTCCAGCTTTTCTCTTCTAATTAAAATAATTCCCCGTCTTTACGGCATTACAATTAGTTAACGATTTTCGTTTTTCACCGAAATACTCTGCATCTGTAAACAACGAATTTCTAAATTTCTACTTTGAAAGCCTACCCCAAAACTTTACGAAATAAGGCTGCTATACTACAGGAAGAGGACGGTATAAATGCGAGAAAAGCTGTAGAACGTGATCCGTTTGTACATTTTAGGAAAAACTTTCTCTTTACTAAATGGAATTACGGTTGAAATGCATTAAACTGCTATGACATTGCCGACAAATTTTCACCGTCTCTGTACATATTCAATTAATTAATTCCAATGTGAAGTGCGTTCGCGCTTTTGTTCATTGATCTAAACTGATTATGATCACCTATTTCACATTAAATTATTTCAAATTTAATGGGAAAAAATATTAATTTGGAATAAATATTTACATTTAGTAATACTGCAGATTTAAAGCAATTTTTCTTCTATTAAAATTTGATGAAATGCTTCACGTTTTAACATTTAAAATAAGAAATACACAAAGTATTTTCAAATACAGATACTATACATATTCTCTAGTGTTATAAATTGCACAAAAGAGTATGCAGGAATATAATTTGAATACATCATAATTTCCCCATGCTTTCTTTAAAACATAAAACTTATAGATCTCAGGGTAGATTTTGCTGAACTATACACTGTATATTAAACAATGTCAGAAGAAATTTAATTAAATATATTTTTAACGAATCTTTGTTTTAGTTGAACATGATGTTACTTCTTTTTGTAAATACGTACTACATATATATATATATATATATATATATATATATATATCAATTTTTGCATTAAAGAAACATTTTACAATGATGAGTATGTTCTTTGAATTTAAAGAAAATAAAACTATATGTTTATTTTTCACGTACGAGCATTACATGATCTTTAAGGAATTTCAATCATAAGATTAATTAAGTAAATTCAGACAATAATTGTAAGATTCCAACTTAACCTCACATCACACATGTCACGATGTTATGTCCATGACTATCACTCATAAAATTCTCTGCACCATAACAATATGGCCAATAATTTGCGTAAACTTACTATATTGTAAATACAAATGATGAGACACAAATAGGTGACAAATTAATGATTTATACAAATACTCTGCATTAAATAATAAAAAATAAATAAGAAAGTAAGAAATTGAGACTTAACTAATAACATTTTATTTATAAACTAAACATAACTAAACATAACTATTTATTTGCATTGGTTTCAAAGTAAATACGTGTTCACAAGACATTGTCATTGATGTAGAAGTCGTGAGGTGGCTGTTTCATTGGTACTTCCTTCCTTCTCTAGTGCTATGAATTGTATTAAAATATACAGGATTATAATTTGAATATATCATAATTTCCAGAAGCATGTACTTGCAAATGCTCTTATAGTTTTCCTTAAAACTAGTAGAGCTCAGAGTAGAATGTTTTACGAACAAGAGCTAGCAAGCAATAAATTTGATATTTTGTAAATGAAAAAAATTGAATTTAACTCATTACTTATATATATTTTTTCCTTCATTTGCCTCAGTTTCTGCTTATTCTGCATCACTGCCTCCTTGTCCTCAATGCTCTTCAATCCAATCTTATAAACCGTCTCCCCCATTCCTATCACATCCTCTATCTCCACGCTCACATCCATTGCGTCTTTCATGAATTTTTCCAATTCCATTTTTCTACCTCGCCTATCTTCCGTTAAGATCTTCTTTCCTGTAATGATTACATTCTTCCTTGGCCATTTTTTCCAATCTATTCATTCTTATCTCCATATTACCCACTTTCCCTATTAGTTCCTCATTTTCTTCCCTCAGTTTTTCATTCTCTCTTCTTAATTCGCGTAATTCCTCTTGATACTCCCTCTGATTTTCCTTTATTTCCTTTATATCTCTCATCATTTTCCGCATCATGTCAGCCAGGTTCTTCTCCCCTTCTCTTTCCCTTTGCAGTGTTTTCCCCATTTTCTTACTTCTCCTAAGCATTTCCCCCGCTTCCTCATCCCCATCTCTTACCCTCTTCCTTCCCGCGTCCTCCGACAAGTATTCTTCGCCGTCCATAGTCCCGCTATGCGTCAACCCCGTAACCCCGTATTTTTATTTATTTACGACTGTGCCTCGTATTTATATCCACCAACATTCAATCCACAAAAACCCAAACACGCACAAGAACCTCACACCGAACCGTAAATATCAATGTTTTTGTCTCTCCAGTAAAAACTATTTATTTACTCTATTTTTGTATGACCTTCTCTCCACGTCGTAGGTCAATATTTCAATTCATTCCAGTGCGTTTGATACTTTGTATACTTTGTATATTATGTATTCGCAACTACTACTTCCACTCCACGCCCTTCGTCGTCCTGTCCTCCCTCGCCGACACGCACACAATCGCGATATTTCCGTAATAAGATTCGTTAACGAATTTCCTATTGCCGGACTTTCGCCACGCATCCGTTCACGTTGCAATCTCAGACTCGACTCCAGCATGACTCGACACCGAAAGGTATAAGAGTCTATAGGATTAAGTAAGTAAGTAAGTAAAAAATTGAAATAAATCTCATAATTTTTTCATATACGATATTTTATCTATATTTGTAAATATTACTGTATATACATAATAAATAATTAAATAAACTCTTCTTAAAATTGTGTTTGTTTGTCTTTGATTACACAGCCTAACCGATACTTTGATGCCAATGATTTTTTAACTGTTTCTAAGCAAATTCTGGGTGCAGAATCTAAAATAGCCGTTAGTTTTGGTCAGTTAAAATATTATATAAATAAGATTAAGATATAAAAAAGTAAATAGGTATATATACATTCATCACTTATCACTTGAAATTATATACGACTTTTAGCCATATAGTTTACAGGGACAGTCTCGCTGAAGACTCTAGCAGTAATCGGTTATCATGTAGATATCCTATTTCCCTTAATATTAATCTACCATAGCTTTAATGTCCCGACTGAACCTTTTCCTCTATTTTTCACTAAAATCACCTAGGTTTTCTGGAAAGCGATTTAAGTAGTGATTCAAGCAGTGAATTTTATGTTCATGTTACAATCGAGACCGTTTATATGGGAAAGGATATTTTCCACTAATTCCATGTAATTGTCTGCCTTATGATTTCCTAGAAAATTTTGTTGTTCTTGGACAAGCTAACACTAATCATTCAATTTTGTTCATCGATGCTGTAATTGCGAATCTTTAATAAATTGCCTTATCTGAGGACAATAAAAATCTGACTTTCAGTTTTCCGTGCTAATCCCAGGAAATTTAGCCAGGTAACCAAAACATTTCGATTTAAAAGCTTTCACAAATTGCTTCATAAGCTCAAAATGATATACAAAATTGGAAGTATGGATTTTTTTCTCACGCAACTATAAGTTGACTACATTTTGTTTTCCTTGAATCGGGCCGTTCCATAAAGGTCAACTTCTATTAATCTAACGCTGAGTGTTAGCTTTAGTATCTAAAAGATGTAAAGAACAAGGATATTTTGCATATCCACTTTGCTATCTAAGAAGGAAATTTGCATTTTTAGATTAACATAAATCACCCACTGAATGACCAATGATTTTCGTACTTAATTTTGTTTAGGACAAGCGATATTGTCTTATATTCCTGTGAGATGGTTGTTTCATTGATACTTCGTTTAAATCGATCAATGACCTGAAAAATTCATAAAACACGTCTAAAGTGAAAGCCGGAAACCAACTGCTTCGCTTTAGATGTCGAATCGGTATCACAAGACTTCTAATTCTTGAAGTAAATAGCAGAGTACTTTCTAATCTAATCAACTGAACAAATAAATCATAGTTTACACTACACTGTGTGAATATTATTCTAGAAAATTATAGGTGAATTTTGAAGAAGGTGTTTCGGTTTCTTTTTCGAAATTTTTCGCAAATAGTATCTCAATAATGTGTAGTACTCGTCATTGGTCCAAGAATAATAGAACAACACCCTATATCTTCTTCAAATTGACACAGACGCCTTTAGTAAAATCAAACAATGCAACATTAACATTCTTACTTTGCATCTCTGCAAGATGACATATACAATTATTTAGTGAAAATCGTATAGGTTGTGTATTGTTTATGCACCTTTAAAAGCAACAGCTTGAACAATTTTCCAGTTAAAGAGTTCTAGATATAAAAGTTAGCTTGTTTAATATTTTATAGGATAAAGACTGCTTATACCCGCTTTCGAACGACGTGGTACAGATTCAACTAAAATTTTTGTTTAATTGGATGATAATTTTCTATTACATTGAAGTCAGGGGACTGTGTAGAAGCTTTAAAAGCCTTTAGGCAATTCTATAGTAACCATTCCTGGGTGACTTTGAACGAATACTTGAGATCGGTATGGCCATAAAAAGTATTGAAAATTTTCAATTTTTGGGTGTCTGTTCCCAAGCTTCCAAGTATGAGTAAATGGTACTATTTATCGTTCATTCTATCTATAAAATGTAAATGCTCGACGTCATTTGCCCATAACATTATGGATCCATTTCCATATTTAATTGTTGTTTGGATGTTCTCCATTTCTCTGTTTATTGAAAATATATTGATTTTAGTTTCATAGGTGAATAAATATCACATGTTTTCAGTGATTAAAATTTTCGTCTACGAATTCTCTAGCAAAAGTTAAGCGTCCATTTCTATTTCTTTTGTTTACATATAGCTTTTTTCGAGCTATGCAGCCGTGACAATAATATTTTCTTAATGTTCTACGTATACTTTCTGCACTTACGCGCTTATTACTTAAATTATTTGATCATTCGTCTGCTACTTTAACAGCATTTATCTTAAGATCATTTTTCCTTTTCCGAGCTATCTAGCATTCATCAGCATCTTTCAATTTTTTAAGTTCTGCTTTTACTTTTAATTCTGTCTTGCTTATACTACTTAGTTTATTATTGTAACGTTGACATTCTTCTATTTATTATTCGAATCACATATCGCTTTATTTTACAAATATTAAAATGCTTAATATGCTCTCTCGCATTTATCGCCCTTTAACGATATCTTTCGCACAAAATATAATAGACATCTTTATCCCTCATCATGTTTAAATGTACTCAATTGCTCTTTTCGGGATATATTGGGTCTGGGAAAAAGTTCGTGGCGTTTTTTCAGTAAAATTCAACTGGTTCCCGCATGGCGCGTGGACGAATTCATTTAAACCGAATATGCTCCATTATTATCGACAATGTTTCGCCATTTTTTTGGTAGATCCATGATCCCATCGGCGAAAAGCTTCTGTGGTTTCTGGTCGAAAAACTGAATCAAGTAGTTTTCACAGGCTTCTTTTGAAACCAACTTAATTCCATTGAGAGAGTTCTGCAGAGATCGAAACAGATGATAGTCAGAGGGTGCTATATCCGGACTGTAAGGTGGGTGCATCAAAACTTCCCAACCAAACTCTCTCAATTTTTGACGGGTCATCAAAGAAGTGTGTGGTCGGGCGTTGTCATGATGGAAGACAACACTTTTCCTATTAATCAATTCGGGCCGTTTTCTTTCAATCGCCTGGCGTAATCTCTCTAGTTGTGCACAGTAGAGTTGAGAATCAATCGTCTGACCAGTTGGAAGTAGCTCGTAGTGGACGATTCCCCTCCAGTCCCACCATACACACAGCATCACTTTTTTTGGCGTCAATGTTGGCTTAGCGAACGCTTGTGACGGCTCACCATCCTTTATCCACGATCTTTTACGCTTCCGATTATCGTACGTAATCCATTTTTCATCTCTGGTTATTAAACGTTTCAGAAACGGCTCGATTTCATTCCGTTTCAGCAGCGCATCGCAGATGTTAATTCGGTCCATCATGTTTTTCACGCTCAACTCATGAGGAACCCATACGTCAAGCTTTTTTTTGTAACCAGCTTTGTGTAAATGGTTCAAAACAGTTTTGTGGTCAATGCCTAGCTCCATGCCAATATCGACACTGCTGATATGCTTATCTTGTTGGACTTTTTCAAGAATTTCATCAGATTTTTCAGTGATTGGACGACCGGAGCGTGACTCATCTTTCACATTGAAATTTCCAGAACGAAAGCGAGCGAACCATTTCCGCGCAACAGATTTCGATAAAGTACCTTCACCGTACACAGCACAAATTTTATCACAAGCCTGCGCAGCGTTCTTCCCCTTATCATAATAATATTGCAGAATATAGCGAAATTTCTCATTATTCTTCTCCATTTTCAAGTGCGAATAACTTTCCAACCACTGCACCGATTACAATGTTTCTACGCTCAAACTAACGTTCGGAAGGTCATCTAAAAAACGAGCCCTCGGTGGTGTCGCTGTGACTTGTTGTTCTTTAGTTATCGGCAACCAATGCCATCTATCGGGAAAAACGCCACGAACTTTTTCCCAGACCCAATAGTTTCTTTTCCTATAGGAATAAACTTTTTGTTCGGTTTTCAATGTGGTATCTATATTTTGTATAGAGAATATATAGAAATTCTATTTAATCTTAGAATTACTGAAGGATGAATAGATAATACATTATTGACTTGTTCTTTTTTCAATCTTTATTTGTATTTTTAATTTTCGCCTATATTCATAAGAGTCATTACTACTACTCTACTTATTTCATTGTGAGTAACTGCACATTATTATGAGCTGCTCAATTTTGAAGCTAGATAGCCGTGCCAGCTAATAATATCTTGTAAAAATCCAATTTTCAGCAACACATGCAGGGATGATTTTGCAAGAAATGGGACCCGACTGGCAGCACATTTTTTCGGAAAAATTTAGCGCAATACATACTATGTATGCAATAGTATTAACAAATTCCTAAGTACTAAATGTATATTATATTATACATTTTCACTTAAATTAGATGATTCATTATTAACTAAAATGAAGTAATTTTATGGAGCAAATATGTACGTTGCAATGGTGTTAAAACTTCTTCCAGACAAAAATGAAATATCTAATTTTCACAGAGAAAGAGAAAAAATAATTGTTATAATCTCATATCCTACGGATGTATATTTATCTCAAAATCTAGTGTTTCATAACAATAATTCACTATAATTGGTTTATTGAACAAAATCTTCTGTTAGCAATCATGCTTAAGCCCTGAAAGATGTAGTTTCTTTTATAAACCGCAACTCTGACAGATTGAAAATCAATATATATTTGATCGAGTTTATATAACCTGCACATAATTTCTAATGCCTGAGATGTGATGATATTGCTCAATCAACATCGACATTGATTGATTGCATAAATTTTTACCGCATATCAAGTATTAAATTCTGTGGAACCGTTTAAATTTAACAAATAAATTCCTTTCAACGATCATTTTATCCACTATTTTTATGTAATGACAGGTTTCGCTGGCGGTATTGTATAATAAAGCTAATTTTATTTACTTGTTTTGCAGTATGTCCTTCATCGGCTTCTATATATAAATAGTAATAGAAATATTTACATAGGTGGCTCATATCATACTATAATTTACAATTTTTATTGCTTTTATTATTGATGTTTCAATGAAATAAATCACTAATAACAAAAACTTTATTTCACTAAAGCCTATATAGAAAATACTAATTCGTCCTGTAAATAATAAGGAATCCTGTCTCCAGTACTATTTATGATGGCTTCATAGCGTTTACTCATGCTAGCAACTAAATTTTCTGCGTAGTTTACTAGTAATTGTCTTCATATCTTCCGTATGTGGCGAGAAAAATGCTTAATGTTGGAGCTACGTTGACTGCAAAGCTTTTGTTTTGCGATAGCACACATGTTTTCTTTTGAGTTCACATCCGGATTTTTCGAGAGCCATTCTATGTAATGAATACCGTTATAATCTTTCCATTCAACATACGCTTTATTGCTATGTTTCTTATCGTTGTCCTCCTGCGAAAACCAGAAAATAAAAGCTTTTTGATGTAATTTTATCATTTCACATGAGTTCAAAGTTCCTGTAAATACACATAATGGTCAGAAGTCACATATACTGACATGCACCTTAACTGAATGCTTTAAACTGCGATCAACAATCCGATTTCTAACGTAGGACCAAGTTTTCTTTCTAGGTATCCAAGTCCAAAGGAAGATTCATTGGAAAACACTATATTTGACTAATCTCGCTCAATGTTATTACAAGGCCACACAAAATGCTTTCCGTGGATTTTCGAATTTCATTACCGTACTGTAATATTTCAGATTATATTCATATAAGCGATTACATAGAGTCATCAAACTTACTTTTATGTTCTTGTCCTCAATTCTGCTTCTTTTCAGGCTTTTTTTACAACAACGTGATAATATCCTTATCTTGCCTCGTGTTATTACTCGTGATCTCGCTCAACCTAAAATGTCATCTACTAACTGTCGTTTTATATTGATTAGTCCACAACTTTAAAAATTCTATGGGCTTGTGTAAATATCTTGTAGTGGCAATTATGGACATTATTGTCCTTTTTGGGTGCATTCACAAGAATACTGCTTCAAAGCGCTACATTTACACTACTCACTTTAACAAAGAAGAACATCTTTGTCACAAAAGAATCAAAATTGATACCACACCAATATTCATACGGCGCATCGCATTATGGGTAAGGTTTGTCTACCTGATCATACCCATCTGCACTCTCCAAAACTTCCACTATCAAGTTATTAGTAGCTTGTAATTTCCATAAAACTGTACCTAACATTTATAACTCTGCTCTTCAATTTATTTTAGTTTATAAGAAAATGTTGTTTTAGTTTTAGTTTATACTTTTACAACGGCCTCGACAATTTAAGAAGTGCAACAGAAATATATGGAAGATTGAAGGCAATGTTTTAAAGAATTATCATAGAAAAGTGAGATAAGTAAAACTATATTAAATTTGATGAAACAAAAAGAAAATAATCGAAAATTGTCACTCAAGGAACATCTGACCCAGATACTGTTATACTTAAAAGTGACAAGAGCAATACTATCACATTTCTCGATGGTATGATCGAAAGACTTTCCTAGTTCAAGACTTTGGAACTTCTGAAGGAAAATTCTACCATAAGCATAAAATGCACTATTTTTACCTCCACGAAATTTTCTTTTATTGACTCTCAAAAACCTTTTTTATCCAGTAACATTAATTCTCCTAAACTGTATGGTATGCACTAAATTAACAAACTCAACATTTCCTGTTGTGCAAATAGTTAGTACTTTAAACAGTTCTACTAATAAACTATTCGAATATATCGCTAGTTTCCATACTCCTTACACTGACAACAAGGAATACTTTACTAAAACTTCCAAGTACTTTGTACAAAGACTAAAAGACGGTTGTAAAGCTCTCAAGTAAAATTACATAGATTAATTTAATTCACATACTCTACTGCACTCAGTGTTATATTTCAAATAAATTTATTATTTGCCCGACGTCTAAAACATTTCTTTTTATATCCAGTAAATAGCACTAGTCTGTCATTTAAATAAATCGTTTTTGGATATTACGAAAATATTCCTATGGATTGCAGTTAAGTGATTCAAACAGTAAATTGTGTAATATTTATACAAAATTGATGTACTTTGCAAAATTATATATATATATATATATATATATATATATATATATATATATATATTAATGAACTAATAAAATCGGTAGGTTTCGAGTTTCTTTTCATATAGGAATATTTCTGGCCTAAGAGGAATGTTTGCCTAAACGGCATCAGCATAAACGCTCATGGAAGACAATATCAACTTCGAAAGTACCATAAATAATTAAATGAATAGATAATTGATCTTCAAAGAGGTTACATGAAAAGTCAACAGTATATAAGGTACATAAATACACAAATATATAAAATTATAAATCATTAACTATTGGTAAAATAAAGTACAAGTCAAGTCGCTACTATACGAGGATAGTTTGACAAGTATTGAGAATGACACATAGGTGGCGCTGTAATTGGTAAAACAAATGCACTGTAAGTTAGGTTGCTTATTTATATGTTTACACTACGATATTTAGATAAATCGGTTGATTAGTATATTTTTGACAGCTGATTGAAAAAGAAGCAACACGTCGATTTGTTAAAATGGAAAAAGCATAGTATCGTGCGGTGATTAAATACTTCGTAATTAAGGGTATGAAAGCTACCGAAATAAAAGATGAGTTACGGGAAACATCAGGTGAATTTGCTCCATCATCCGCCACAACAAGTAGATGGTTAAATGAATTTGAACGTGGTAGAACAAGCGGTGTTGATGAAGCGCGCTCTGGAGCACCAAAAATCGTGACTTCTAAGAAAATGATTATAAAAATACACAATATTATAACGCAAGATCGACGACTCGAAGTGAGAGAGATAGCAGACATGGTAAACATTTCAACAGAACGCGTACACCACATTTTAACGAAAGAATTGGGCCTTTCCAAGCTTTCGGCAAGATGGGTGTCGATATTGCTTACGCCTGATCAAAAGTTCACTCGTTCGCGCATTTCCAATGAGTGTTTGGACCTTCATAAACGGAATCCGGTTGATTTTTGGAGGCGATTTGTTACTTGCGATGAAACTTGGATACACAGTACACCCGAAACTAAACAACAGTTGAAACAATGGTTAGAACGTGGTTCTGCACCTCCAGAGAAAGCGAAAACCACTTTATCGGCAAACAAGGTGATGGCATCAATTTTTTGGGATTCAAAGGACATTTTGCTCATTGATTACCTTCAGAAAGATGCCACAATAAACGGACAATATTATGCAAAACTTCTACAAAAATTAAATGTTGAGATTCGTGCTAAACGGCTAGGAATGGCAAAGAAAAAGATTCTGTTTCACCAAGACAACGCTCCCTCGCATACCGGCACAGTTGTGATTTCCAAAATCTACGAGTTGCATTTCCAATTAGTACTGCATGCGCATGATTCGCCGGATCTAGCCCCTGCTGACTTCCACCTTTTTCCAAAATTGAAAACGGCCCTAGGTAGAAAGAAATTTTCGTCTAACGACGAGCTTATCATCTTCGTAAATGAGTATTTTGCAAGCCTTCCGGAATCGTATTTTAGAGATGGCATAAAAGCATTGGAGCACCGTTGGAGAATATAAATAAAATAAAAATTTTTTTGTATTTAAAAAATTCGTTTTTCTTCTCCATTCTCACTACTTGTCAAACTACTCTCGTAGATTGCAAAAGTTCCTAATTGTATACTTTTGTTGAACTTGTATACGTCCATTGATTGAACACGTACCGCATACTATTGTATTACGTAATATCATATGATACTGTACTCTGAAAACTGGCGTAAGTAGTTTATTTAGCTACCTGTTAATTACTTTTTATATTTTTCCTACTGTATTCTTTTCTTTTAGAGAAAATGAACATGATTCCGCTATTTTGAAACACTATTATCATTTATTCCACGAAGATTAATTGAAAAATTTTTATTCCGATATCTAAATCAGTTCATTGCTGTTAAACCATGTATAAAGATGTTAGCAAAAGTCGAATACTTGAATAAAAGGATAATACTCGAAGAGATAGGAATCGGAAACGAACTGACGATACTTTATGAATAAAAAGATGCTACGTGATTACCGTACATCTAGAGAATATAGCAAACCAACGAATCAAGGACAAACATCCGATATTATCTACCACCATAGACCAAGAAATAAAAAGTTCCTAGTTCCGTAGAGGAGGTGCTGAACCAAATTACTAGTAGGAACGAATACAAATATTAGTGGAAAAGCGAATCGCGCACATCCGAACAAAAACTACCACAGAAGGACTCGAGGATAGTAAATATACATACGCACGTAGTATATCCCGCTTTTAGAGCAGATATTTGTCTGCGCGTAAAATTCCAAAGCGACAAAACTTTATGCCACCTTCTTTTCGAAATGCGAAAGAACTAGTTGCTCATCAGAAAAATTATCTAATTCAGCATTGTAAGAACCTTGTCCAAGGAGCTAATCACTGCGATGCTGTTTATAATCATTACCTGCTTTTACACTATAATCTTTTTGCTGATTTGATACCTTGCAATTTTCTTCTCTTCTCCTTACTCTCCTTTACTACACTACTAGAAACGTTTAAGTGGTAATAAGCACAATTCTCAACAGTAATCAAAAAAATGAATATAAACACTTTAATTAAAGAACTAATTAATAGCGATAAAGAGTGTATGAAACCGAATTTTCAATATACTTCAAATTCAGATCAGCACAGTTGCTCGTTGCTTACGTTTTACGGAATCTTGGCTCATATTTCTAGACAACTTATCAATATCGTTTTGAGCAACTTCATCTACGACACATTTTGGTTGTTACCTACCTTTATTCGCGAGTAACCTAATATTAGTATTTTGGTATTATCCTGACATTGCATACTTTCAGCTTGATGTAAGGATGTTGGCTAAAAAGTCAGTGGAATGACACATAGATGGCACAGTTTTATGTTTATTATGATGTGCCATAAAAGTTATGTGCAACGTTAACTCTCAAATTTTCAATCACTGCGTTTATTAGTTTCGTTATTTGACGAGATGGTAGTATTGAAAATCGTACTTTCGTGAAGCACTTCTTTTTGAGAGGTCTATCAGCAACAAATATTCATAATAAGAAGAATGATTTATTTCTCGCTATTTAATAAATGAGCCCGTGAAGTCAAAATTGTTGGAGAAGCGCATGCTAAGGTGTTTGAAAACATTTGTGATAGTGGAGTCTGTAAACATATCTAAAGAAGCACAATATACATTTTAAATGAAGATCTTGCCACGAAGAAACTGTCTGGGTTGTGGGTACCACGCGAAGCGGGTGTGGCGACTATTCAGTGTTGTCCAAAAATTGGTGCGAATGCAAATTTCTTGGGTATTTAGAGCCGCTTCAAAGACTTTAACAGCCGATTTATATGCCAAAAAAATAATCTAAACAATGGCTACACAATAGCTCTCCTTCTAGAAAGCAGGCAGTAACTTCTCCATCTGCAGGAAGAGTAATGGCTTCAATTTTTTGGGATGCAAAAGGTATTTTTGTTGTCAATTATCTTCCAAAAGACGAGAGCTTTTAGGGAAACAAAGCAAACCTGACTTAGCTGAGAAAAAAACCTCGTTTTACACCAAGGCAATGTACGACCTCAAACAAGCGTTGTTGCTAAGGTAAAGATTAACGAATTAGGCTTCGATTTATTGTAGCACCTACTTTATTCGCTGGATTTAGGGCCGTCAGATCATTGCCTTCTTCCACGCTCAAAAAAATCTATTCTGTATGTTGGAAATTTTCATCAGAAATCTGTTACAGCTGCTGTATATTTTTATTTAAATAAGGCTAGAAGTTTTGGATTTTATCAAGACATAGACACTCATTGCTGCTACAAATGTATCAAAG
This sequence comes from Dermolepida albohirtum, assembly GCA_031893035.1. Classification (NCBI taxonomy): domain Eukaryota; kingdom Metazoa; phylum Arthropoda; class Insecta; order Coleoptera; family Scarabaeidae; genus Dermolepida; species Dermolepida albohirtum. The sequence goes on along the minus strand of JAVIWB010003856.1, from coordinate 289,217 downwards.
TAGCAGATAATTATGTTGAGAAAAATGTGCGATCTCAAACTGCTATGTTGTTTTTTTGATTTTCATTGCACGGACTTTGCGTTCCACACTTGTATTTATGCTTCTTTTTCATTAACTAGAATTCTTTCTCAAATACCTTTAAGTTAATAATTACTTAGTAATAATTAATAGAGCTATCGCATAGTCAATTCTTAAACATCTGTAAACATATCTGTTATTTTCACTCTAAATCTAGTCGAACGAAATTAACAATTTAGTTAAGTTCGAAAGGCTTGTTCAGGTGTAGCTGTATAACTACTAATCGTAAATTACATGTAGATTAATAACACTGCAATAAACTATAAACAATATAATAATGTGCAACAATACACGTTGGTGTTCTTCCAATATTTCGATGATAAAAAACGGTTTTAATCAAAGCAACATTAAGAAAATTAAAGCGCACTTCCACCAAAGTAATTGAATTTTCAGATTTTTCCGTAACGTATTCTTAATTTTCCTCCTTTGGGAAACTTCGTCTACAGTTGCTGAAGATTATTAAATAACATCAATTTCTTAAATCTCATTATTTATAATGGTATTTAAGTTAAAGTAAAATTATGATTTTTACCACTGAAGAAGCTATTGTATAGTAGAAGACGGGCGTGTTTTTAAAATATGTAGGATTCACAAAACATGAAAATACTAATGATATGCAGTTTTTGGAACTTAAAAGCTGTAATTTTAAAATTAAAACTAAAGTACAAGCTTAATTAATTAAGAAACGACGTAAATAAAGTTGACAATGGGTGCCGTGAAAACAACAACAATGGAATAATGTGTGTGTAGATATGTATATTGTTTCATTCAGAGACAACGAGCAATATTATGCGAAATTTGTGATAAAAATAGAAATTTTTAATATCAACACATACAACATGGGTGTTTATTATCAGGTGTATTATCAGGTGTGTCGGTCTGTTGAACAAAGACTCAAACAATTTTAGTTTTCAATACTCTATATTTCGCAGCCAAACCTTTGCAGCTTCCTCAGGAGTGTGCTACAAATGGACACCAACAGTAGTGGCAATTACAATTCAATTATTAATACTTACAACTAAAAGAAGTCATACACTGGCTAATTCAAAATAATCGTATAAATAACTTTCAATTTTAATTTTAAAATACATTGTAAAATAGAATAAAACTCAACCCAGTATTCTATTATATATACAGTAACTCGGAGTGACCTATAAGAATGTTTACTTTCATATAACAACACGCCTTCTTGTACAAGTTATTACCGAAAAATTGGATGAAACAAGATTTCAAGATGTTCCTTATATATTTGCCAGATCTAGCATCAAATTACTTCCATCTACTTTCCAAAGATAAACTTTTCTTTGTCGAAAAGAACTTTCGGTCGGTTTAGGCTCATTACAACAATAAAGAAATGTTTTGAGTATCTTGAGAAAAATGATAATCAACATTGAAATGGAGCATGGAAAATAAAACATGCTTCCATTTGTTTTAATTCAAGTTTCATTTCCCGTCAAACCGTTTTCTTGTGTCAAATTATTTTCCAAATTATAAACTAGGTACATACTCGTATATATCAGCAATTTGTGCATCTTGCAAAATTATACAAACTCTTCCTGAGTTTGAGAAAATAGGAAAAACTGTGTTAAAAGAAATTTTAATATAAAACGTTTTTTTTAAATAAGGAGGGTAAGACTATAAGCCGAACTTAATTCGTTAATTTGTCAGAGCGATAACAATTGTGTGGGATTGTGCATTCTCTTGGTGGAAAATATTTTTTCTTGAAAGGTAATCAACAGCAAACTATATTTCGTATCACAAAAATTACATTTTTTACATACTGAACATGATCCCCTTCGGAATACTAACTTTGCCGTCATTGCTTAGATCGATGTTTTATTTCGGGTGTATAATGAAGATTCCGAGTCTTGTCTATGGCAATTAATCGACGCATTAAATCTACCCTGCTATTTCGAATACGCTACGAATACTCACGAGAAGTTTCCATTGGCACCAACTTTTGACCAACACCGAGTAATCGTGGCACCCACCTCGCGGTCAGTTTCTTCATAGTCAACACTTCATTCCCAATGAATGTTCTGCGCTTTTTAGATATATTTACAGACTTCGTTATTTCAAAGGTCTTCAAATAGCGATCTTTTAATACTACAGCCGGCGCTTTTTCAACAATTTACGTTCTAGTAGCAGATTTCGGACATTTACTAGGTGATATGACTAAATTTAAACTCACGAGTCCATTTATGAACAATTAAAAATTAAGAAGGCGAGTGCTTCAGACCATCCTTCATCTTATTATGAATATTCGTTTCTAAAAAGCCATTCGAAAAGAAGTAAATTTTAATATTATCCAACTTGTCAAGAGCTCCTAGACGCTTTTAACTAAACACCCGTCACAACAAAATTAATAAACGTAGCAATCTGAAATTTAACACTTGATGTTATTGGGGAGATAATTTACCAACGTACCCCAAAAAAAAAGGTTTGAAATTACGACGTCTACCCATAACTAAATGGACTTTTTCGTCTACTTTCGTATATACCAGTAGTTTATGAACCATGCAAAATTACAGAATCTCATGTCGGGTTTATAAAAACAATAAAAACTATTAAAAGAAATTGTGCACACCAATAATATTGTCTTTGTTTTAGGTCATCACTATAATATGGAAAGTATCATAAATATGAAGGTGAAATAACAAACTAATACTTTTGATACTTACACATGGGATAAATTTATAAAACGTAATAAACCCCTTAAATAATTTTTCATTTATTCTCAACTACATGATTCTCATTAGAAGAATTTCCTGTTAATACAAGTGTATATTGTATGTGTAATATACATGTATATGTGTACATAATATACAGTATAGTTTATGTAGTAGTACAAATATATATGCGATCTACGTGACAATTTCGAACGTGATTAAATAGAGCTCTGACTCAAAAGATTCTGATTCACACGTACATAAATTGCATGTTAAATTATATTTTCGAACATTATACTTTATGACGATATATTGGTTGGCTGAGCAGGCACATATCATGAATAAATTTTCAATCCATTTCGATCTTCCACGTTTGTTGTAACGACGTTCATTTATTTTCCAGAATGCCTACATTATTCAATTCCATATAGAGTACACCAATTTAAAAGCAGTGCTTATTTCACGATAAATTATTGCTTGATAAATTTTTACCTAACATAAGCTATTTCTATAATATTGTTTATTAACGTAAGTAGTTTGCCATTATCGATTAAATAAATCAAAATATAATAAATTTGTGAAATAAATAATCATACTTATTTATATGCAAAAAATAATTTTAAATAACGTAGCTACGTTAATTTATTTAAATAAGAAAGAGTATAGTTTATATATTATCAAATTTAAAATATTGCTAATTCAGAAATCTATAAACAACAAACACAATTTTATTATAATTTGACTGGGTTACAAGTATTCTCGTCTCTGTGCTCGCACTATATAATATAAATTTCACTAGCCATAATTAAATGTGCTTTTTTGATTATCTTTTCAACTAAGGCTCCATTTGTCAACATTCTTTAGATATTATTTCAAACACACGCTTTCAAAATTTCGATTGTGCACTTGGTACAATTTACAATTGCATATTAGGGAATTGTCAAAAAGAATAAAGGATACAGATACAATACACTAATCTGCTTCAATAGCTAATTCAATTAGTCAAATAATAATAAATATCCTCGCAATTTAGTAATAGTATGCGATTCAGTGTAAGCTTTATATCCACATAGTTGTGGGAATGATATTTCATCATCGTCGAACAAGGCGTTCGTGATGAATTGATATTTAGTTGATTATATTTGCATTTGAGAACTCAACCTCATATTTTTCGAGATTTGGATTTAATATGAAGCTTCAATTGTCTGCTTTTAAATACTAAACTGCACTAGAACAAAACAATGTAAGTATTTATAATATCTAAAGCGTTGTTATAGCAGCATTTTCTAGTATTATTTAGGGTTTATTCATATATCAACGATAAACAAAGTCATTAGAGCTGTTTTTGAGAAAAAAATATTTCAATTTTACCCCACTACTACTCCTTTTCGATTAATTAATTAATTAATTATTATTATTTATTTACTAAATTTAAAATAAAATCGTTGGAGCCCTTTTTGAGAAAACCCTACTCATTTATTTTATCCAACCAGCAAAATAATATTTTTCAAATTATTTCTACAAAACTCATAATGGCATATCATAAATTTAAACAAAATCGAATGAGCCGTAGTTTTACCCGACTAGTAAACTATCTTTTTCCGATTATATTTTATTTTCTTTTATTTTTTCACCCATCAGTTCACCCTCAACAATATCTATAAATAATGTTTGCGTTACGGCACTTATACTGGACGGGTCTTTTAATTAATATATTTGTTTCGGCCAGCGATTCCTTGGAAGTAAGCACACTGTGCAACTCTATCGGGAGAACACAAGACTCAACACGTGATCGCAATTTGGGGCAATCAATTTAATTATTATTAAGCTTAAATGGAAAGCGAACTCTATGCATCTGCCTACATTCCGTTGATAAGAAAAAGATAATCACTTTTGTAAAACAAAAACTTAAACAAATGACGCTATATTCTCTCATCAACTCATCAGCTTATGGAGTTGGAAAGTGCTTAAGCTTACAAGAGTAGGATACGCATACGCATAAAATAAGTTTATTATCACAGGCCCAAGAAAAAATATGGTCAATATCATTCCGCCGTATATTCTTCTTTAGACGTCTTGAATTTTGAACACTTTTTTAAATCATCGATGTAAGCTAGTTCGTTGGATATTAGTGCCTTCCGTAGATAATCGATGAAAATCACAAAAAATAATGGGAAAAAAATGGATGCCTAAAGAGCATATAAACCCGTCGTGGTCTGTTTTCTAGATAGTAATAGCAATAATACGAGTAGGTTATGATCAACACCATCGAGGGTTCGTGAAAAATTTGTATAGACAAAATCTACTGGTATACCATCATCTAATACTGAATTTTTATAACTAACTTTGAAATAGTCGACCTTCCAGTAATGAATCTGTATTAATATCTAAATAGATACGATCGGATATTGTAACAAATGGTTGTATAGAAAAACCGTTCATAGGCCTTTGCAAAGTTTGAAAGAATGCACTAGTCTTCAGAGGCGAATTAATACTAATTAATAATTTTGATTATTTTATATTAAAAGCTGCTACTTATTCTGAATAATGAATCAAAAACAAGAAACATATGCAAAGCAGCTATCTGCATTTTATTAATAAATATCTAACAATAAAGTAATAAGTTTCGTGATACATTAGCATTCAGTACCTAAACTACGTGGACCTGCGACTACAGGAACTGTTTTATAACTTTCAGTAAACCCATGACCTTTATAATTCTAGAGGTAATAAGAGAAATTTTAAGTTAGAAATATAAACTACTCTATACATTATTTTAGAGTTACGTTAGTTATATTAGTTACGAAAAAAAAGTATGTAATGTAAAAATCCATATTAAATGCAGATTAGAAGGAGACATACTATATGTACATTTATTTTTAACAAAGCAAATTACTATAAATTACATACACACGCAGAGCAAGATATGGGCAGACATATATTTCAATTGGTGTAATAAATTCTAATTCAAAACTTAAAATATGTTTTAAACAAACTACCTTGATATAATACAATACATTCAAACAATCTCCTTGACTTTCTACATATATACTCTTCCAGATTCCAAATCGGTAGATAAAGTTTATCGTTGTTATGTTCCATTATATTGGACTGAACGGGAGATCGTTATTCGAAAAGTTGATACTAATTTTTCATAGGATTATTTAATTAATAATATTGTATGTTCTAATATAGTCAAGAGTGGCAAAAGAATGTATCATAAGCAGTAATTGTATCTTTCTTCATGTTGGCTTCCGGGTTGGAACTGTGCCTTCAATAATACTGTTTCGTCACTTCTCTCTTCTGTTGTTGCTGATGTTTTTATGGAGGTATTCGAATAACAAATTCTGTACCGCTGCACCCTAAGATCGAAATGTTCCTTCCTTTTTTAGACGTCTTAGTGAATGTCGTCTGGATGGCTCTCTATGACATTCAGTTTACCACCAACTCAGACATACTGACCGGTATCTAAATGCTCTTTGCCATCATCAGATTTCAACATATCTGACTAGTATTCTCTACCTCAGATATTAAGCCACATCATCAATGCCCTTGTTAACAATTTCTCCAAACATGATATTCAAAAAACCACAGACCAACATCCTAAACCTAGAGTTCCACAACTCGATAACCAATTTACATCACTCCCCCTCTCTAAAGCCCATCTACCTTATGTACAAGGCATCACTGACCACATCAGTAGAATACTTCTAAAAACCAACTTTTAAACCATCTTTTAACCTAATTCTAAATTTTCAGAGCCATTTTCAGTAAAAAACCTTATTTCTCTAGAATCATCTGGTGTGTTCAGTATTTCTTGCTCATAGGGCAGTGTATACATTGACGAAACAAAGCAGTCTGTCCACACTCGTGTTTCAGAGTATAAGCGTTATACCTGGCTGTTGTGCGTAACAGGTTCTGCGTTTGCTGAGCCAAGGCTTGAAATCGGGCACCATATTCGATTCAACCCTACTAAAATATTTTCCCTCACTAGTAAGTAGCAGCAGTTAGTCTTAGAAGATGTCCCATGCCAGTGGTGAGGAAACGTTGGTAGCAGTATTATCGAAGGCGCAGTTCCGGCCACGAAACTAAGATGAACAAAGTATAGACAACGACCGCGGAAGTCTACGAGCCAGAGTAATTGTACCTTTTTATGGAAATTTTGTACCTAATTATGTTAGTATTAATAATTGTATAAGACCAGTTAGTTGTTAAAATCGATAGACAAATCTGAAAATTTCCGTAAGATCACTTTGTTGTCATGTTTATTTGAAACTATAGAAAGACTCATAAAGTTTGTTTGGAATGGTAGATAAAGAGTAACAGATTGCTTCTAGGTTTTAGAAAAGGCTTCAACACAAATCATTCTCTGGAGCAATTAATTTCGGAAATACAATTTAATTTTACACGAAATCAATAAATAGTTGCTCCTTTTTTTAAACATAAAAGAAGCATACACTCACGTATATTTATTGAAATTGCATGCAAAAATAAACAAATTTCGTATCCCTCTTAAAATCTCTAGAAATGCTACCAATTTGTATAGAGGTAGCACACTATTTATAAGAAGAAGTTAAAATATGCTTCTGGGATCTAGATATCTGACATTCTTCAAATGCTAAGTCAGTACTTGCGAACATTGAAAACTTTTATTCGTACATTTATTCGTATGAATAAAATTATCCATTTCGTTTGTATAAAAAGTCATTCTGATATTCTGCATAATAAAACATTTGATTACCTTTCCAAAGAAGCTAGAAACAATATGCCTCTACAACATTGTCGCATACCATACACAGACTTCTAGACAAATCTTCGAATCGACCTTAGAACAAATTGGGAAAACCAATATCAAGCGGCATATCAAACAGGCCTACAAGTTATTATCTGATACACCCTAAAATTGAGAAAAAGCATTCGATGAACAAGACCTACATTTAAAGTAGCGGCACTCTTTAATTCATATTTTCATATTTTAACAGCCCAAGATACTAAGATTTTTTCTCTTACTCTACAAATTCATAGCGGAAGCAAATATTAAAATTTAGCTTGATCCTGGCAATTTTTTTTTGTACCTAGAGGGCTCCCAGCCTAAAAGTCGGCTACCTAATCGACCCTGGGTGTGAATATGTATATTTTTATGTAGCCCTTTGTCCTTTCGGATTGTCTAGAGGTAGAAAGTAGCTACAAGGCCAACATGCAAGAGATAAGACAATAGTTAAAGTATATTCATACTGGTTTTCTGGACGATTGTATCGCATGTTACATCTTTGTTTAATACATTATGTATAACCACAATATATCACCAAGTAAGTCCTCTTTCTAGCATACTGACAGTTATATCAACTTGTCGATGTTCCCAAGCAAAAAGCAATCGATTGCTATCGTCTGAAGCAATTGATATCATTTATTTCTCGGTTCTGTCAATTTTCAAACGACGGTTGTCTGAAATAGGTAATATCAATCGTCGGTAAGTGTATATCAAGATAAGTATATTCCTCTTTCTATTAAGAATGCATTATTATATGCCTGGAGGAAAATCAATTATGATTGAACATTTTTACGGTGGGAATTCAGCGGAAAGAACTTGGGATTTATTTGCTTAGGCAGGATTATCCAGAAAAATCAACATTTACTTTAATACATAGTAAAAATAAAAATGTCCCGGATCAAAATGTTAGCGATTTAGAAATACAAATTTGTGCTTTGGCAGAATTAATTAATTGTCATCCTCAACAAATTACTTGAACTTGGTATCAGTGTGACAACTGTTCAAAATCCGGTCTTACAAAATATCACAACACGAATATACTGAATATAAAATATGTACATGTGTCTTTCTGTATTTAAAACACATTGTTTACCATAACTGGGCTAATTTAATTACCAGATACTGTATGTAATTTTCAATTGTTCTAATATAACACATATTGTATCTAAGAAACAGAGTATACACGGTTCACATGCACTGTTTTACCTAAATCCTGTTAGCCATTGAAAGTGTTTATTAGCAGCGTCCCATACTTAGTTAAAAATTGCATTAGCCATAAACGGAAAGATAAGCAAAGCCAACATTCTTATAAGGACCGTTTTACCAACATTACAATCAATTTTGTTTTCATATTTTCACCTCTACATCTTCTCTACGGGTAGTTGAATCTATACTATATTATTCATCAGTTTCCTAACTTTTAAATAAATTATGGCTTGATTTTCTCTTTTGCTTCTGATTTTCCAATTACCAATTCGTATATTCCAATGAAATACTCACTTACCGCTCCTCTATTTTGCTCATTTATTAACAAATGTATCAGCTTACTTCGCATCTTTTAGTTTTTCAAGTATATGGTTTTCATGTTGTAGTTCCCTGAATCGTTTTTCAAATCGGTTCTATGTGCATATAATCTTCTATCAGTTCTTGCACTTAACTGCTTTATTTTATATTTCACTTTCACATTTTAATTTTGTATTTTGTTCATTTTCTTTCCAAAACCAATTCCTTTCTTTCCTTTATTAATACATATTTACTTTTTTGCTTTCAATATTATTTACTGAAAGAGGAACATTTTCTAAATTCCTTTAAGTTAATAAAACGATGACTTCAGAACGCAATATACTGAGACGCAATATACACATTCTGTGTGATTAGTAGGGCGCGATGAGGTAGTCATTAACAAAGAAGATATGTTTATCTGAATTGAGTATGTCGGAATGAGAAGAAGAAAAGAAAAACAAAAACGAATTCTGAAACACCGAGACAATATTTTGTCTAAAGCAGGGAAAGTTACAAAAAATTAACCTTCTATATTCGTTTGATAAACAATTCATTCTTCTGTTTGATGTTTATTTTAAAACTATAGACGTGTTTTTAGTTATATGTTAAGACGTGGAATTTTTAAATTATATACAAGGTATTTAAAATAGGGGCATAATTTTTTTTCACGTACTACTCATGAAATGAAATAATAAAGACTTAATGAATGTAGATCCGTATATTAACTGTTTCAGAGATAGAGTCGATTTTATACTTGGATCAAAAAACAGCGTACTTGAACTTCTATCGTGTTGTTTATAGAAAAAAAACAGTCGTTGTTTAATTTCGGTAATATTAGTGACAGTATTTTTTTATATTTAAACAAAATGTCTCCTTATCTAAATTTAGAAATGGCCGGTATCCACTTATTGTACGGCCGTGTCAATGGCAACGCATATGAAGCACTAAAGTGTTTCCTAATCTTAAACATGCGATCAATTGTTTTCAATATTACATTAACGACTTAATGAAAGTGGTTCACTTATTGTTAATAAACATGATACCGGACGACCATGAACTGTGATTGCTCCTGAAGCAGAAAAATATTTAGTCATTAAGGTTGACATATAACCCCTTTCCATATTAACTTTCGTAATTCTGTATACGCATTTCGACAACTAAGTTGTCATCATCAGCATATAATTGCAAAGTGTCGCACCACGGCGAAAAATACCTGTACAAAAACAAACTCCGTACGCGATCTGTACCGTTGAGAACCAAAATGTACACAATTTTAAAAATCTTGTGAAACGAACATACATTTGTGTGTACACAGTGTACATTTTGGTTCTCAATGGTACAGATCGCGTACGGAGTTTGTTTTCGTACAGGTATTTTTCGCTGTGGTTTACCAGTTGCGACACTTTGCAATTATCTGCTGATAATGACAACTTAGTTGTCGAAATGCGTATACAGAATTACGAAAGTTAATGTGGAAAGGGGTAATATATCAAGCTTAGTGATTAAGTTAATCAACCACAGGCTCTATCAAATTCAAAGAAATATATATAGAAGAGAAGAAGAAAATTCCAGTATTAGCTATGGAGCTAAATATAAATGATTCCTTAGCCTGGAGGATTTTATGAGAACAGCAATTGTATCTAGCTTTCTGCAGATTTATGCTAGAAAAACCTATAGAAAGTCTCAACTTTACTGCAACTATTAGGTGAAGCTATTTTTACAAATTTTTATACATTGGTATTTTGGAACCGCTTGATTGTACCAGTATTCTTATCAAGTCGTTTAAATGGCAAATTTTACACGCTTCATTAATTGATAGAATTAATTGATGGTTTTTACACGATGAGGCTCGTTTTCATTTCACTATAGAGGCAAAAATGGTTTAACAACAACTGAATAGGACGAAGAGGTTCCATCAACATCGAAATCGATGAAATTCTAAGTCTTCTCCACTATTGATTATTGTTATTTCGCACAACAGTAAGTTCATAACAGCGAATGTACATATATCGTCGTCATCTCATAAACAGGCGGGAAATTATTACTATTTGCTATAAGATACTACGACATTCACTACATTCACCAGATTATTTTCTTCAAATGATCCTTTCCTTAAGTATCTATAAGCCTTCTTACATTAAATGAAAATTCTTGCCAATCAATCTAGAAAGTATGTACATTGTGAATAAATTTTACTCATCGAATCCTCTTCTAAAATAATAAATTTGTTTAAGCTCGGTGAAACATTGTACATCCTAAAGTAATTTAATGCTAATGTACGAGGGTGGTCCCACAAGTACCCGGCCTGACTTAGAGATGGCGGCAGTTGTTTGGAAAATATTACTGTATTGAAAAGTACACAATCTATAAAGCATATGCTTCAAGTTTGAAGACGCCCGGTTGTTTAGTGTTTGCTTGACAGCCATCAACGGTGAACGTTTTCAGTGAATTTGTAAAAATGGAGCAAATTAGTCATTGTTTCGTGATACAATACTTTTATTTGAAGGCCTCGGCCCCACCGATATAAAAACGAACTGGATTCTACTCTGGGTGTGTCTACTCCTTCGTTTACAACAGTGAAATATTGGGTAGCAGAGTTTAAACGAGGCATTACGAGTTGCCAAGACGAGCATTGTAGTGGCCGACCAAATGAGGTGACGCCTCCAGAAATGGTGAAGAAAATCCACCAAGCGGTACTGGATAATCGTCGACTGAAAGTGCGTGTGCTAGCAGACATAGTAGGCATTTCAAAAAGTGCGGTACATCGCAAATTATCTGAAAATTTTGACATGAGAAAGCTGTGTAAGATGGGTGCCGCGTTTGCTCACACTCGAGCAAAAAACAGTGTCGTGAAGATGTTTCAATTCAATGTTAAGGAAGTTTCACAGCAACAAAGCAGAATTTTTGCGCCATTTCGTAACGATAGGTGAAATATGGGTACATCACTTCACACCCGAAACAAAAGAACAATCAAAAGAATGGACTCAAAAGGGACAAGCGGCTCCAAAGAAGGGGAAGACCGTTTCATCTGCTTTCAAAAAATGTACTATGCATGTAATAGTAGAAGTTAAAATAATATTTTATTTCTTCTTACTTTTACACAATCACTCTGTATCAAATATGATCATCTTAGAATGTTATAAAGTAATTTAAAACTTTAAACATCTGAAGAAATTTTAGTGTAGCGAAACGACTGTTATGTGCAGCAATTAATAGATAAAATAAGTGAAAATTTTATCAATCAATGTATTTATTAATAATAGATATCAATATGAGTTTCTATTAAGTAAAGACCAATTCAATATAATAGATATACAATGTATTATGTACCCTTACTCATCACTGAAATGCTATCATTATCAATATTATCATTTACACTACATTATTGTCATTTACGCTGTAACTTTGTTCTAAGTAGTTTCCAAACATATACTAGAATTTAGTGCATTGAACGATGTGAAGCGTATAACTATGAAACTTTATAGCAATTTAATTTTCAATAGAATCACAAAAATTTCCATCGACAAGATGTAATTCTAGAATATCTTTCTAAGGTCATAAATATAAAAAGAAATATTTTTACACAAAGAGTTTTTTATAACTTCAACAACGAATAACGAAGCGGAATGATTAGCGAACGGATGTAAAAACTTATTTAGTTTCCTGTGAAACCTTTACTTTTGCAGACACATCGTCTCGCTATTTCTCGAATTTTTTCTGCTACCCACCATTCTTATTTATTTGTGCCCTATCCACCTCGTACACAAATATCTCCTCTGTAGAAATAACTGCTTTATTTACACCCTACTCAAACCGGGTAGCCAGGTGGTTAGTTTTCTGCCCCCAAGGGGCAATTTTTTTTTTCGAGAGTTCACTTGAAGCAGGGAAATAAATAAATAAATATACGTTTAATACTTTATTATAATTAATATAATTTTTTTAATCTAAAAGAATAAATTCCCGTTCAATACAATTCGTGTATACTGTATACATCTTCAGTAGCAACTCTATCTTAATTGCAAGCTTGAAGGTGTGTGTAGTGCAGTGAAAATGTACATCTGCTTTTTCTAAATTAAATATATTTTGTCAAAAAGTTTGGTATTTTATTTCAATAACTTTAAGGATACACGAAAAATATATGTCATAGCATAAATGGAATAAGAATATCAGATAGAATTTAAGACCATTTAAGTGCTTTTTAACTCTTCTTGACTGAGATGATTAATAACCAAGAAGAGTTGAAAGGCACTTACTTCTAACTCTTCTTGGTTATTAATCATCTCAGTGTTTTTTTTAATACAACTGAAAGGAAGTACTGCCATCAAATTTATCATTTGCTTTATGTCAACGATCGCGAATTATATGTATTCACAAAATAACATTTACACTAATTTCTACAATATATTCTCAGATGATATTCAAATATCGTATGAACTAAATAAACTGTTACAAACATAAAATTCCGTCTATATACGCTGTTAGGATGGGTATAATTTTAATTGCTCTTTTGTACACTTAACGCCCTCTCGTATCTGTCCGCTGTAGATCATAATCAATACGACTGAATTTAACTTATCGATTACAGACCCCATCGACACTGTAATTTAATTTAATGGAATTTTAATTAATCAAATCATGTAATTGTTATCTTCGTATTGATTGAACTTATTCCTGGTGATTCTGTAATTATCTGGTCATGATATTAGCATGCACTTTTTTATTCCTGCAGAAGTAATAAAAGTAGAGGGCACTTAAGTTGCTTCCTCTTTCCAACGTTAACGTTCTAAGTGATCATGAGTTACCAATCTTACGCCATTTCAGAGTCTCAACTTGAAATTTATAATCGGGCTTATTATATTAGGAATGGTTTGACATTTTTCTGTCACCATTAGTTGAATTTAAATGATGCTGGATTGAATGTTTTATCGACCTTGTAGAGAAGGCTAATTGGGCAGGTTGGTGAAACAAAAAAATCACGGGACGTGGGAATTTTTAAATTCAAATCCTGTTGGCTATCTTTTATCCAAACTAAGTTGGATCTAGTTAATTACCCTCACATTAAGAAACACCATATGAAGGCTTTTTAACTCGGGGCATCTCTAACTGTTAAACTAAACGTACGGACGAAGTTAATGCGAACGTAAGGATTGCCGGCCCATTTGACCGAGCTCGAACAGCATGCTAAAGGGATAATATTGAACCAGATTCATCGAAGTTACTGGATTATTCCACCTGGATTAAATGTTCTTACTTCTATTTCATTTTGTTATTAGGTATAATAATTAATTGTTTATCAAAGCTAAAGGCAGTGGTAAGAACGATTAGCTTTTACTTAATCATTTTCTTTGCTAATTACGAAAAAATTGTTTGCCATCAGCCAACTATTATTACACTTAACTTAGATAGGCACCTTCAAATTTTATTTATTATTTCTGTCAATACTTAAGTAACGATTAATTCAGTGGATAGTTGAACTTTATTAATTTATATATTTTTTCTTCTTTCTTCTTTGCATTAATTTGGTGGGTGTGCTCCGTTGTTGTACTCGGGGAGTATCCAATCAGAGGCACATATATATTGTAAAATTCTATATGAACCAGCTATACGTATAGAAGGAAAAAATTTTCTCAGGTTTTATTATATATCGTAAGCATCTCCTTTTTTTGTGTTCATTTAATACGTAATCATTATAAACAATCAGACTCGTTACCTGGCAAATTAATAGTGAACATACAATAAATTTGAATAGAGCAGAACCTTTTCTTTTAAAAAGAGAATTAGTTAAGAGAACAACAAACGCTTTTTGTTGGATCCTTTGTTTCAGAGTTTCAATATTGTAGCGTTCTATTACATAGCATTAGCAGGGAACTCCACCCAGTAATACGGGCGTTGATTCAAAGTCCTATTAAGAACAGGACGGACGTTATAAAATCTCGAACAGTGTATATAGAGAATATCAGTTGGAGGTTGCGCTATTAATCCCTGAAGTAATTAAATACCTTGGCATGTTTTACAACAGACGAATTGAAAATGTAAGTGATAAGGAGCTACTAATAACGTAATCTAAAAGAGGACTATAGTTCCGAAGACTATCACTTCCACGGCAGAAACTTATGTAAAGCAACTAATTAACTTGCTACAACTAGTCGACCGTTCAACTAGACAATTTACAAAAGATCGTACGAACAAACATGACAAGATATGAGTCATCATCCGAAGTACGTGTCGAAGGAAGTACTTTATCACATATTTTCACATGGGTACATTGCTTATTCACTAAGCAGTACTATCAGCTTATTCTCACCTAACGCTGTTGAAATTTAGCAACCACAAAAAGTAGACGATTGATCCAAAAAGCAAATATTATGAAAATTCCATAGCTACTATGTTGTTAAAACCTTGTCAAAATTATGGCTGCTTAATAGAGATCCGTTTCTTGATATTGAGAAATTTGTGTGTCCTGTCTAACACCAGTATTTCCAAAGGCAGTATCCGCAACAGACTAAATAATTAAGATTAATTGCTAACACAGCCAAAGTTAGATAAATGCTTTCACATCGTCCACCGGTTTAACAACAATTGGGACAAAGATACTGCCAGATTGTGAGTTATTATTACGCCAGCGCTCGTGGTGTAACTGCTAGCATTCACTTAAACGAGAAAAGAAACCATGAAAAATCTTTCTGAATAGTCAGTCGAATTCGATATCGAGACCCCTACATAAGTCAGTAATTTGAGATGGAGCTACCAACTATCTGAATTATATATCTGGAACTCTTAAAACTGTATAATATAAAGGGTGCTTCAAATTGCGCGGTTTTTTTTAAGAATAAACAAAATATAGACGCCGCACTGACATTTATAAAAATAGCTTCGTACACGGTAAAACAACGCGTTCTAACTGTTGAATTATTTTATGAAAATCAGCGTTCTGTGAAAAGAGTTTTTAGAAAATTACCTGAATTTTATGGTTTACATAATCGTCCATCTGAAAGTACTGTTGGTCGAATTATTAAAAAATTTTAAGAGACTGGTTCCGTGGAAGATCAAAAAAGTGAAAAATACAGTCGTAGTGATCGTTCACAAGAAAATATTGGTTTGGTTCGTGAAAGTGTTGCTGAAGATCCTGGAACATCCATTAGACGACGTTCACAACAACTTTGACTTAGTGGATCAACAACATGGCGTATTTTACACAAGGTTTTAGCTCTGAAGGCATATAGGGTTGAAATAACACATGAACTGAAGTCATTAGATCATTTAAAACGTCGCTCGTTTGTCAATTTCATCAATGAATAGCCAGCTGATTTTTCTCAAAAAATAATGTTTTTCGATGAGGCACATTTTGAACTTGGTGGCTATGTTAATAAACAAAACTGCCGTATCTGAGCTGAGGAAAATCCACGAATTATTCATGAGAAACCTATGCATCCTAAACGAGTTACTGTTTGGTGTGCATTATGGTCAGGTGGTGTAATTGGACCTTACTTCTTTGAAAATGCTGCTAGTGAAGCTGTAACTGTAACTGGCGTTCGATAGCGTCGGATGATAACCGAATTTTTGTGGCCTGAATCAATGAATATTGATCTGGAGGATATGTGGTTTCAACAGGATGGTGCTACACCTCACTTTGCAAACGAATCAATTGATTTATTGAGAGAAAAATTTCATGGACGTGTAATCTCAAGAAACGGTGATATTAATTGGCCACCAGATATAAAAACATTTCACAATCAATTCCTGCTTTGAAAGATGAAATTATTCGTGTCATTGGTGCGAAAGAGCCTCAATTATGTCAAAATGTCATTGAAAATTTTAACAAAAGGGACGTCTGTTCAAGAGGAGGCCATCTGGCAGATATTATTTTTCGCATATAAATTTCATAACTGATACATCCATTACCAATAAAAAGTTTTTATGCAAATTATGTGTTTTATTTATTCTTTAAAAAGCCGCGAAATTTGAAACTGCCTCTATATATATATTTAAATTACACTCATGAAACAGTCGTTAAACCAAATATCATTCGATTCGTACCTCCATACACGATCTGCTAATAGATATAAGAACACCTGAGTATCCTATTTATTGACTACGTAACAACATGCACAAAACGTCTATAAATATAATACATATATATCCTGATTTAACCCTATTTAAAACGTATTGTACTATAAGACTCATTTCTATAATAATATCAGTTACAGGCTTGATACATTCAAAACAGACAAGACCTACAAAAGCAAAATTAAGGCAAGCAATAATTGCTATGCAAAAATTAGTATTACATACTAGTCACTAATCATTACTTTTTTTGCAATATTAACATACTCTTGGATGCTTGATGAGATGTGAACGTTGTTCAAGTTCTCTCCGTCAAACGTCAAAAATATAGTCATAAAAATAATAATACAAATAAAGAAGAACCTAATTTAATTTGCACGTAAATGCAATGTTAATAATGATAATTATATTTCTTCTTATAGAGATACAAAGCATCATAAAATTTATATTAATTTACCGTTTTATGATGAATAATAACATCGTAGTATTAGCCGCGTACAGTCCATCTAAACCCCATAGATATGTGGGTTACGTGAATAGTTTCTTCGTATTAAGCTGATGAAGTGCGAGAACTCCACAACATAATCAATCAATCATTAATTCAAAGTATCATTAGAATATATAACAGAAGGACATAAACTACGTGCTGGGAAGAATTAGTAGAGAAACACAGCATTGCAGTCTATACACCAAAAACTAGGCACTCAAACATCAACTTATAAAAACCAGCACAGTGTATTACTAATACACTTCAAAAAGTATCCTTGAAAATAATAATTATAAGCTATATTGGGACAGGACAAGACATCAAGACAGAAAAGACGAAAGAAACTTTCATAATATAGTTTGCGGTAGTTAATATAGAAAGATTATATAAAGGAACAAGAAAAATAGCAAAAAATAGATCACTTTCAATCGAATTTAAAGGGCAGTAACAATTGTACTGATTGTTATGTCGGTAACGAATATTACAACAAAATAATTTAATAAATATCTACAAAAACTAAAGAAAGTCCACATACAAACATATATTAATTATAAAGCAAGAGTAATAGTCAGTTTTTTATTCAACAATATCCAACTCTCATAACCTGACCGTGTGCGTCAATACACGACGTATAAAGGAAATCAGTGAACAGCAATCCTAAAGAACAGTCGCAGATTTTTCCTGCAGAAAGGCGGTTGTTGGCTTTCCGAGGAAATGCTTCTCTGTGTTCTCACCAGACCATGTTTGGCTGTTTTGATTCCGAGGTGGACACACACGTTTCCTCATAGGTGATAATACGACTTCAAAAACTATCCCCCTCGGTTCGATATTGTCAGAAATCTCTCATGCACTGAAAGGCGATTGTCTTGATCTGACACTGTATAGAAGACTATATGGGGCATAAAATAGTAAGTTCTTGTCTAATTTACCTAAGAATTTTGTAGAAATTTCCTATATTTGTAATGTCACACTGACAATTTTTAGTATTTGTGCAACTATGTTCAATCAATTAATGTTCAAGTAATTAATTAAAAAGGCATTAACAATTATACAATTAAATGTTTTAGTACGTCTCATATTTAGATTAGTTGTAATTATTATGATGTGTTTACTTAGGTTTCATGTTGAATATAAATCAATTATTATTACTATTATTCACTTTCAGTTCATTCTATTGGATGAATGAAATAGATCATTGTAATATTAGCGTGTAAAATGTCTATTTGAAATCGAATTTTCGAGTATCCAATATCTGTGTATACACTCTTCATGCATGAATATTCTTTCCAATTTTCCTATATGGCACAAAATACAAACATAATTTTCTATCTAGTTTAGATTCATAGATCATTCAAGCGAGCTTCGCAACTACAAGTCTACTTTCAAGTTAAAGTTTGCAATATAATAATATTTTAGTCCGTAAAGACAAATTGACTTTCGCTGTAACCCATGCATTTTTAAATAAATCGAAATAAATTGGATGGTTTCCTTATTGAACATAGTGCTTACTTTCTTGATGTATTCAATTTCTACCGAATGCCACCACTTATTCTCTACAACAAAAACCACCTTCCCATTTATCTTATCAAATAAAAAAGCAGATTTCAATCGGTTTTCCCTCTCGTGAACTAAAGAATGAGTTAAAGACGAAAGTGCTCTTATTTATCTAAAAGCTTTTATATAAGTTTTATTCTATACATATAAAAATATCAATTTCCGGATTTGCGACTTAGATATATCGCAGGAACGTATTGACCATTACATGAAAGAAAGGAGAAGACAAAAACATAAAAATAGTAGTGAATAAATAAAAAGTAATGGCTGAATTACATTTTCTATACACCAAGTCATCACCATTACGTTTAGATAATAATGTTCGTTGTATAAATATAGCAGCGTGTGTCTTGTCGGTCCTTAAAAGGACTATTCTGACGACGTTTCAATGAGACCTTCTAATCGTCTATTCTTGGTTTGCATTCGGCTAAATATATGTATATACATTCCGATGTTTTCACGATTACTTTACGAATCATTGACTTCTTAACTTTCCATATTTCTTGTCGGCGCTTAGAAGGATTGTTCTGGGAAAGTTTCGGTGAGATCACACTTATTCCTTTATATGCGTCCCATGACATGATTGCCACAGTTTAAAAGGATATGCTGCTAAAGTAATTTCTAGTTAAAAATGTCTAATAAACATATGACTGAAATTCTATCGTAACCGAGCATTTGAAGTTTTAAATAATCCTGCAAAAAAACTTAATAAAAATCATTTAAAAAGAAGTCGCTTTATTGAATTAGTTGTTCAAAATCTCCAGCCAGTAGCATAGTCTAGCTTTTCTTAAAACTGATAAGATAGCTCTGCTAACAGTCTCAAGATCAGCATGAATAATTTCTGCGACATCCATAATTCAAGAAACAGGTTGTTCTCTGTTTTCAAGTCGTTCTGCATAAACCAATTGTTTCAACCTTATACATACAAAATAATTTAGGGTATTTAGTTTTGGTGACCATGGCGGCCAAACAACTGCTAAACTTCTTCCAGTCCACTGGTTTGTATAATTTTGGTTAAAAAAATCTATAACTTATCTACCACTTCGTCGTTTTACATTAAGAGGAATGTCATCCAATAATGTTGTAGGGTAATTTTCCAGGAAACATAAATAACGAACTGCCATAAGACGTTCTTCAATTATAAATGAAACAATGAGGCAGTCGTTAATACAACCACACCAAGCAATCACCAAAATTATACGCCCAAAATGGGATTCCCTAGTTTGCCGGAGATCTGCAAGTGCCCAACAGCATGAATTCCTAGTGTTATTGGTGACATTTCTAATGAAAGAGACTTTAACACTAAACAATATTTTCCCACAAACCTTCGATTTCTCTCTAATCAGCGACTGAATTCAAGTATTGATGCATAATCACCAGGTTTTAAAACTTGTAAAGACAAGATGTGGTAAGGATACAAACCAAAATTGTGTAAAGTTCTCCATACTTTCATGCAGCCTACGTTAAATCTGTCAGCTCTTGTTCGAACAGTAGTAGAAGGTTAAGTGTAAACAATATTACGTATTGCTTCTTCTTGAGCAAGTTCTTGTTGCACGGAAGTCTTAAACATCAATTGACATTGCTGAAAACAGTTCTACAAGGCACTTTACGGCAACTGCCGCTCGTCCATTTACATTAAACAATTCATAAACAAAATAAATATCAACATATTCTTCATTCGAAAAAGTTACCAAACTTTTAAGAATGTTTAAATGTAACACGAAAAAATAAACATTCTAAATTAACTTAATTGACGTTTATTGTGACAATGAATAATAACTGATGAATCACAGCCACCCCGACTTTCTAAGAACAACGAAATCAACAGTGGTACATAATACTTGCATTAGTAGTTGCATTAGTAGTGCTTGTAATACAGTTACAAGAGTTTTAAGCATATATGTACTAAACATTTTTAACTTGAAATTACTTCAGTAACACATCCTTAAGCTGTGGCAAATATTTCATCGCACGTCCTATATATATATATATATATATATATATATATATATATATATATATAGTGTATACAGTGGTCAGAAATTCACGGATACGGCACCTCCGGCCGATAAATAGGAAGTAATAAATAGAATTAACACAACAATACAATTAATTTGTCTTCAAACCAGTGGCTTCCAGTTTCAGCATTTAATTATCATTATTATTATTGTTTTCATTAGACTTACGCAAATTGTATTTTGCCGTATCGTTTCCGCCGATTTCTTTGTGGTTTTATACCATGTTTCCAAATCCATACTTCTTAAAAGCAATTCGTATATATTAGAATTGTCAACTCAGAATTAATCAAAGAATCGCCGTACCTATCGATTATGCGTGAATTTCTGATCAGCCTGTGTATATATTGTTCCGTGTCCGTAACATCTTAACCAATTTAATTCTAAATTCATTAATTATGATAACCTTAAGTTTGACTTTACTTTTACTTTTGTTGTTTTTGTTATTAAGTCTTTTTACTCTCGGTCCACAGTCCTGTAATATTTATTCTCGTATCTCGTATGTTATGAATTTTGCTTTTTGTAGTATTATAGGGACTCTATATCTTGACTACAATGCATGTTGGAACGGTCAAAGCCAATGAGGAGGTTCTGGAATCGCCTGAACCTGAGGAGGCTTCATAGTCAAGGACATTTCAATGTCACGTTCATTTCAAGTTCGAGGTCGTTTCATCGTCAAAGTTCAAGAATCGGTATCCCTACTTCTAGCCTTCTTTAATTGCAACATTGATGCTTGTGCCCCTGTTGACCATTAGTATTAGATCATAACCTAAAATTTTAGTTATTGAAAGTAATTTTGTTTATTATCAAACTGTGAACTGGGTAATTCGGATTTTATTCTTCGATTATATATAATGCTGGACAGTCCGGTCCTGGTAACGTAACTGAAAACACGCGTAGAAACAGAGCTCCGAAACAAAACTCAAAATTGGGCTGTATCGATCAAGTGCGACTAATAGTAGTGTTCAGTTATAAAAAGGGATGTAATAATTAGAAGGTGAGAGTGTAGTTAGTGTTAGAAAAACAGAAATAGCATCAAGTTATCAAATTATAGAAGCAAGAAATAGTGAGGTTAATAAACACTGATAAGAACGAGACCTCTGAGGAGACGATCCGGGTAACGTTCTTTTCACGGTGAAAAAGTAAATAGACAACCAACAATACAGAAACAGAGCCGTATCGAGAATTATTGTTGGAGGACATAACAGCAGAGAAAATGGATGAGATCTTGAGAAAATTAGAAATAATGGACAAGAAACTGGACAAACTCGATAGCGTGGAGACAAAATTAGAAAAAAGTCTCAGGGCGATAGATGAATTAAAGAAGGAAAACCAGCAACTGAGAAAACAAGTTGCGATACAGGAGGAACAAATGAATATAATTGAACGTGAAGTTATGAATAAGTACCTTATCATCCATGGCCTAAAAGAAGATCAGCACGAATCTGAACGTTGCTTATCAAAAAAAGTGGTAGATTTGATAAATGTTTTTACACTGCTAATTAGGAAAAGATTAAGTGTATATGAAAATGGAGTAATAGACGAATATCAAGGGGGTTTTAGAAAGGGAAGATCCACTATAGACCAAATTTTTACAATGAAACAATTACTACACAACAGTTATGAGCAAAATCTCGGGTTAGACATTCTTTTTGTAGACTACAAGCAAGCTTATGATTCTATAGTAAGGCAGAAGCTGTACGAAGCAATGGAACAACTCAAAATTCCAACTAAGTTAATAAGATTGGTAAAAATTACACTGGATGAAACATGGAACAGAGTCGCGCTGGAGGGAGGCTTGTCTAGGATGTTCGCAGTAAGAAAAGGCCTAAGACAGGGGGACCCGCTGTCTACAACACTGTTCAATCTTACACTAGAGGCCATACTGAGAAAGAGTGGTATACAGACTGAAGGAATCATATACCACAGAAGACAACAAGTCATCGCTTTTGCAGACGATCTGGCACTAATCACAAGATCAAGAGGAGAGTTAGAGAAAATGTTCAGGGATATCGAAGTAACCGCAAACCAATATGGATTATATATAAATGAAGAAAAAACAAAATACTGGGAAATGAAAGCAAAAGAAAAGTCAAGTGAAGAGAAAATAAGGATTAAAAGCAAGGGAAATAAAGAGTACCTTTTTGAGAAAGTAAGTGAATTTGATTACTTGGGCGTGACGATTACAAAGAGAGCTGATGAAGATGTTGAGATAGAGAGGAGAATGTTAAAGGGTAGGAAAGCCATGGGAGCACTAAATAACATGATGAGGTCCAAACTGATATCCAGAAAAACAAAGGAAAGAATATATAAGACAGTAATCCAACCATCGGTGATGTACGGTAGTGAAACGTGGATTCTAAGCCAAAAAAATACACAAAAATTGGAAAGATGGGAAAGAAACATATTGCGTAAGATATATGGTGGCACGAAAAACGAAGACGGTACATGGAGAGGGAAAACAAACCAAGAAGTGATGGAGCTATATAGGCAACCAGGTATAGTCCACAGAATCCGAGCCCGACGAGCAAGCTGGTTGGGCCATATATATAGAATGCCTATGCACAGACATGTAAGAAAAGTACTAGTACTGGGCGAGGGTGGTAAACGCAGGAGAGGAAGACCAAAGAAGAAATGGCTGGAGGAGGTAAGGGCCGATATACGAACGCTGGAAATACCGGACTGGGAAAGCAAAACAAAGGACAGGAAAAAATGCAGGGAGATTGTACAAAAAATCGAAGCCATGGGCCTCAGGGCCTGAAGAGCTGCTCTATATATATATATATATATATATATATATATATATAATGCTGAATGTATGTGTATTTACTTCTCGTCCTTTCATAGCTTACCCTTAATTTCTTTCAAAATTCCTTACCGATTTATTTATTGACATTGTTTACATTTTGTAATTTCAATTGTCATCGTATCTGATGTCTTTTGTTTGCCAACTTCCGATATCAAAACTTCTCCCTCTAGTTTGTTAATATTAAGTGTGTTATTCAGTGAAATTGTGAAGCATTTTCCAACCAATGGGTATATGTAAGACGTAACATTTGAAGCAACGGTCTTAAAAAAAGAATGAGTTTCTAGTTGCATATTTCTTTATGAGCCCTCTTGAACGTTCGTTGGTTCAATTTGATACTTCAAAAGAAAGAAGTCAGATTAATTTCTCGCTTTTGAAGATTATACAAAAATTTACATCTACACCTCTGGACACGTGTCTTTAGTTTTTTTATGAACCATCTTTACTTAATGTAAAAGTAAACATTTTACTTACTTTATCTAATCGTTGTATTCTAATTTTTGTTATACTTTCCAGTCTATTTAATTCTGTTTTGCGTATGTCTGTGATCTGTGTTCTTATGAGAAGATTCTGTCCCTAACTCGCTTAATTTCTTTGGTCGGCAACAAGTAAAAAAATATGGATAGCGTAGAAACGATGAAAGGTCAGACTCATCATTTCTTAAATTAACATCAATTTCTTAATTTTTGTAGTAACACAGAAAAAGACGAAGAATTAAAAAACATTTTATTAAGATAATAATCTTAACTGACTATAATTAAGTTCATTATTCTTTATTAGACTTTGTCGCTTAAGAATTGAATTTCTTTTTTGTGTATCATCCTGCTAAATTAAATCATTGATTTCCTTACTCTCTTAAAAGTAACAAAATTTAAATTTGTATAACCATGTCAATTGTTTTTGTTTATACTTGAACTTTGTTTGTACTTTTGATGTTCATCCATAATCGTTCCTGGAAAGAACAATGTAGTGCACCTAGTAGTTACAAATGGCAGCGCTTATATAGTAGAGAATGACTTCTATTTTTTGTTAATTTAATAGGATCATTCTTCTGATGTGTCTACTTAAATGCTACCTTAAATATGAAATAAAATTATATTGGAGAAAGGAACCGATTTTAATTTGCAAGCTAAAACATTTTAAAACAAAATATGTTTAAACGACATTCAACCAAATCGATCAATCTTTTTTTCTAAAACACACATAGATAAAATTACTCCTCCGATTGCAAGGATTAACTAATATCATGAGTTGCCAAAAATCTTCTCACTTTTCTGACAACCCAGTATATTCTAAGCTTAATGTTACATTACAAACGTATACATCAAACTACAGTTTAGTATTGCCTTCTCTATGCTTGTCTGACTTTCGCCATTTCATTCAGTTATCCAATTTCCATTACCCGCCTAATACTCTCAAACATGATCTATGTCTCCACTGCTTACACAGTTGTACTTGTAGCACTCGCTCCGCATCTAAACCAACGTAAACCTCAATAATCTATTTTATACAATAACGTGTTCATTTACTTGCAACCATTTCCAACACGTAATATTCTGGATATTGTTACATTTCAGTGCAAATTGTCTATTTCTCATTCGCGCTAATTAATAAGATTTCAGATGCATACCACAATACAAACTATGCTACTGCTGGTCCAAGTCGTTTTTAGTTTACTTTAATCTATTCTTGTCCTACTAGATACAGCAAACTCAAGGAGATAATTATCTTTGTTCTCCTTCATATGCAAAGAATAGCTTATTTTTTAACTAAGTGTCAAAAAATTATATTCGTTAATATGTGTAACAATGCCTCCGTATCATTCCTTCCTTATAACAACTTCGAGCCAAATTAAATAATATTTGTCCTCACGCCGAACCTTCCATGGTGTATGTAGGCTCTAATATTCATCTACAAGACATTAACAAAAGTTAACCTCATCTATATTTTAAGATTAATATAACGCGCTCAATTTTTTTCTTTGTCCATTATCAAATTTAGCTATATTTTAGATGTGATAATTTTGTTGGCAACCGCTCGAAGTAACAATGTATTAGACCTACGATACCATGCTCGTAGAGTTGAGTAAGTGTAATATTCATTTTTGCCCTAGGCCAGCTTTTCCTCCGTTTATTTTACCTTTCATTTTACTTTAAGGGTTTCATGTAGCTTTTAATACTTCTCGATGTAACTCCAGAAGTACACCCGCCACTAATTATCGTTGGTCCCTCTCATTTTATATATTTTAAGATTAGATATAAAAACTTTGAACTACCAATTAAGCCACTAAAATTAAATAAAGAAGATTTCTAAAAGAAATTTCTATTTTCTATTTTTTTTTTGTTTTTTCATTCCCTATTTCCGGATAAAGTTTCACAGAGAAACAATATAAATTGCTTCTTCAAATATTAAGGCTTCAAAAAGCATTAAAGGCAAAGTTTTTGTTTATCGCAGGCGTAGTGTTGAAAAGATGTTATTCGATAGCCTGCACACAGAATAAAAAGTTGCGTAGGGTAAACGGATTAAAAGTTTCCTACAAAACATAAAAACGTAGGTTGTATAAGAAAATCTCCCGAAAATCAACGGATGTTAAACTAAGAAGTTCCACTGTAACTTTTCAAACATGTTGCGTTTCTATTTATCAGAATTTGTTTACTTTTTTCGTACACAAGTTAAGTTAAGGAAGCTGTTAATACGAATGTTTGAACTTCTAATATTACTATCTTTTATATCTTTACATTTTAATTGCAAGGAACATTTTAACACAGTAATACTATTAGTTTGTTTTGTTATCAATTGCTATCATACTGTTGTAAAGATGAAATGAAAGCGTGAGCTTAAAATTATTTATATACAAAAATAATTTGGCCTAAACAGCGAATTGACAACCGGAACCATTTTTGGTACAAATACTTTATATTGTTGCATACACAGAACCCAACAGAACAACTAAATCATATCATAGTACACCCACTGAAAATGCCAAACTATATAACACAAGGTAAAACATTTATAAAACCAAAAATTCAAGATACAAAAAATTTAACAAACTACAGATCAATTACATAATCATCTACACTAGGCATTTATAAACTAGACATACGAGAGTGGTTCCATAAGTACCCAACCTGACCTAGAGATGACGGTAGTTATTTGAAAAATATCACTGTATTAGAAAGTACGCAATCTATAAAGCATATGTTTCCAGTTTGAAGACGCCACGTTGTTTATTATTATTTGCCAGCCATCAATAATGAACGTTTTCAGTGAATTTGTAAAAATGGAGAAAATTGTTCATCGTTACGTGATACAATACTTTTATTTGAAAGGCCTCAGCCCAATCGATAAGAAAGCTGAACTGAATTGTACTCTGGGTGAGTCTGCTCCTTCCTTTACGACAGTGAAATATTGGATAGCCGAGTTTAAACGAGGCCATACGAACTGCCAAGACGAGTATCGCAGTGGTCGACCAATGAGGTGACGACTCCAGAAATGGTGAAGAAAATCCACAAAGCGATATTGGATGACTGTCGACTGAAAGTGCGCGAGCTATCATAGTAGACATAGTAGGCACTTCAAAAAGTGCGGTACATCGCATATTATCTGAAAATTTGGACATGAGAAAGCTGTGTGCAAAATGGGTGCTGCGTTTGCTCACACTCGAGCAAAAACAGTGTCGTGAAGATGTTTCAATTCAGTTTTTAGTGAAGTTTCACAGCAACAAAGCAGAATCAGAATTTTTGCGGCGTTTCAGCGCCATGGACGAAATATGAGTCAATCACTTCACACCCGAGACAAAAGAACAATCGAAGCAATGGCCTCAAAAGGGAGAACCGGCTCCAAAGAAGGCGAAGACCGTGTCATGTGTAGGCAAGGTCATGGCTTCGGTTTTTTTGGGATGCGCGTGGAATAATTTTCATTGACTACCTTGAAAAAGGAAAAACTATCAACGGCAAGTATTATGCGAACTTATTGTAACGTTTGAGCGAAGAAATCAAGCAAAAATCGCCGCATTTCGCTAAGAAGAAAATGTTGTTTCATCAAGAAAATGCACCAGCTCACAAATCCGTTATTGCAATAGCCAAAATTAGTGAATTAAAGTTTGAATTGCTACCTCGTGCATCCCCCTCGTATAGCCCCTCGGATTATTTTCTGTTCCCAAACATGAAAAAATGCCTCAGTGGTTAAAGATTTTCCAACGATAAAGAAGCGATGTCGGCAGATAGTGGCTATTTTGAGGAGCAAGGCAGTTCTAATTATAAAAAGGGTATCGAACTTATTAAACATTACTGGGAAAAGTGTATAGAGGTGAAAGGAGATTATGTTGAAAAATAAATATATTTCTTTCCATAATTTTTGTGTTTTCTTCGTTTGGTCGGGTACTTCTGGGGTCACCCTCGTACGTACATATCCAACATTTTTTAAACAGTGCTGCACATCTCAATTTATTCAACAAGAAAAATGAAACCAGATAGTAATAGATGAATTCAAAATTAATAGGGAAATATTCCAATGAAGTTCCCTTCGTACCCTATGGTTTTGTTTATGCTTTATTCCACTATCAAATATGTTAAACAGGATAGTATACGAATTCAAAATTCAAAGCAGACTATTACATACAGAAAACCATTTACTCTACATGAACGATATAAACCTATTTTTCTTAAATAAAACACAAATGCAAGGCCTTTTAAAAATAACGCAAGAGTGTGTGAAAGGCAGTGGAATTTGGAAGAACGACATCCAAAATGTAATATAGATGGAATAAGCTTGTAAGTACTTAGGGTTTATACAAAATACAAAAATAAATCATACACAAGCGAAACAATAGATTAAGAGAAAATATGAACAAAGGACTAACATGTATATTGAAGTCAAAGCATAACTCCAGAAACGAATTTAAAGCAATTACTAGATACGCAATATTAGTTCTCATGTACCCTTTCGGCATAATTAAGTGGTCCAACACAGATTTAGAAAAGTTGAAACTTCTTAATAGAACAAGTTTAATAAAATATTATATGCTATATCCACACTCTTTCAAAGTACGTATTACTAAAGCCAGAAAAAAGGGGGGAGGAGTATAATAGATATACAAACATTACATAATACACAAATACTAAATCTAAGAAAATACTTTCAAAGCAAAAACATTCCCATACACAAAGCAATCGTATTTACATACAAGCAAATATACGCCACTGGAAAAAATAAAACTTAGAATAACTAAAAATGGAACAACTGTTTCCAAAAACAGAAGGATTTGTTATAAGAATACAAGACCATGTAATCGCCACAAAGAACTACAGAAAGCATATAATGAATATTTAGAAAATGACAATTGCAATGACAATATCATCAATTCAAAGAAACTATAGAACATATAACAAGAGGGTGAAACTCCTTGCTCGAGGGATTATATAAAGGGACACAATAGTGCAGCAAAAAGTATGCATCAAGAACTTATACTCGAACATCAACTCGTAAAAACTAACACAAAATAATAATTACCAAATATACTGAGACAGGACAATACACAGAAATAGACAAATTACTAGTAACAAGCCAGACAGTACACTTACTGATAAAAAACAAAAGAAAACTTACATATTATACATTGCGAGACGTAATGATGCAAACATTACACAAAAAGAACAAGAAAAAAATAGAAAAATAATCAACAGTACAATCGAACTAAAAAAGTTTTGGAATCAGGAAGCAAACAATAGTACCGATTGTGATATCAGTAACAGTTATTAAGACAAAACGATTTCTCCATCACATACAAACTCAATAAATTATTATAAGTTATCTGATTTTTTGAGTGAAATGCAACAACCTGCAACAACCTGCAACAACCCTTTAAAGCCATTAATGAGAAGCGCAAAATGAACGTAGTTTTTTAAAAATTGAAGATAATACACAACTAAATCTATCATAAACTGCACAGACTCTGGATACAATTAATAAATTATTGAGTTTGTTTTAAATGGTCAAAGAATTGACGTGATAAAGATAGCTAGCATCGCGACCATATCGACTGAGCGTGTACATCACAACTATTAATCTTGAACTGTGATCCAAAATGTGAGAAAATACGAATGTCTAGCTCAACTGTGAATATGGTAATCCTCTCCCAAACAAAACTGAGACATTTACCTCGGTTGATGAAGTAATAGCTTAGGATTTGAAGGAGATAATTTTCAAAAACTCTCAAGTTTCAAACCGTTATCGGATCCGAGATCGTATTATGCCGTTGTACTAGAGAAACTGAAGGAACACATTTCTCAACAGAATGAACATTTATACAAAATTCGATATAAAAATGTGTAGGTTCACTGGGTGATTCGTTTACTTTTTGTCACAATATGTAAATTAATTAATAATGTAATTAGTACAGAACTTTTTTTTATATTCATAATATAAATTTAATAGGACAATGTAAATTTTAATTATGTATGTACATATATACATATGTATATTTTGCAAAAAATACATTCTGTTTAATATTAAAAATTGTTAGTTATATTACTCATTGTTTACTGATGAATATTTAAATATTTAAATTTACATTGAGTTTATAAAAATAGATTAATAACTAAATGCTGAATGTGGGACAGAAAATTGATAAACACGCCGACAGCTCCGCTCGATTTCAAGTAGGTTTGGTTCTGTAGAATCCCTTCTTTTTTTTAATAACACATCAAACAAACGTTAATTATGTACAAAAGATCAAAGTACATACATATGTATAATATACAAACAGCAAAGTTTCAAACAGACAAGAATTGTAGGAAATGTTGTTTGATGTTTTGGGATCTCTGTTCTAGTTTAGATCAAGAATTTCAACCTCAACATATTATAAATATCTATTTATAATATGGTCATAGTTTCCACACATTAAAGGATTCATTTGATGTCCATAGTATATCGCTTAATAAAATATTAATAAATAAGCATAAAATTTTTGCTCTTTTGTTAGCATTTTTTTAGGATTGGGAATAATGTTCGTGTTTCATTAAGATTCGTTGTGTTATTAATTATATATTTAGTATGTGTAATTACTAATATTTTCTTTACGATTTAAAAGAGGTTCAAGGAATCCAATATTTGTACTTCTAAATGAGGTTTATAATTCAAATTTCACTGGAATCTGTAATTAAGTAAATAATGAAGAAAAGCAAAAAATAAATAAAAAAGAAATGAACAGTGTTAATATTGGGTCTGGGAAAAAGTTCGTGGCGTTTTTCCCGATAGATGGTATTGGTTGCCGATAACTAAAGAACAACAAGTCACAGCGACACCACCGAGGGCTCGTTTTTTAGATGACCTTCCGAACGTTAGTTTGAGCGTAGAAACATTGTAATCGGTGCAGTGGTTGGAAAGTTATTCGCACTTGAAAATGGAGAAGAATAATGAGAAATTTCGCTATATTCTGCAATATTATTATGATAAGGGGAAGAACGCTGCGCAGGCTTGTGATAAAATTTGTGCTGTGTACAGTGAAGGTACTTTATCGAAATCTGTTGCGCGGAAATGGTTCGTTCGCTTTCGTTCTGGAAATTTCAATGTGAAAGATGAGTCACGCTGCGGTCGTCCAATCACTGAAAAATCTGATGAAATTCTTCAAAAAGTCCAACAAGATAAGCATATCAGCAGTGTCGATATTGGCATGGAGCTAGGCATTGACCACAAAACTGTTTTGAACCATTTACACAAAGCTGGTTACAAAAAAAAGCTTGACGTATGGGTTCCTCATGAGTTGAGCGTGAAAAACATGATTGACCGAATTAACATCTGCGATGCGCTGCTGAAACGGAATGAAATCGAGCCGTTTCTGAAACGTTTAATAACCGGAGATGAAAAATGGATTACGTACGATAATCGGAAGCGTAAAAGATCGTGGATAAAGGATGGTGAGCCGTCACAAGCGTTCGCTAAGCCAACATTGACGCCAAAAAAAGTGATGCTGTGTGTATGGTGGGACTGGAGGGGAATCGTCCACTACGAGCTACTTCCAACTGGTCAGACGATTGATTCTCAACTCTACTGTGCACAACTAGAGAGATTACGCCAGGCGATTGAAAGAAAACGGCCCGAATTGATTAATAGGAAAGGTGTTGTCTTCCATCATGACAACGCCCGACCACACACTTCTTTGATGACCCGTCAAAAATTGAGAGAGTTTGGTTGGGAAGTTTTGATGCACCCACCTTACAGTCCGGATATAGCACCCTCTGACTATCATCTGTTTCGATCTCTGCAGAACTCTCTCAATGGAATTAAGTTGGTTTCAAAAGAAGCCTGTGAAAACTACTTGATTCAGTTTTTCGACCAGAAACCACAGAAGTTTTTCACCGATGGGATCATGGATCTACCAAAAAAATGGCGAAACATTGTCGATAATAATGGAGCATATTCGGTTTAAATGAATTCGTCCACGCGCCATGCGGGGACCAGTTGAATTTTACTGAAAAAACGCCACGAACTTTTTCCCAGACCCAATATATGGACTAGTGTTAAAGCTGTACAGAAAAGCCACGAGACATTACTCGATGCGTACACAAACACTAACTCATTGTATATGAGTATTTGTCTGCGCTTCGGGTAGTACTAAAAGCCCATGTTTCAACACTGTGCCTTTTTTCTATTGAAATAACGACTTAAATAGCGAAATACGTATTTAGGATACAAATATTAATGTGGTAAGCATTTTCTTTACCTTTTTAAAATGCCATACTTATAATGTACTCTACAAGGTTCAAATAGAGAAAGAGTATTCAGGAAACAATTCCAATGTAACGATAACAAATTATTTTGTCCAGCAGATTATTCTCACAATATATTTACCAGGTGTACCGAAAAGTCATTACCGGTTTTTCTACCAGATGTCGCTAGGCTTACGTATGCAATGTTATAATTTAACACATACATCATTTTATTCTACTGACATAAAACTTCAAAGCCATATATGTTATATTTTGCGAAAGTAACACTGTCATAGATTTATACCTTTGAAAATGTCGAGTTTCGTGCCTGAAAAAGTGCATTTGCGGCACGCAGTACTTTTCTTATTTAATCAAAAGAAAAAAGCCGCTGAAAGTCATCGTTTGCTGGTATAAACCTACGGATAGCATGCTCCAATGATAAAAAAAAGCGAGGCGTGGTGTCGAGAATTCAAAGATGGTGATTTCAAGACAAAGAACGTTCTAGTAGACCTAAAAAGTTTGCAGATGCGAAACTGCAGGAGTTATTGCATGAAGACCAAACCCAAAATCAAAAACAATTGGCAGGAGTGTTAACTGTAGCCCAGGAAACGATTAGCGGTCGATTACAAGCGATGGGAAAAATCTAAAAGATGGGAAAATGGGAGCCACATCAATTTAATGACACGTAAATGAAAAATGGAAAAATCGTCTGTGAAATGCTGCTTCAAAGCTATAATCGGAAGCCATTTCTGCTTAATTTCTGCTTAATAGTGACGGGTGATGAAAATGGATTTATTTCGAAAAACCTAAGCGCAAAAAATCATGGTTTTCATCTGGCAAAACCGGCTCATCCACTCCAAGGCCAAATCGTTTTGGCCGCAAGACTATGCTCTGTGTTTGGCAGTACCAAAGTGGCATGGTGTATTACGAACGGTTACAACATAGTGAAACAGTTGACACTGATCGCTACTGATAACAAATTATGAATTTGAACCATGCATTGATAGGAAAACGTCCAGAATTGGTCCCAAGACACGGTAAAGTGGTTTTACAGCACGGTTTTGATCAAAGAAGCATTAAAAGCACTTGGATGGGACATAATATCGCACCCGCTGTACACTCTAGACCTTGCCCCGTCCGACCATTACCTTTTCGCATCAGCACTTCTTCTGCTCGATGAATGGTTTTATTCAAAAGACAAACAGTTTTTTTTTGTAATGGCATTCATAAATTTCCTGAAAAATGGGCAAGATGTGCGGAATGAAATGGCCACTACTTTGAATAAATAAATTTCTCCATTTTCTTGACAATCATGTAGTTTTTTTACGAAAAAGCCGATCATGACTTTCAGGTACACCTGGTACAATATATTTAAATTAATCTTTATTTAAATACAAAAATACATACATCATCATGAAAATGCTCATCAAATATTTTTTTAAACAATGAACTTATAGATATGACTCTAATTTTTATGTAAACAGATAGATGACATGTTTTGAAACAAATCTATTTTATTGGGATAATTTTCCATCCGGTATTGGCAGAAGAAGAATCAAAAACATTTTTAATAAATAAAATCATCCACTTAAGGGAAGTAGATGCTCCTATTTGTTATACAGCTACAGCTAAATCGAAAAAAGAACTAATACACACATTTAAACCACTGGAAAAAGAAGCAAATGAATGTGCGTTAAAAATTAAGGAAAATAAAACAAAATACATGATAGGAAGAGAAAAAAAAGAAACAAAAAAATGGTTGGCGAACAGAAGCAAAGTTACCAATAGTAAAGTGGAGGTATGGAGACAATGAATTTTAAGAAAGATTTATTATGGAATAAAAGTAGATAGAGATTTAGATAAAGAACAATCGAAGAATTATAGGAATTCTTCGAAAAACAGTATAACCTGAATAGTAAGAAAAACAACAAGAAAGTAGCTAGCAAATGAAAGCAAAGTCGCCAGGTGTTTCAGTAGTATCTTAAAAGCAAAGAATGTACGAAATCAAGACCTAGACCTGCAAAGGTAACAATCTACCAAACAGTAATATGATCCATTATTTTCTATGAAATGAAAGAAAACGAACTTGAGGTATAGAAGCGGAAAATTTTAAAAAAGATTTATTTTGGAGTAATGATAGATGGAAAATTTCGAAGAATCGCAAATAAACAATTTGAAGACTTCTTCAAAAATGTTAGTATAACTCAAACAGTGCGAACGCATAGATAACTAGCTCAGATGTTTAAAAATATATGGACCTAAGAAATTCTATTGGGAGGAGAAAGGTAAGAAGGGAAGATGATGTCCTAGAAAGAAGCAGTTAGAAGAGTTTAAGAAAAATTTGCAGACGATAGGAGTAATGGTCTGGGAAGAAAATGTCAAAAGATACAAAAAAAAAGGTGAAGAAGAGAGAAAAAACTCGAAATCAAGGGGCATTGGATCTGTGGTGCTAATATACAATATATAATAAAGTATCTTTCAAATAATTTCTTATTAGATGCAGTAATTTAGTTTATGAAACAGAAGAGAAGGGGTAAATATGAACTTTCTCTAAAATAAAAATTAATCAAAACAATTTCAAAACGTTGTCACTGAATAAGAAATAATGAAATTATGATGACCAAATTATTTAGAAGTTATTTAGAAACACCACTTTTTAACTTTAGAACTTATTTTTGTGTACGAAAACTTTTGTATATGATGATTTTAACAATCACGGAGTTTAAAAAATCTTTTCTGATAGACTATATAATTTTTCTTGTTCTTTCATGTTTATCTAAATTAGTTTAGCTTTTGTTCAATGTAATTACTATAGTTATATGTATAGCTGTCAAATCGTGATGGCAAACCAGTGTCACCGAGACTCGTACGTGTAGAATACCGTACGCAGTCCAAACATCATACGCGATTTTAGCACATCGTTGCAATTGTAAGAGATTATATGCGAAAAGATAGTGTTTATACTAGAATTATTAGAAAATGTCGATTTGCTGAGGATGCACATACATAAGTTTATAAAAGATTTTCCAAACTTCAAATTTTTGTTTTGCCAGGACAAGTTTAATGGTGAACACATATAAAAAGTACACAATATAAATATTTAAAAACAGATGACTTCCTTTTTAAAGTTTTACGTTAATTGTCTAATTTACTATTATATTTGCTCTAATTGGATTAATAACTAAAACAAAAGCCGTACTTCTTAAATCTGCGGACAGCAATTAACTTGATTTCAATCTAGTTATTGAGGTGTCACCTAGCTGCTTCGTTGCCTGCGACCACATATCTATAGTAAAGGGTGTTTCAAATTTTGCGGCTTTTTTAAAAAATAAATAAAACACATAATTTGCATTTTCTTTCAAAAACTTTTTATTGGTGATTGAAGTATCAGTTATGACATTTATATGCGAAAAATAATATCTGCCAAATGGCCTCCTCTTGCAGCTCCACTCTTTTATTAAAATTTTCAATGACATTTTGACACAATTGAGGCTCCCTCTCACCAATGACACGAATAATTTCATCTTTCAAAGCGGTAATTGATTGTGGATTGTTTTTATAAACCTGACTTTTCACATACCCCAAAGAAAATAATCTAACGGTGTCAAATCATATGATCTTGGTGGCCAATTAACATCACCGTTTCTTGAGATTACACATCCAGGAAATTTTTCTCTCAATAAATCAATTGATTCGTGTACAAAGCGATGTGTAGCGCCATCCTGTTGAAAACCACATATGTTCTAGATTAATATTCAATAATTCAGGCTACAAAAATACAGCTTTACCAGCAGAATTTTCAAAGAAGTAAGATTCGATTACACTACCTGACCATAATACACACTAAACAGTAACTCGTTTAGGATGCATAGACTTCTCATGAATAATTCGTGGATTTTACTCACCCCAGATACGGCAATTTTGTTTATTAACATAACCACCAAGTTCAAAATGTGCCTCATCGGGAAACATTATTTTTGGAGAAAAATCAGCTGGTTGCTCATTGATGAAATTGACAAATGAACGACGTTTTAAATGATCTAATGACAGAAACCTTATATACCTTCATAGCTAAATCCTTGTGTAAAATACGCCATGTTGTTGATCCACTAAGTCCAGGTTGTTCTGAACGTCGTCTAATGGACATTTCAGGATTTTCAGCAACATTTTCCCGAACCAAACCAATATTTTCTTGTGAACGACCACTACGACCATATTTTTCACTTTTTTGATCTTCCACGGAACCGGTCTCTTGAAATTTTTTAAAAATTCGACCAATAGTGCTTTCAGATGGACGATTATGTAAA
Source organism: Dermolepida albohirtum (assembly GCA_031893035.1). Lineage (NCBI taxonomy): Eukaryota > Metazoa > Arthropoda > Insecta > Coleoptera > Scarabaeidae > Dermolepida > Dermolepida albohirtum. Next base: position 252,255 of record JAVIWB010003856.1, on the reverse strand, counting down.
CCACAAAATTCACGTAATTTTCTAAAAACTCTTTTCACAGAACGCTGATTTTCATAAAATAAATCAACAATTTGAACGCGTTGTTGTACCGTGTACGAAGCCATTTTTATAAATGTCCTACATCACACTTTTTAAATGCCCACATGCCCAGACAAATTCAGTGCGCCATCTATATTTTCTTTATTCTCAAAAAAAACCGCGCAATTTGAAACACCCTTTATTTATAAGCGTAATGCTAAAATCAAGTTCAAAAATCTCTATAAATTATTTCATAATTTCAATCGAAATAATAAAAGGACTTTTAATGTACATTTACTATCATTGATTGTTTATAGTATATGGTTCCGTATATAACGAAAGACGAAACGAATCGTATTAACTTTTAGATAGCAATATGGTCTATTAGATTTTGTTAATCAAACGAAATACGAGATCCATATGTGAAAATACAACAAGTCCGTTGTAATCAAAAAATACTTTCTAACATCAGATAACCTTTCGTATTTCATGTGCCAAATACCATCCACTCTAATTCCACATAAACGTATCACGATTTATTCGCTTCTGATATCAAAGAAAACGAAGAATGATACATAAAGAATAACACTAAAAAAAGACGCAGCCACGTCTCAGATAAATCATGAACCATTCGCGACATCTACTCCCGCGGTAGTCATAATATATCTAACACCCAAACGCTCAAATAGAATCTCGTAAAATAGAAATGATAGTAAGATTTATTACCGTAATGTTGAAGTTCTGGAATATCATAACGACCAAAAAAATATAAGAGGTTACGTTCATGACGTACGCAATGTAGATGTTGCGTAACTAAATTCTGAAGAAACAGTCAAATTTTTGCAATAACTGGCTTTATATGATAATTTTCTCAAAACGAAGTACACATAAACATGAAATATGCAGTTACATGATGTGACCATACATGTGTCCACACTGACGGACAATATTACAATAATAAATTCAATATTTACGGTATTTACGTGTTTTTATATTTGTGTTACGTTCTAATCTACTTTTCCAACGTTTTATTTTATTAATTTTTGTGTTTTTTTAGCATTTATCGACTTCTTAAAGATACTAAGAAAATCAAAACATGTACATATGTAACCATAGCGTAAACTTAATTGCAATTTAAGCCTAACTCTTACGTAAACTTATTTCATTTTAATAAGTTTTGAAAATGAACTGTAAATGATATTTATAAATTTCATAAAAAGAAAGAAAACATATTAACCAGATTACAATGAAAATAGACTTCCAAAAAGTAGATAATTTCAACTATAAATATATTTCGGAGTGAATAAATACATATACGTAAAACCAAGGCGAAATAGAAACTAATAAACGTCTCGCGTCTGGAAGGCTTACTGGAGAAACCGAAAATTGTCAGACAGAAACTACTGCAGAAGGACCAAAATAAATATATTACCAAGTTGAATTTATAGTAGGTTGATTACCTCTTACTAATCTAGCTGAAATAATTCAGTGTATCAGTGAGTGGACGGGTAACTAGTAATAAGTAGATGTATGACGGTAGTCCGAGAAGTACCCAACCTAACGTATAGATGGCGGTTGTTGTTTGAAAAGAATGACTATGGCAGAAAGTACCAATCTTATTAAACTAAAATTTCATATTTGACGACTCTACGTTGTTTAATATTTGTGCGGTAGCCATCAATAGTGAACGATCTCAGTGAATTTGTAACATGGAAAAAATTGGTCACCATTATGTGATACAATACTTTTATTAGAAAGAGCTCAGTCCAACCAATATCAAAACGGAGTTGGATTCTGGAGGAGTCTGTTCCTTCGTGTACAATGGTAAAATATTGGATGACAAAGTTTAAATGATGCCGTACGAGCTGCCAAGACGAACATCGCAGTGGTCGACCAAATGAGGTGACTACGGCAGAAATAGTAAAAAAATCCACAAAATGGTATTGGATGAGAGAACTAGCAGACTTGGTAGCCATTTCAAAAAGTGCTCTATATAGCATATTGACTGAAAATTTAGACATTAGAAAGTTGTGTGCAAGGAAGGTGCCGTGATTACTCATAATGGAACAAAAGTAGTGTCGTGAGTACGTTTCAATCGAGTGTATGGCGTAGTTTCACAGCAATAAAGCCGAGTTATGAGTCGATTCATAGCCAAGGATGAAACATGGATCAATGGATTCTGTACTTCACACCTGAGACAAAGGAACAGTCAAAACAATGGACTGAAAGGGAAGAATCGGGTCCAAAGAAGGTAAAGACAATTTCATCTGCAAGCAAGATCATAGCGTCAGTTTCTTGAGATCCGCGTGAGATAATTTGTATTGATTATCTTCAGAAAAGAAAAACAATCAATGGCGAGTATAATGCTGACTTATTACAGCGTTTGAGTGATGAAATCAAGAAAAATCGGCCGCATTTGTTGAAAAAAGTTTTATTTCATTAAGGCAATGCACCAGTTTATACATCCGTCATTCCAATAGCCAAAATCAATGAAGTTAAGTTCAAATTGCTTCCTCAAGCACCTTACTCGCCAGATTTAGCCCTTCTGATTATTTTCTGTTTCCAAACTAGTAAAAATGGCTCGATGGTAAAGGCTTGCCAAAGATGAAGCGGTGAAGTTAGCGGTCACTATAAACAGGGTATCAAACCTATTGAACATTACTGGGAAAAATGTGTCAAATTAAAAGGGAATTGTAGAGAAATAAAGATATTTTTTTTCAAATTTTTTGTCTTTTCTTTGTTACATCGGGTATTTCTGGGACTATCTTCATAAATAAACACTGATTTCACAAAAGTTTTGAATACTATAAATCATCTTGCATTTGTTTCTATAATCACTTCTCTTAGACTTTCGACTTTCATAATAATTAGATTTTCGTCTTTCATAATAAAAGTAATAGAATCGTACCTGCCTATTTAAGAGGACTTGCTATGTTTCTTGTATTTGTTTCGATTCGAGATGTTTTGTGGTTTAACATAGGACATGATTTCTCTGTATCTATATTACTGATCGCCAGACTATCATTAATTGTACAGTTCTTGCTTTTATTTTCTTCAAATATATCTAGTTCTAACTTGTCAAATTTGCAAAACAAGTTTGTTATTATATGCAACTGGCGCCATTCGAATTGGACTTTGTTTTATTATTATTTATCCAAATACGGAGTAGTGATGAATTTTAAATGTAATGATCCAACAGTTAGCTAGACAAACCGGTATTAGATATCTAGAAGTTCTTTTCGACATTTACCATTCTTGCAGATGCTTCTCCAAATATTATACTTTAAGACTATCATATTACACCTTCGTACATTCTAAATTAATGCACTGCGATTTTTTGGTACCTTCATGACGTGTATTTACATCTGAACTACAAGGAGAATTAAATCCAGTGACGAATATCCTTCTCAGCGGGTACGTGACTACTCCACACGAATGATTCTCAATCAGTTTCAACAAGACGAAAGTTACTAATTGCAAAATTTTTAATTTAACTCGTCAATAATGTAATAAGATTCTCTCTCCATTCTATTACAAGTTAACTTCCGCGTTCAAATTAATTACATTTTTTACTTCCATCTGGCTAGAACAAATTTAACACAAATGAACAAAAATGCAAATGTCTTGTGGATCCATTTCAGCAGCGTTAATGTCCGCAACCCTAAGTTTCATTTTGTTAATTTCACGGTTTTGACTTTTGTTTCCATTATATACATATATATGTAGTTGTGTCCTGAGAAGGACCGTTCTCTCGACAGTGTTGCTTTTCTTTTACACTTTGATGTTATATTTAATTTGTATTGTTTTCATTTACTTCCTTGAACTGTAATTGCTTTTTAATTTGCTCTGTAATTAGATTCTGTTAGGCGAAATAAAGATTATTAATATTGTTTTATGTATATGTACCTTAGATGAAGAAAAGCTGCGAATATTTAAAAGGAAGGTATTAATAAGCAAACTTGGATCAAACAAAGTAGAAACCATATGAATCGCGATGTGATAAAAGTTGTAGATAAAGAAGATAATGAAAGTCGTAAACCCACAAGAATTGCGGTAGACATGTAGAGAGAATATACTTCAACTCTAGAATAAGAACAAAAATTGAATAAAGCCCGATAGCAGACACACCGAGAGGAAAGCTCAAGTTAAAATGTATAGGGCAAATATACGAAGACATGCATAAAACAAACATCACCAATAGAAGAAAACTAATTGAAGATTGGAAGAAGAGTGAAATAACTCAAGAGGCTAAAAAACATACCAATAGGAAAACACATGGAACCATGCAAAGTGATTTATCAAAGCCTTCTACCTTTCAATAAAATTAAGTTGAGGTTGTATTCTAATTGTTAGACCTCGTCTATCTTTTTCTGACTACGACCAACTACTTCTATCCCAAAGCACTAGCATAATTAATTCTCTTTCAAAAATTTACAGAATAGATCATTTCTAAGTACAGAAGTACCATATATACTCACTAGATACTTTATAACTAAATGCTTTCCCAAAAGAAATTGTATTGGGACGAAACCTCTCTTGTGCGTTTTTTCGCAGATTCTTTTATTCGGTTTAAAATGTAATAAGCTATATAAGCTAAACCAATTAATGTTAATCTCAAAAGAGGAAAAAGCAATTATTTCAGTTTTTTAAAAGAGTCTGCTTCACCAAAACTTGCACTACTGAGGATATCTTACATCATACTTATTGCATACATATATACTAACATTAGCCCGCATACTGCCATCCATATTATCCCGATCCAACCTAAGAATTTCTCTTTACTTCGCTATGTTAAAGATATGTGATTATATCTTATTATATTATATAATGTGATTTACTATAGCAAACGTAGCTGGCAAGGTTTTCAAAAATCAGATAAGTAAGATATACCACCAAAAAATATTGGGTTGTAATGTATTGGACTCAATAATAAGTAAATACTTGGTAAGAGTACATTTACGAAAATAGTAAAGTTTATAGAAAAAAGCTATTTATAACACTATACCTACACATATAAATAACTATAGAATACCTATAGATATAAATAAACAAATAAATTGTGTGCTTTTCAACAAATTTGGCCAAGATCATTTCAAAAAGTTCTTCATTCGACCCAAACAAGTAAATCTGAATTTGTAGAGTAAGTAGATATTTCTTTGACCTAAATCTGACGAATAAAGTGTTTAAGCAACACAATCTGAAATCTTTGATCCAAAATCTCTGGAAGAATTTAATCCTTTATAACTTCTTAAAATGACAAATTATTAGATATTTTAATAGCTTATCGTGTTTTGCTATTTCTTATAATTTCAAAATGTTAATAATAAAACGGAAAACCAGTAGAGAAAAGGATTGTGACATTTATGACGCATTGTGTTACAATACTTTAAAGAGTTCCATAGTCTTTATGAAGTATTAAAAGTAATTATTTTGCTTATTGTAACATAACGCTAGCTCACATTTTCGCAGTTTTTTTCATTAAAGTCTCTCTATACAAGTACACCTGTGCTTCGTTATTCTGGGAAGACGTAGCAATGATATGATAAAAACTACTCACATAATTTGTTTTATGTTTCTAACATATTAGAGCCATTTTGATCTATGTACAGATTTGTTTCTTCAGGAATACAGTCTATCAATTCCTTGAGAAAGGTTTTCAGAAAAAATTAAATTGAAGATAAAAGTGCATCACCAACGAAACGAAGCTGGTGCTCATTCAACTCGAGATTTTTTTCTTCCAGTGTACGTTGGGCTTTTTTTGTACTTTGACGATATTTTGAAGGTCTTGATTGTAAAGTTGACGGAAACATAAGTGTAAGTTCCATTATGGTCCACATTAGTGTATGTTATCTAGCTCACCATCAGACTGGAACTCCAAACTCAGAATAAAATCGGGATCTTCATTGACTTCCAATTTTATGGCGAATAATCTTCAAACTAACTCATGAGCAGCCAAGGAAATGTACTAAAAGTGCTTAGCCTAGTATGTACCTGTGCTGTAACATTGTGTACATAAAACGGACTTATGTATTTTTGTTAGATATCGTGAGCAATGAAGTTATTTGTAGCTGACATATGATGCTATATCGGGTTAATTGGATTAAAACCTTTTGCTGTGATGAAAGAGAGCTTTTTATGAGCACTGAAACTGACAGTTTCAGTGCGACAGACAGTAGCAGTAGTTGAGCCCTGAAGATGTCCCATACGAGTGGGTACGGAACGTCGGCAGTTATACCAGTGACGCGGTTCTAGCCCGGAAGCCCAGAAGCAGATAGTATGGACCGCGGAAGTTTACGTACCATAACTTGAGTTTTTTATAAAAACCCAACATGATGTATCCACTGCTGATACTGACGTTTTAAACCAAAAGTATAGTAGTAAAGCTAAGTTTCATCAAATATAATAAGTATTGGCAAAAAATCAACTTGCTTCTTGTTAATCAGTTTCAAATTATGGCCACGTTTTTTGATCACAATTCAAAAATCGTGACACTCAATGATAGCTTAGATATGCTCAATACTACTTGTAAAATGTGATGTGTGTACCCAGACAATATGCTCATGATGATATCTCATCTCCTTAATATCTCATTAATTTTATTGAAACTTTCCATGGCTGTTAATTAACTAATAATAACGCTCATGCTTAAATTATGTAGCCCGACAATAAATTGTAGCTCTCGAAAAGGCATTACGTCCAAAGTTTGTTGCATATTAGTTAAAACTTTAGAGATGTTTAGGTCAATAGTGAATAAATATTGAATTGAATTGGAATACACTATGTGTATTTAGGGTTTAATTTATTGCAGTTTTCAAATCAGATATCATAAATTAACAAAATTTCGCTTGTAAAGTATGATTTTCCGAAATATGATGCTGCTCGTCGAGTTTCACTTCTAACCAAGTCATCTTTGTTACTGAAAATATTTAGCTCCAGGATCGTAATCCTAATGGAATACATAGTGATAAAAATTTCGTAATCAAGTTAACAAAGTTAAATAAAGCTGTGGAACCATTTGAGCAATAACTAAACGTAAGCAAACAAAATTATTATTTCGTTGTGGTACAGCGAAATAATGAAATCCGATTCTGAATGCGAAGTCAGTTAATAAAGTTACATCACACACACAAAATTTTACCACTATATTAAAAAGAATCGTAAGCAAAGCTGTACTTTCCGTAACTTAATTACTAGAGCCGACTACGATCATATATGTACATACATATGTATGCATTTCGAAGTAACAAATGTGTAAATTCTAGAATGCACATACACCTAAATTAATATTTGTTTTCACGGTTGCGGAAATACAAGGTAAAATTATTTTACTTATGAAAGTTCATACGAATTTTAATATACTTCAAAATCATGAGGTGGAAAAAGATACAAGGTAAAATGAAACAACGTAAAAATGTAATATTCGTTACTACTGCACTGACATTTCCCTTTTTTCTTTAAAAGAATAACACGTTCTACGTAAAAAATTTCCGAATATATTAAATTCCCCACATAGCATCTTGCATGTGAGTATGAATGGTGTAAAAGTTTCATAACTTTCTATCTTTTCTTTCTAATCTTTTCCAAAAAGAATATACGTGCGTTAATAAAATGTAATAAAAGTGATTTATGGGATTTTATCTTTTAATGTAGACGTGCAAAATGTAACAAAGGATGAAAATCAAGAACTTTCGTTAATAAGAAATAGAAAATCTGTTTAGAATACTAAGGAATGTATTTATAAACATCTTATGTACGAGCAAATGAAATATAAAAATAAAGAAAAAAGCGAGAGAATTACCCATAGACTAGTTTCATCTCAAATGAAATAAAACGGTAGCATGTGGTATTATTGTAAAATGTGAAATTAGTAGACGATACACATTGAACAGAAAATTCCTGCAAACAACTTTAGAAAGTTCGAACTCTAACAAACTATTTACGAAGAAGAAAAGAATTTTAGATGTTCTCCAATTTGAAAGATTTTCACTACTTTCGCTAGTCCACAACTACTGTAGTTTATGTATGATAGTTTATTTCTATTACACTACCTTGGCATTTCACGGGAGTAATTGTGTTGCGTCTTTTGTGATTTCATGCATGCTTTTGGCTTGTGTTAATTACAACTTATTACGGGAGAAGATTAATTAATTAATGTGTTACGTCGTCGCATTATGGTTTGTATCCTACTCATTGGTCTAATACAACTTACTAATGTACTTTTCAAATCCTATAATTTGATAAAAACGTCTGTTCATTCTTCTGTCTGCTATAGTCGATATCTCATGAAGATGTATTTTAAGTCTTACTAAATTTGTTTTATTTCCCAATCGTAAAGCAAATTTTGTGGACGACTTATTATATCTATACATGGATGACACTTCAGTTGTGGGATAATAGCACTTCCTAAACGGAGAAAAGTAATTAAGTTATATTATATTAATAATTACCTTTTCGTATAAAATATATCAAAAAATGGAAGAGAAAAGTTTTAAGATGTCTAAAGCATCTTAAAATATTACTTATTTTCTACTAAATTTGAAAAAGGACTAGCTATACCTAGCACTAACTCTTTCCTACGTACTAAACTAGACAAATTTTACACGAATTAATAATCGGAAATTTGTTTCTATTGTAGATTTTAATATTTGTTCAGAATTTAGATTTTGCACGTGCCTTATGATTACAAATCCCAAGTGATGTAAATTAGATATAAACAATTCTCTACCTCGTTAACAACACATTTATAAATAATTTTGAAACATTTTAAGTGTATGGTTGGTGATATTTCATCTACCAGTCTCTCGACAGTAACGTTTATAGTACAAACCCATGTAATAAAACCTTGATTCGTCTTTATATTATCTCATAATGTTAAGTTACCAAACTTGAATGCATCGAACAAATATCCAGCATATGCCCCAGTCTCCTATTTGTCAGTTTTTACTCAATCGTTATTAAGTTTGTTTATTGGTAAGATTCCAAACTGCAATTTTCTTTAATGGTTTTCAAAAACTAGCAATGGTCGGTATTAACTGCTCAATATAATTTTGGATTTTCTGGTTTTTGAGTTTAATTATATTTCTTTTAATTTCGCGAATTCGTTGTAAGAGTCTTTGCTGCTCTTTTATTTATCGATCAGATTACATGAATGAAGATCAACTCTATTTTCGATAGCATCTTTATTAAGACGCGTTTCGTCTACCTAAGCCTCTTTGGCCAATCTCGGACCTCCTGGACAAATTGTTCCTGTCACATAATATTTCGTATCGAGACGATACATCAAGGTGGTGAACAAAAACTGTACTTCCATCTTTCAAATAGAAATTAATCTATCCAAACGAAAGTAAATACAGTGAACGAACTTATTCTGTAAAACGTAAAGCTAAGCTAACTATATGTATAAACACAAGTTCTGTATACACAACAAATACCTAACATAACAATTCTCGCTCACTGTTTTTTAATAAAAACGAAACTACAAAAGGGTGGAACTATAGTTTTCGTTCATTATCAGATTAGCTTGGATTTTGTAAGGTTTGTAAGGTTACTTATTTCACTATGACCATTTAAGATTTATTGTGGTCCACCTACATTTCGTTAGAATATTTTTTCCTATTATAGTGGCATAAAATAGGTAACCCAAGAAAGAAAAAAGTTTTTGAGAAATTCGATTTCAAATTAAGATACATTAAAAAATCGTAGTTATGGTATTGTATAACCAACAAAACATGAGTTTAAGTGTTAAAAAAAGGAAAAAAATTACATTAATTTTAAACTGATTTCCATTCACTTCCTGATAATAAGCGATTCAATAGTGGAATTCTTGAACGAGATTTCTAATAACTGCTAATTGGATCGCCCTAACTTTATCTTGCATTCTATTCCTTAATACGTCAGTGGCCGCTAGTTTGTTCACGTAAATTTTACTTTTTAGACAACTCTATTGAAAATAAAAAAGCGATGAACCGTCAAGCCACTCAATGGCTTCTCATTTTCTGGTCAAATATTATTCAAATAATTTCATACAGAAAGCTAAAAATAGGTAAGTGCGCCATCATGTTCACACCATAAATTGTGGTTGGGTAGCTTAACATCATTATCTTTTGAGTATAAAACGGCGAATGCTTGTCCTCCGTCAAATTGCCATCAACGAAGAAGAATACCAAAATACGATCTCTAACGATACCCGCTCAGACATTTACCTTTTTTGTAAACTGGGTGGGGTGTAACTTTTTATAGACCAGTGAGATATTTCATTTATTCAATATCGACGATTCTGTCGATTAACATTGAAGCTTTATTAAAAAGAATTATGTTAATCACTATTTATTTATTTTTACTATTTCTTCTAAAAATTCATTCATTCATTAGAATCATCTTCATCAGGTTCGAAAACTAACGTCGCCTTAAAAGGATGCTATTTATTTATCTTTTTCACAAAGTTTTGATAATTTGAAGATTAGTTGTCACTGCTCGTGTCGACTTATATTGATATCCTTGAAACTCAAGTAATGCATCTAATTGTCGATTATCTAGTATTTGATTATATCCCCTTTCTGCACGATCCCTCACATGACCACTTTCTTTAAATCCCCCAGTTGTTCTTGATATCGGAATATTTACTATTCAATTACTCGCAGACAGCGAAAAAATGGAATTAACTCGCGAACATTCTCGTGCAATTATTGTTCATAACTTTCGGCGTGGATTATCTCAACAAGAATGCATCGACGAGCTGAATTCTTTATATGGTGATGAAGCACCATCTAAAACTACAGTATATCGTTTGTATAATGAATTCAAACTTGGACGATGAATTTCGTGAAGGTCGTTCCACGAATTTTGTTGTATCGGAAAACATTAATGCAGTGTCTGAATTGATAATGCAAGACCATCATGTGACATACCATGAGATCAAGGCATCTCTAGGTATTAGTAACACTAGCGGGCATAAGATCCTGCATGAACATTTAGTCGTTAAGAAGCTATGTTCACGTTGGGTACCACATAATTTGGTAACCGCTTAAAAAAGGACTCGCGTCGATTGGTGCCAAGAAATACACAAAAAATGAATTGCCGGTGCTTCAAAGAACATTTATAAAGTCGCCACAGGTGTTGAATCTTAGATCTGTACATATAAGCCCGATAGTAAACAGCAGTCGACTGTGATGGTTTTCCAAGATGAGCCAAAACGTGAAGAATAAACTTCGTGGTCAACGGTTTTCTACGCCGGAAGAGGTAGATGAGGCATTCAAAATTCATTTTTTGGAGATACCGTCCTCACAGTGGCAGCAATGCTTTTCGAATTAGGTTAAACGAATGTAAAAGTGCATTGATTTTCAGGGAGAATATTTTGAAAAGCAATAAAACTATTTTCGATAATAAAATTTTTTTTGCCTGCTATTCCCGAAATATAAACGGGTACCCTCGTATGCCAGATAATCTGATGAGGAAGACTCCGCAAAAAGATACTATATGGACCTAAGCTCTTTTCAAAACCTACTATAACTGTCATATCCAAGCAAATAAAAGCTATCTTATCAAAAATTCAGTAAAAGATGAGATGAAATCAATAAATAATACATGCTGAACTGCAAAGAGAAATTTTAAACTATTCAAACGTCAGTGCTTGACGTCAAGCATAAGCGACCTACGCTTAACAATAGGTATTCTAATTGGATATAACCAACTAAGAAAGCATATACACTGTATGGCATGTAGTACAACACCTTTATGCAGAGGATGTGAACAGGAAGACGAGACGATTGACCGTTTCTTATGCGCGTACACCCATAAGGGAGTTTATGCTAGGAGAACAGACGCTTGTTAACGATATTCCTGCATTCACTAACAAAATTGGACTTTAAACGACCCCCATTACATGCATAATGCGCCACCTGTGGCCTAAATACACTGACGTTCTAGCCACCTGTTAAAGATCCAATCCATCCTTAAAATTCAATATTTATTTTCTTAATTAAAATTTTTACGTGCCGTATCATTGTTACAAATTTTAAACAGAATAAACGAACTGTGGACTAAACTAAAGAATAACAAAGACTACTAGAATTCGATTAAAATTTTGTAAGTAAACTGATTTCACGCTGGAACAAATACGAGGGTGTACTTTCTTATGTATGAAAAACGTTAAGTTCATAGACTTCTAATTTCGTATTTTCTTTATACATTTTCTCGCACAAAATTTTACTTAAAATCATCCATTAAGTAAAAAAATTATAATTCTCCCTAATCTTTTGTGCGATTTTAATATTAATCTTTAAAGGTTACCCAGAATGCTTTTAAATTTAATGAAGTTTAATGTATATACATACTTTTATACATACTCCCTCCAAATCCTGATTAACACAGAACAGTTGCAAAAGCATACAAAGGGCACTTTGAATAAGTTTTTTAAAATGACCTTTCAGGGAGATATTCTAAACAAAGTATTATACGTGCAAAGTTTAGCCTTTAGCGGTTTAGTGGTATTCAACAAGAAGCTTTGTTTCGTGTAGTTGTAACGACAAAAGCTTTTCCATTACAAAAAATAGCTTTGTATTAATATAAATCAGTATCGTTTCAGTTCTTAGTATATCAAACTTACAGAAAAAAAGAGAAAGAGAATTGCTACAGAGTCTATTTTTAATGATTAATATAAAAAGTAGAAATGCAAAGTAATTCTTTTCGTCAATTACTGTGCAACAGAAATTTTATTGGTGTCATTTACTTCAAATTTAGACGAAAATTTATCAATGAATGACAGATAGTATAGTAACAGAAAATAAGCTTTATTTGATACTTACCGTCTATATAAATATATAGTCTGTTGCAGAAGAAACTTTTTAAATTAGTAATTCTTAGTGACGCCATCTATTAAAAAACATGCGTCGGTAAGGTAGATCTTTCACCAATGTAATGTCAAAAAATCATTGCATCATTAAAAGCAGGGAAATTGCGCATAAAGTAACAGTGTGTATTTGGCATTGATCGAAAAATGAATTTTGAACCAAGAGCAAATATCAAGTTCTGTTTTAAACTCGGTAAATCGTTTACTGAAACATTTAGTTTGGTGAAACTTGTTTATCACGTACGAGTATGTATTAGTGGTATAAACGATTTAAATACGGTCGTACGGACATAAATGACGACGAACATTCTGCCTGATGCAAAAAAATCTGTGGCTACGGAAAGTAACATCGAACTTGTGCTTGAATTTGTCAGACATAAGCCGAAATCCTCGTTGCGATAAATGGGAATAAAATTAAATATTCAATTCATAGCATTCTGACACAGCATTTGGGACTGAGAAGGATTCGTGCAAGGTTTGTACCACACAAGCTAACTCAATTCCACATTGTACAGACTTGATTAAAGGCTCAAAAAAGGACGAAAACTTCATGTATTCTATTTGAACTGGCGACAAGACGTGGAGTTTCCAATATGATCAAGAGACCAAGCATCACAGCTCCGAATGGAAGCATCCAAACGCAGAAAGGCCAAAAAAAAGCCGTTTGGAGAAGTCAAAAGTGAAGACAATGTTGATTTGTTTTTATAATTCGAAAGGCATAGTGCACAAAGAGTTTGTACCAACTAATCAAACAGTCAATGCTGTTTATTAACTTGGAGTTATGAGGGCTCTTTTGGTGCGTATTCGTCATGTGCACCCTCACTATCGTGAAAATGGTAGTTGGCGTTTGTTACATGATAATGTACTATCTCATCGCTCGACGCTAACTGATTTTCCAACTATAAATGGCATTTTGACCATCAAGCATTCACCGAATTTGGTCCCCTGTGATTTCTATCGATTCTCTAAACTACATTTGCCGATGAAAGGACAGCGTTATGCCGACGTCGAAACCATTAAAAAGGTGTCGACGGCGATCTTGAAGGACATCCCTAAAGATGAACTTAAAAATTCATTCGACATGTTAATTGACCGTACAAAACGTTATATTGAAGTCGAAGGTGACTACTTTGAATAAAATAAATGAATTTTACCAAAATAGTAAGCTTTTGTTTTTATTTAAAAAAGTTCGGTTTTCTCAGTCTTCAATAAAAGTTGTTCAAAAGAAAAATACAGAAATAATAAAAGCACACTTTTTGGCATGAAAATACTGTTGGGTTAGGTGTATCATTTTTCAGGAAATACTATAACCTACAGTTACATATCTGTTTAACAGAAATCACTTTGCGAAAATATTTCTTAAAAATATACTTGCATCGTATTCAAAGAATATCCAGAAGATATACAAACAACCTAAATTTCTTTCTGTTATGTATGTAAAACAATAAGTAGATTACTTACTTTTATCTGACACAAATATTTAGATTTCATTCAAAATAAGAATATCATACGAGCTTTCCTCGGTGATTAAGCCTGTATTTCACTTTAACAATTCCACCAGCAAAAAAAGAAATCAAAAAATCGTCATAGAAAAGAACTTTTCTGTTTTCAGATAAATTCACAAAGCGTAATAAATTAATTTTACTGTAGTATACAAAAAAAACCTTTAACGGCTTCACGTTTGCGTCTACAGATTTTACGCTAAAGCAATTAAGAAGACCCTATATTGGGCATGCCTAAACGTACTAGGCACCTCCAGTACAGGTTCTGGTCCAATAAACATATAACGAAGCTGGACCTGACAAGCTCATCAGTCTTTTAGATTCCTGTGCTACATTCCACTATGCTAGTTGTCCGGGTTCCTAACTACATCCCCTTACTATCTTAGAAACAGCACCAAATCGCCTCAGTGTCAATGAGTGAGAATAGGAAATCTTCTTGTTAATTTCCTCCGCACATTTCAAAATTGCATAAACCTCTGCCTGAAATACATACGCTTACTAAAACAGAAAATTTGCGGACTATTTCCAAACTTTCACAGTAAACGCCTGTCATCTTCGAGCTTAGATCCATATGTATACTAGATCTGCCCGCCTTATATCACAACGAAGCACTCTTGTTGCAATTTGTGTGGTTCTAGAATGGTTATCTCAAATGGAAGATCGAAAATATATGTATTTGGCTGTCATGCCATCTATTTAACATGTTGATACATATATCTTTCTCATGCCTGCCAATTCTAGTACAACTTGAAGTAACTACAACATTAATCGGGAATTTCGCAGTCTGTGTAAGACTATTCTTATCCCCGCCATTAATGGAAGAAGTACTTTTGTTTGTCTCCGGAATATCATGTGTTTCTATACTGGTTAACCTTAGAATACCAGACTATTTTTTCCGCACATGAATACCAAGCATTCATAATATGATTTTTTTAATAACGGCCATTATTATCATATTTTTTAGATGACATAGACATTAATAGTTGCCATCTTAATCATATCATAAAAAATGGCCATTGGCCAACGTCTTATTTTTCGGCCACAGTCTATGCTGACCTTTGTTCCCTTATAAATGTATGATGACAGGTTTCTTTGTTTCTGCATTTAGTGCTGCTTCTTCGTGCATTATCAATATAAATAGCATCGACTTGTTTGGCATTGGTTTATATTATATGAAACCAAAATTTTTTGTATATCAGTACTTCATAGATGTGCCCCTCTTACATCCATAATTTAAGGTGATATATTTTGCTTATTTCTTCTAATTGTTCCACAACTGCTAGTTAATCTGGATCTTGTAATAAGTCGTCTGCGAAACCTACCGACGTAAATTATGGTAAGGTTTCTGTTACTACGGTAGATAGTCTCAGTCAAACGTTTTGCAGAAAAAATATGATGGATGGATATATATGGATTTTATGACATATTCCGCTAGCTTGTTTGGTATAACATTTTAAAAGCACAACACACCCGAAACGCCAACAGCTATTTGTCTACAGTAACGTATGATGTTGGCGTATAAGGCTGCTTGCATATATCTATGAACTTATCTCTTATTTCTCTAATTGGTGCAAACGCATCGTTATGAGATCTTTCAACTCTAGTAGTTTTATTATTAAATCTCAAACAGTCCACAAGTTATCTTGAACGACTCATTGTGTATTAGTAGATGGATCCAGATAAAACATCATTAAACATGTATTTTACATTTAGATGGTTATCTTTAATTGCACCAGCAAAAGTCAATAAACCAAACAAGGCGAAAACTTCTTTCGTACAGGTTTCTGAAACCGTCGCATCTTTTGTTTGTATTATACTGATTTATGCTGTATTTAATGGTTAGGCGATTGAAGTATTTTACCGACAATGTTATTTGGGAAAAAATAAAGAAAATCAATTGAACAAATACCGTCTTTTGACAACACCTTAGCTTCCTGGTTGAAAATGTACCACACGGCTACTAGATATCCTCTTACACTGCAAAGAAACTTCCATTGACCATTTATGACCATTCTTGCCCGCAAACCTTATTTTGCAGGACGACACAATAAAAGTATCTTTTCTAAAACAGTCAGAGGAACACTATCATTTTTATCCCATTCACTATCAGTTGTAGCTGTAAAGTTGCCCTTGCTCTTCTTGCTTCTATCCTTTAGACATTTTCATCACCTTATTCTTCAGAATTTCCAGATTCATTTTCTGTTGCAATATTGTCTTCGATGTTGCATTCTGAGTTTTCGTTTTCACCACTATATCAGACTCTAAACCATTTTTCATTATTTTCTCTATTCCTTGGACAATTTCCCTATCTGTTAACAGCTTGCGCAGTGCACGATATTGACGCCATTTTAGTAATCGAACTAGTTTTGGCAATATAATTAAAATATAATGCTAAATTATAAAATTCTAGAACGTTGCACGCGTATTTTATCACTAAGCCAATTTAAAAACATAAATTCGAACACACTACTGCACGCGCGTAAGACAGCTAGGTAGCTACTAAGGAACTCCAGTACCAAACTTAATAGATTGTCCGCCAATTTGGTCCAAATTTTTTGAAACTTTAGAAATTCAGCTACGCGTCTATTGCATGTGGTGCGAAATGATTTATTTTTGTGCTATTTCTTTTGAGCACCTAAACTAAAAATCTAAAACATATTTTTCACTGCATAAAATACTCTACATTTAGAATTGTATGTCAAACGTTTTTCAAAAAAAAATAGTCAGAGGCACATTATTATTTTTTACTTGTTTTTCATTTGTTTTAGCAATGTCAACTTGATCCAATTTCAAATACTCAAAGCATTAAGAATTTTTTCTTTCGTCTTTTAATATTAGCACCAGATGCATAAACAAAGAATATGTTGTGTTTCATTTGAAAATTAAAGGTCTTATTGTAAAATAATACGAAATAAATTTAATCAGTTTCATTTCAAAGCATAAAGAGAATTTTATTTTCGCCCTTATATCTATAATGACATCTTCATAACCGTGAAGGGGATGTTGTAAAATTGCCGAATCGCGAAATTTCCCATTTTTTATTAAAAGAAGAATACGTTTTAAGGCTATAAAAAAATATATACCCTTTGAGCAGTGAAGTCTTAATGCTTTTATAAGCAACAGTATTTTTGATATAAAATAATTCGCGCCAGAAAAGAAATTTCCAGTAATTCTCCTATCTAGAGAATATCGTAAAAATGATGAAAAGTGAATGTAAATTAACATCGCGGACGTCTTTTCTTACAATTCTAATTCCTTTAAAAGAGCAGAAGGAAAAACAAATTGAAAAAGTTCAAAGCAAGAAAAATTAATTTTAATGATTGAAGTTAAAAATTATTTAACAATGTGTTCCACACAGTCAGATAAGTCTGTGAAAAAATCTATGTAGTACGAGGGGTACCCAAAAATAACCAGAATTTCTTTATAAAAACTTGTATTTTATTTTTTTTACAAAACAACCTTAACACCTTCAATATAGTGTCCATTTAACTTTATGCACTTTGCTAATCGATGTTTCCAAAAATGGAATAATGTAATATAGGGCTGCGAGCTACTGTGCCGATTTTTTCTTCACCTCATTCACGTCGTTAAAACGATGTCCTTTCATGTCTCTCTGCATTCGTGGAAACGAAAAAGTCGCACGGAGCAAGATCAGGTAAGAAGGGGTACGGGCGTGGGATAAAGGAATCATGCTGCTTTACCAAAGAACTGGTGCATGCAGGGCACGAACTTTGCGACGGTTCTTGTTATCCCCAATTCTTCCGACAAAACTCGCTACACTGATGCCAAATTATTCCAGATAATTCCGCAATTGCTTCAATGCTTCGTCATCGGTCTTCAAGCACAATTGCACGAATTTTCTCGACATTTCCATCCGATCTAGGAGTTGATGGACGTCCAGAACGAGGTTTGTTTTCAATTGACATTTCACCTTTTTGAAACAAGAAAATCATTCGTGCACTCGAGTTTTTCCCATAGTGTCATCCTTGTAAGCTGCTTGTAACATAAAAACTGTTTCTGCAGAATTTTTTTCCGAGCAGGAAGAAAAATTTCACAGACGCACATTTAAGTCCAGAATTACAAAAAACGCCCAGCAAATGAAAATACTTTTACATAAAAATGCACTGAAACATTCAGCGAAACAAACGATTGCACCGAACGCCGAACAAGTTGCGTCACACGCATCTAGCGGCGGGAATGTGTGCTAAGCAAGTTTCACCCACAACACTGCCATTCCGGTTAGTTTTGGGTACACTCTCATACATATATACAGGTTGACACAAATTATGTGCGCACCATTACTATCTCCGCTATTATCTGAGTTACAAATTAGGATAAATTGGCAAACTAGTAATGTTTCTAATACTAATTAATATGCAATTAACAATAAAACAATTGGATTATGCTTTTTAAATAATTTAAAATTCTATATATTCTTAGAAATATCTGAAGATAATTTAATTTTGAACATAGAAGTGTTAATACATTATTGTTTTAAATTGTATAAAAGATAATGCCTCCTTATAATAGATACATTTCCCTTAGGACGAAGTCTAGAAGACGTTTACTAACAAATAAATTGGTACAAATGGCCTAGTTCAATTGCAGGCCCGTTCTCCTGACATCATGCCTTTAAACAAGAAAAATCATCTTCATAAGAAATGGTACAATTATGTTCGGCATTTGCAAAAGAAAGTTAGACAAGTTGTCCAAAGATTGGATGGTAGGACTATTTTAAAGTCACACAGAATATACTTAAACGAGTACAAATGTACTCACGTAAGCACTGTAATGTACATTACGCAGCAGGAAAACATTTCTGTGAATGTATTCTTACTCTTACTTACTCTCTCTAACATTGGCGTACTTGCAGGACTCTTATTTCGGGTTAATTTTAGTCTTACGTTCATCATACAGTTTACTTTACTCATATCTTGTTATACACCACTGTCTTATATTGTTTATACTGTTTTCAATCTAGATTAGTCTCATTATAATGTATTAGTTTCATTTTTGTAAGCATTTTGGAATTATATAACGTTTTATTTGCTTACTTATCGTTTTGGTTGGACTTTCATACTTTGTAACGTATTCTTTACCCGCATGCATAGATCAGCTTATCGATTGTAAAATGCATTTGTTTAATAACTTCATTTACTTCAGAGTTGCGTACAACTAAATAATAATTTTGTTTCACTACTAGCCTAATTTTGTTGTGCATTATAAATTATTTTGGATTTATTTCTAAAATCATTTTGGTATTATGTGTAATATATATCAGGCGATGACTCGAAAAGCCTTTTCTCTTGCCATTGTTGTAAAGTTAACAACACGATCTAGTTAAAAAAACGCTTTTATGATGGAATTGATAGCTTAATTTTTATGACAGTCAGTTTCATTCTACGCTAAGTTAGATTAATAAATTACTAATTCCTTAAAATCAGTTTGATTGCAATAAGGATTTTGAAAACAGGCTGAACCGAATATCACTTCTATGTAGCTTTAGGTCACTACCGTTTTTATTATCTTATAAATTATTCGATTATCATCTTGGAAAGTTGGTGAAACTTTAATGTCCTTGTGTTGGGAATTATCATCTCTATGTCAATCATACTAAAATCTAAGATGATTCAATCCGAGTTAGTTAAATTACTAAAGTGAATTATTACTCATTATATCGAGACCCGTCCATGAATACTCAGGGGGAGGTCGAGCCATAAATATACAAGGTAGGACTATTTAAATTATCTTTGCGAACCAGTCAAGATGAAAACTTATAGGGGATAATTTTACAAGTCAAAATCCAAAGAACTTAATTTTAACATTTATAATTTAATATCGAGCAGTTTTTATGTACTAATTTACTAGAATACAGTCAATAATTTTGACGTTAATAATTTAATATTATACTCCATTTTTTTAGCTTAATAAAGCAATAGCATACAGTCAGTCATTTCTAACTTTCATAATTTAATATTATAACGTTAGTATATTCCAAATTAATAAATCAATTTGATGAGTAAATTATTTATATTCAAAAATTTGTATACAATCTGTAAACTATTTACATTGAAGACCTTATATGGAGTCTGTAAATAATTTTTTTTTCTTATTTCGTTGTTAAATTTTAGATTATTTAAAATAACTAAAAAAACAACCTATTGTGATACTGTTTAAAATTGAATACGCTGCCAAAATTGACCAATTGCATTTTTCTCTTTTCACATTTTAAAACTTCTAAGGATATTTTTTGCTGGTCTTTTGAATAAATCAGATTTTTTTAATGTAATTATAGAATTTTTTAGTAGTAATTTATTTTCCTTAAATTTTCGCCTTTGACTGGTGGTTGTGTGAATGACAAGTATTTATTGTGATCTATTGCTTCAGTATTAGCGTGTGACTTCTAGGGAAAGGTAATACTGTGGCGCCTATTATATCTTTGCGTTCGGAGAACTCTCCCTAACTCTCCAAGATACTAGCTAGCTTAGCGCGCCTCTGGAGTAGGGTTTGTATAAATTAAGGAATACCGGCTTGTGATGTAACTATCAACTATTATTGGTAGAGGCACTCTGTCGCCATAAACTTCAGGCAGCTTTCACAAGCATGAAGCACGTGCTAATGAAAAGACCAAAATACAGCGAAACTACACTCTCCAGTTTTTCATTTTCAATCTTTTGTGAAATTGCAAACACTCAACAAAATCGCTCAACTTTTTTCCTAAAATGAAGTTAGAATATTCAGCAGGCAATGGAATTAAAATTCACTACTTAACTGACCGTGTCAGAACTCAAGAAGATGTACGCAATTTAGCAATTTGCATCAAGAACGGCATCCGATATAACGAACTGTTGTTGGTAAAACTTTGAGAAAGTATATCTGGACCGGAAGTGTTAGATTAAAGTTAATGTTATTGCTATATCATTAGAGGAATTACCACAAAACTTCCACTACATCTCTGGCACTAAGCTATGGTATAAGTTGGTGATTTTGATGGAGCCTGTGGTTGATTAACTTAATCACTGAAGGTTGATATATAACCCCTTTCCACATTAAATTTCGTATGTCATGAGCAGATAATTAAACAGTGTCGCACCTGGAAAACAACGGCAAAATACCTGTATGAAAACAAATTCTGCACACGAACCGTACCGCTGAAAGTCAAAACGCACACTGTGTGCGTTTTGGCTGCGGAATTTGTGTTTTGTATTTATATATGTATAGGTATTTTGCCGTAGTTTTCCAGGTGCGACACTGTTTAATTATCTGCTGATGATAACAACTTAGTTGTCGAAATACGTATACAGAATACGAACTTTAATGTGGATAAGGGTTATATATCAACCTTTAGTGATTATGGTATAAGTTGCCGATCCATATTGAAGCATTAAAAATATCATCCGAATAAATTATATTTTGTGCAGGAATTATTAGACGAAGAATTTTGCGAAAGAGTGATGGAAATTTGCAACAATGATTAATATTTTACATACAATTTGTTATTTTTTGACGAGGCTACGTTTTACTGTTAATAGCCACAACTGTCGATATTAGTCAATAGATAGCTCACACTGGATGAAACATCCGCAGAAATTGAAACTTCCGGCTGACATTTTCAAGAACCGTATTACGAGTATTGGTACACTTTTTATTCATTGTACTCTAACTGAACAAAAATATTTAGATTTTTTTACGTTATCAAATTGTTCCTATTATTGAGGAAGGTGAGAAATTACCTGTGGGTATTTATTTCCAACAAGACGGAGCGCCTTTTTACAAATCGGTGAATCGAGCATAAGAGATTTATGGAATGACCCGCACGGCTTCCAAATTTAAATCCCTAAATTTTTTTACCGTCGGGGTTATTTAAAGTCTGTGGTTTCTATACTAGACGACCTTATAATCTGGACAAGTTACAGAGAAAATAATTGAGGTGTAATTAATTTGTACGAAGACATTGGCAAATGGCATTCAGGAATTTGTTCACCGGCTTGTACACCGGCTTGTACACCGCCTTGTAGTAGTTTGTTTATACTTGTGTACATAGTTTTGTTTGCAATAAAATTTATTTTATTAGATTTAATTAAATATTTCTGTTGCTATTGAACAAAAGGGTACTAAACCATATCATTACTATAGTAAGTCTAATGAAATTCTTAAAAATATACACGGCGTTTCATGTAAAATGAAAAAAGTTAACATAATTTTCATCTAAGCCAGAAGTCTGACTCGAATATAAATATACTTATCGAAAGCCCCGTTTAGATTTAGTTAAAGGCGGAAAACTTTAGTAAAATCTACGTAGCCATATCGAAGATATTCGAATGGATTCATATATTTACCTAATCAGTTACACTGGCATTTACCAATGAAAATCTCTATTAGTGATATAAGTAATTAGTGATTTTGACATTACTTATTTGAGTTGTATGTAATTAGTGGTTATAATAAATTATTGGAAAAGTAGTTTCTATTAATAAAGAATTAAAACTTAAAAATAATATTGATTATATCTGCAAAAATTGGGTGTTTTAAAAGGATCAGAAAAAAACTTTCAATAACAACCGCAATAAATACATATAGCACCATTATTAAACCCCTCTTTGAATTTTGTGCAACTATAAAATATACATGCTGCCTAGAAACACAAATTGAGAGAATGCAGAAACTACAAAACAAAGAAATGAGATGTATTTTAAAATGCAACCGTTATACAACTATATCAGTCATGCTAAATTCACTGCAATGGTTAAATATTAAACAGAGGTTAGAAATGAATACCATATGCTTTGTGCAGAAAATGAAGATGGGAAATGCGCCAGAGTATTTTTGTGAAAACATCAGATATGTGGGTGAGGTGCAACCGTATGAGCTTAGAAACGCCGAAAACTTTAGATTACTAAAAACAACGTCAACAGCAATGCAACGTTCATCATTCTATAAAGGACTTAAATTGTATAATGAAAGCCCGAATGAGTTAAGAACTCAAAGAAATTATTATATTTTTAAAAGACAATGTGTTAATTTTGTTAAAAACAAATTAATTTGTTAATTTTGTTGAAATCAACTCAAAGTTTTAATTTTAAATTCATAAATTCTACCTTTTTTGTAAAATTTTTATTATAATGCAAATTTTAAAAGGATTTAAAATACTAATAAAGATCAAATAAAAAAAATTAATTCGACGTTTTATTTTGTCACTTTAGAACTCCAGCAAATTCCAGCAATGTAATAATATCGCTTAGTGCTTTGTGTTAAAATAATAAATAAGGAATCCATTCTGCAGAAATTAAGTAATTAATTACACTAATAAAAATTATGAGAAACGAATTAATTAAAAGAAATGTTGCTTATAAAAGAAATATTACCACTACACGATTAAACCATTCTGCTTCTGGTGCAGCTGTTGGCGAAAACGTGTACGTAATTGTAATTTTCGTCAGTATTAAATGAAACGCTTTTAATTTAGGAGAACTTACATTCCTACATCTAATATTTATTATTATATCGAAGATATAATAATAAAGAGATAATGTGGCATTTTATTAATTAAAATTCAATAATAAAACGATAATACAACCGAAGACGGATCTTAATATTTACCAATTAACTTCGCTTAGTTGTGACGCAGCTTCTCATTTCCTCAAATCAAAATTCAGTACTTATCGAATCCTTTGTGGAGCAACAATGGCCATAAACTGAGAAAGTTAATATTTGAAAGATCCAACGCCTTTATTAGCAATATCTTTCCCTTTGCATTGGGAAGTGTTCTACTATTATATAACATTTTTAGTATTTATAAAATATTTACAAATAAAAGCATTGACATATTCCCAAGTGAGAGAATGCAATTAAGTTGAAACCGCGAATTTTTTTAAAATTCATCGATAAAATGACGTATGAAACTTCTAAACTTTAACTTAGTAGGATTATGCTGCCTAATTGCAGCATCATAAATGAAAACAAAAGAAATGAGCACTTATCTGGATAAATTTTTAAGCATTACTTACGGGCGAATGTTAGGAGGGATCGTTATTAATTATTCTTATAGCTTTCTGGATGTAACAAAGGAAAATTTGGATATAAGCGACGTAGCCATATAAGTGACAATAGTTTATTGATGATTTTATATCACAGTATTTGTAATTAAATTAGCTCAGGTCTCAATGATAGTGAATAATATATTTTAAATACAATGCACTCTCTTATTTCTTAAATGCACAGACTGTTATTCTACAATATGCATGTACTTTTTTGTTTTATTTATAGTATTAAGTTTCGAAGTCGCTAATTCCTTACCAAACTCATAATCTTTATCTGAGATAAATTCTATGTGAAGGGATAGTATAATGTGTTTATACAAGTAAAATTTATTCAGAATTGTTAGAACCCTCAAAGAGTGTGTTTGTGATAATGTATTTATCATTTTTAGTTACACTGGTGGTGCGCTAATTTTATAATTTATATTTTTATAACAAACTTATGCTCCATGGGCAAGACGAAAGGTATTACAAACAGCGAAAAAATTAGAATAGAAACTTTATTAGGGACTGGTTTGTATTTTCAAGGTAAAATTGATAGAAAAGACAATGAAGAAAAACGCCTACAGTGGGCTAAGATGCATAAACAACGGTTCTTGGTAAATACTCAATATATACGCGGGTCCAGAGTTCTGTAGTCGCAGGAAAACATATTTTTGAGCGCGTCCACAGCTTTCTACATGTTTTGCAGTGACTGTCTTTATATTTTCGCCATAACGCCGTCTATAATTTCTGTTATAATAAAGAAATCACCACTTTCTATTTAACGGGTTAAGATTTAGGTACTATCACTAACATAGCCGCCTTCATCTTCAAAGGGCCAGAGTTTATCCCATAATTTAGTGGGCTCATCATAATAGTGCAGTCAGAGATTTAGTTATCGGTTTTGGTATATTAAGATAACGACTTACTTACCTATCTAGTTATTATAAAGATAAGGACCTATTCCATTACTAAATTTCATGCGGGGTGGTGAAAGCTGCTGATGCATGAATGCCCGGGCATTCTTCTATTCTGAGATAACTTACACACCAGTCTCGATTCAAACATTTTTCTGACTCCATCAATGTTCTTCTTAGTAACGGACGAGATGTGGCGCCACAAACTCGAAGTATCTCCCAAGCCGCAATTTGCTCTCCAAAACGTTCTTATATCAACTGAGTAAGGTTGTATGATATAAGAATCACATTCCAGCATTTGAGCTATTTCCTCCAAACACTGACAAATATTCAATTCACAGACGAAGTTGTAGTTTAAAATTGCACGGTACTCTATTTTTGGCGAAGGCAACACAGCATGCTAATACAAATGGAGCTGCCAGGCACAGTATCCGCTTAAATGCAACGTTGCAAAACTATAATATCTTTTGTACTTAAATATACATTAATTGTATTTTCTTATTGGACGACTATGCTGATTTTCAACTTATACGCAAGAAATCGTGCCTTAAAATTATCTTCGATCGCTTCAGCGACTAACCTCAGAGTAAGTAATCGTACTCTAAATTTCATTTTGACCTAAGTTTTCGTTAGATATTATTAACATTGATATTTCAAGA
Organism: Dermolepida albohirtum; assembly: GCA_031893035.1. Taxonomy (NCBI): domain Eukaryota; kingdom Metazoa; phylum Arthropoda; class Insecta; order Coleoptera; family Scarabaeidae; genus Dermolepida; species Dermolepida albohirtum. Next base: position 226,293 of record JAVIWB010003856.1, on the reverse strand, counting down.
TGTTTTGTTATAAAAACAGTCTATGAAATTCACCAACTTAAAAAACTGAATGAAGTAAACATAGATTATTGCAAAAAACTTGCTTTTTCGTACACTTACCATTACAAGAACTAGATCCTTTTATTTAATATTTATTACTAGATTTGTAAATGAAATTATATTATAGACTATAAGTATGACTCAAATAAATCAGCTCTTGATCTTATTTCACATTTAATACGACTTCTTAAACATGTTCCGTATGTTAATTATGTCTATAATTTATTAGATAGCTTACTTTTTAAATTTTATTAATAAATATCTAAAACAGAATAATCTTAAATTAAACAAATAACATTTCTTGATATGAATAGAAATTAAATAAAAAGTTTCTTGGGAACTGACCAGTCAAAAACGTGCCTGATATATTTCTACCCGTTTTTTATGCCAAAATTATCAATTATAAAATAAATTATATATATATATATATATATATGCATTGTAATTTATTATTAAAGTATTCTCCGTGATGTGTATAAAGAATATTTGATCTACAGAATAATATATTTGAACTGACGTATGCACATACATTAAAGTTTCCGTTAAAGCTAAAATAACTATTTACATACCCAGAAAGTCCTATTGAACAATAACAGACGGATGAAACGCTTCACACTAAACCAATATAAGAGGATCTATGTCTATTTTACTCGCAAAAGTTAGGTTACATTCACAAATGTCTTATTTTCTTTTACCCAATATATGTATAATGGCACATACATTAATTAAATTAGTATAAATAAATTTTGAATTGGAACGTTAAGAGGTAATTTATTTTAACTCATGTAATATATTAATACAATATTTATTCTTTTCTAAAGACTAACAATCTAATTCATTTCCAAATGCAAACTGTAAAAAATACAAGAACGATCTGGTGAGAAATGGGACTCGACATGAAACAAACGAGTTAAAGCATTAAGTTGGACTAACGATACTGTGCTATTATGCCATTTTTGGCTTTCTCAATACTCTCAAAACACTACTCCGTTGCTACAATAAATTCTTGATCCGGCCAAAACTTCTTTCCAGCGAGGAAAGGTTTAAGTTTGGGGAAAAAATACATGTCACTTGGCGTTCGATTTGACGAATGGAGTAGCTGAGATATAACTTGAAATCTAATCTAAGATCTAATTTTTCGGCGTGAAAATACATATTGCCATGATGAAAAAGAATGAAAGAAGGATTCCAGATTGCTTTTCAAAATAGCTTTCTTGGATTTACTAGTAATACAGTCAGTTAACCACTTGGTTCTTTACGATGAAATCTGTGAAAGTCATTCCCTTTAAATCCCAAAAATTACTTTACCCGCTAATAGAAATGCGTTAGTTTTTTTCAGGGAAGGGCTACTATGACGTAAGATTGTCGTTCAGATTGCACAAAATATGTTTCGAATTAACTAATTCACATCTTTCACCCTGGGTTGAGGAATTGAAGGAACAAAAAGGGCAAAAGGAAACCTTATGTAGATGAGAGTTTTTAATCATTTTCATTGAATCAGTTAGTCTGTTGTTTAAAGCAAACTATTAAAAACCTCTTCGTTTTCCATTTACCAATACTTTTGCAAAACTCAATATGTACAGCAACGATATTCATGTATGTTGTACTTTAATAAAAGAACATTGCTCAACTGGCCAATATAACTAGAGGAAATTAATTAGGGTACAGTTATAAAAGACAAAAGTCTACCAAGTGTATGGGTACAGACAAACAGTTGTTTATAATAACAAAAATAATAATAAGAGAACACTAAACCACTAAATAACATCAACACATTGACAAACAGGCAACCAACAAATGGATGAAAATCGGAAATACGCAGAAACTCAAGGTTTAATGATGGCGATAAAAGATTGGGTTATTAAAACCAGAAACTATAATAATCTATAGTAATGTATCTAACAATCAAATTATTAGATACAATTGTCTCATGGCATAAATACGAACCACAATCAGTTTTGGCAAACTCAAAGATTACATTTTTCTGATTGTACATTGAAGAAGAACCTAGTTTTAAATACAAACATATTAGTTATTATAATATGGTGATAATAGTAATACTTCTGATGATGGTTGAATGAATAGGATCCCTACATTAGACTATGGACGTGCAAGAAATCCACGCCGCAGTAATAATAGTAATGTAATAGAGCATTTTGGTAAAACATTCTATAATTGCAATACAATTACTTGAATAAAGAAAGAAGAAGATGAATCGAGTGGCAAGCACCAACGGAGAATGAATTAGGAGCATTAGGTGTATTAGGTGACTTGCATTTTGAGGAAATTCATAGACGTTCATAAATCTACTTGTACATAATACACTACGGTTTCTGATAAATACAAGATGATAAAATATTTTTTGACTAATACCATAATTCTAAATTCAACTTCTAACTATGCAGTATATTTTCATAGCATTAAATTATAACTATCCATCATATTCTATAAAAAACTCGATTATAATATTCATTGGTTTTAACAATAATGTTTTTTTAATAATTATTAATTGACTGTCCTTCATAAGCGTACTTTTTTCCTCTTCTTTCATTTAGTCAACCCTTACTTTTTAAAAAATTATACGTCACGTATTTCAATTCACATGCGACAATATTAATTGCAAGAGTACTCGAAAGCATTGCGAAAACATTCATAACCATTATTTCAAAGAAACCATTATAAATTAGGGTGTTGATATGATACATAACTATTTAACACACACTTGGTTCGAATATATAATACTGGGCACCCGGTAGTGAACAACCGGACCCTAAATCAATTTTCCAAATTTTAATTAACTTGTTTGAAGTTGCCAACGAATACAAATGCCGGCGCAGGGTGCCAAATCACCTCACCGTAATAAACAAAACTGCAAACCATTAAATCTTTTATACTGAAATCTACGTAACTTCCACTCCCAATTCGGCTATGTTTATGTTCCATGAGGAAATTTATCTTCCACTCTTCTCACTTAACGCGGCCCGCATAAGCTAGCATTTCCATTGTATTAACCAACCGCATTGCCAGTAAGATAAAGGACCCAAACATAAGTAATGGCACAGAATGTGTGAATATACAGCAAACATTAAGAACAACTCTGGCACGACTTCTACAAAATATAGTTTGTATATTGTTTATACATATGTTTTAAATATTAGCTGAATGTTATTTCGTTAAGGGTAGCTAGTTTTAAAGGAAATTTTTTTTATGACTGTCGTTAAGCTTAGAATGTGTTAGCTATAACAATGAGAATATCTATCTGTTTATTATAAAATGTAGCAATAAGAATGTGCTACGTCAATCAATATATGTAATAGATAGATTGAAAATAGTAATTAATATTATAGGGCAAAAGAGTTTTAGTTTTTTTTTTTTTTTGATTGGCAGACTTTGGATTTATAAAAATGCCAAAAATAAACGTTAAAGACTTGTTACTATTAATGCTATATTAAATATCGTTGTTCTAAATCTGTATAACTAAGTTATCTTAAGATTTTATGGATGCATTGTGCACTTATTTTAACTCATAGTGCCCAAAGCAAATGAAGAGGTTTTGACAATTTTTCGGCATTTCTGGAAATTAGACAGAAAAGCTGTTGATAACATTCGTATACATTGTAAAGTTGGATGCCAAGATATATTCTCAGAGCGAACTGCACTAAACTGGTATAAAATTATAAATGCTCGAACAGATATATTGAGGGGAACGACGTTCCATTATTAACCAAAAGGTTCTTCAGCTAAGAATTAAGACCACTCCGGCTTCCAATACGCGACAATTATCACGCGAGTTTTGACCCTCTTGGTAGACAGAATGTCGTTACTTTCACGAGCTGTAAAAATAAACAGACAATGTAGAAGAGTGCCTCATAAATTGACTTCAAAGCAGGTATAGCGGCGAATGCAAATCGATTGCCAACTTCTTGCCACCCCACAGGATCTACCTTTTTATCCAAATAAACCAAATCGGTGGTTCACCTGCGACCAATTTACATAGCTTGCGTCCGAACGCAAAAGCTTTGGAGCAAGGTTGATGCTGTATTTTGTAGATTTACGAAGCTGTTATCCACTTTGAATTAGTACCAGAACGTAGGACGTTAAACTCCAAACTATACTGCGAGCAATTGTGTGGAATGTACTCAGTTTTAGTCAGTTTGTTAGTCAACAGAAATTCGTACCATTCCATCCATATTATGCTAGGCCCAATACTACCTAAATAACTCTCTAGAAACTCCAAGAATTCAATGGTGGTAGAATTGCTGCCACATCCAGCTTACAGCACTACCCGATTATCACTTTTTGAGGTCAATAGCAGGGAGGTAGAAAAAGTTCTTCGCCTGTAAACCACCGGAAGAGTATAGGCGTGGAATCGAAAGGCTTCATAGACAATCTAGATTATACTTTGAATATTAATCCGTTGGCAAAAAAAAATCGAAAATACTTCACTTTATTATTAAAGCGTTAATAAAACTGATTTCGAAAACAAGTATTATTTCTATATTATTGGAAACAACACCAAATAATGCAAGGAAATTTATTTTGAATAGTGTAAAGTATTAGAAAACCATATGCTTAATATAAAAACGTCATACGGAGAAAACTGTAGGAAAAATCCTATCAGTCCATGTGGATGGAATCCAGCTAGCTAACTTGTAACAAAATTTTTCAATATTCTTGTAATCTTAGTCAATTTCCTAACATAGATTTCAAAATAATCTAATATACAAAGACCAGACCACCATCAAAATTTTAGAAATGAATCGGAAAAACTGAGTAATAATTGAAGTCTGTAATTGAAATACTTCTAGTAGGTAGCAGTTTCTTAATAGCGTTTCAAAAATTAGCCTGGAGGATAGAAATTGGCGAATTATGTTATAGGAAAGAAAATAAAAACAAGAATACTTTTGTTGGAAACACTAATGTTTCTACAGAGAAAGAATAATTATTAAACTCAACGTAATCTCTTAAGAAGGTACTAATAAGGAGTTACAGAACTAACAGCAAATACAATATATTGTTTAGTGTGAATAAGAGAAAAAGTATAGCGAAAGCTTAATCACTAAGGTTAATATATAACCCCTTTCCACATTAACTTTCGTAATTCTGTATACTTATTTCGACAACTAAGTTGTCATCATCAGCACTTAATTAAGCAGTTTTGCACCTGGAGAACTACGGCAATAAATACCCGTACGAAACAATTAATCTCGCACACGATCCGTGCCGTTGAAAGCCAAGACGCACACTGTGTACGTCTTGGGGCTATATATTAACCTTAGTGATTAATTTAATCAACCACAGGCTCCATCAAATTCAACAACAATAGCGAAAGCTAAAACTTACGAAATAGAATCACAGAAAGCGAAAAGCAAATTAAATAAATACGGAAGATTAGAACCCAACAACAATAGTATTATGGAATGGAAGACTAGACAATGAACTATGGCAAAGAACAGCGTCAATAGGAAATATATAGTAACACAAAATCATCATTTAGATCTAATAAAAATATATTGAAGGAAATGGGAACTATAATTTTGAAACAAGTTCAAAAGGAAAATAGCAATTGAAAAAGACCTTATAATAGACAAATACCAGACAACACGAAAGTTGTTAATACTTAATTAAATATCATTTAATTTAATTGATTTTAGAAACCACCCGAAGAGAATATATTTTCGGAAAAATAGTTACACTATCTGCAAATTTTCGTTTAAGTTTTAGAGACAATTACCATAACGTATTAGTCCATCGATCAAATCTCTTTCTACAAAATGTTCAATTATTTCTGATTGCAACTTTTTTGTCAACTAATTTATATAAAACAAATTATTTAAGACCTTCCTAGATATATGTAAATACAATTATAGTATAAAAAATAATAGCAATAACAAATTTTTTGGTTTCGCATAATTTTTAGCAATAGCATTTTCAACTGTATTTTTAATAATAATTTTATTAAACTCTCAAATTCAATCATTTCTTTGTTTATATTTTAACGAAAATATTAACTTTAGACCAAACTTTACAAGCATAATAATGCCGAAGTTATGTTACCTTTTTCTATTGTCTTAAAGTTTTGTGTGTAACAGAAACAGTAAAGTTAAAGCTAATATTACATGGAAAAGATACACTCAACTATGCTGTTCGAATATAAAATTGTAAATTGAGCTGAATTTCGGTCAAATTTCAATAATGTATGTCAGCTATTATCATTAGAACCTAACATAGAGCAATTCACATTTATTTCTTATTCAATGTGTTAATAAAGAATAAAAGACGCGTTATGAAGTATTTTAGTTTTGACAAAACTAAATTAAATTGAATAGTTTTACTGTCCGAATTAATATGATTATTAAAAAGAATTTAGTTGATAGTAATTCGCACATACGAGGGTAGTTTGACAAGTAGTGAAAATGGAAAAGAAAAATGAATTTTTTAAATACAAAATAATTTTTATTTTTCAATATATTCTCCTAAAAGAGCAATACATTTATTCCAACGGTGCTCCAATGCCCTTATGCCATATCTAAAATGCGATTCCGGAAGACTTGAAAAGTACTCATTTACGAAGATGATAAGCTCGTTGTTAGACGAAAATTTCTTTCTACCTAGTACCGTTTTCAATTTTGGGAAAAGGTGGAAGTCGGCAGGGGCTAGATCCGGCGAATCAGGCGCATGCGGTACTAATTGGAAATGCAACTCGTGGATTTTGGACATCGCAACTGTGCTGGTATGCGAGGGAGCTTTGTCTTGGTGAAACAGAATCTTTTTCTTTGCTATTCCTGGGCGTTTAGCACGAATCTCAACATTTAATTTTTGTAGAAGTTCTGCATAATATTGTCCGTTTATTGTGGCACCTTTCTGAAGGTAGTCAATGAGAAAAATGCCCTTTGAATCCCAAAAAATTGATGCCATCACCTTGTTTGCCGATAAAGTGGTTTTCGCTTTCTTTGGAGGTGTAGAACCACGTTCTAACCATTGTTTCGACTGTTGTTTAGTTTCGAGTGTACTGTGGTGTATCCAAGTTTCATCGCAAGTAACAAATCGCCTACAAAAATCAACCGGATTCCGCTTATAAAGGTCCAAAAACTCATTGGAGATGCGCAAACGAGTGAACTTTTGATCAGTCGTAAGAAATCGCAGCACCCATCTTTCCGAAAGTTTGGAAAGGCCTAATTCTTTAGTTAAAATGTGGTGTACGCATTCTGTTGAAATGTTTGCCATGTCTGCTATCTCTCTCACTTTGAATCGTCGATCTTGCGTAATAATATTAAGGATCTTTATAATCATTTCCTTAGAAGTCACGATTTTGGGTGCTCCAGAGTGCGCTTCATCAACACAGCTTGTTCTACCACGTTTAAATTCATTTACCCATCTACTTATTGTAGCGGATGATTGACAAACAGATTCACCTAATGTTTCCCGTAACTCATCTTTTATTTCGGTAGCTTTCATACCCTTAATTGCGAAGTATTTAATCACCGCACGATACTCTGCTTTTTCCATTTTAACAAAACGACGTGTTGCTTCTTTTTCAATCAGCTGTCAAAAATAAACTAATCAACCGATTTATCTAAATATTGGAATGTAAACATATAGATAGCCAACCTAAATTACAGTGCATTTGTTTTACCAATTAGAGCGCCACCTTCATTCTCACTATTTGTCAAACTATCTTCGTATATATGTAGGTAATATTCTAACTAGAAGTAAAGACAAAATTATTGCATCGACTCCACCTTATTTTTTAATAATTACAATCAACAGCCTTTTCACTGCAGCTTTTAAAGCCGTTACATTAAATTCATCATTATTACTGATCATTTGAAAATCTCCACTTATATGGACTATATTGCCGTGCCAATATTCTTAAAGATTATTACTGAATGTATTTCAACCTAACACAAAAATAATATAAAAGTGCCTCTAAGGCAAAGAAAGCTTTTTCGCATTATTATAAAGATACCACTATACTCTTATTACAAAAACTAACAAGAAGTTAGATGTCTGAGATGTTGAGATAGTCTTCTAACTAAACATCAAATAGAATTTCTATTGCCGGATGTATACGAAATTGCTAAAAAAAAGGATGCTCTCTGATCTCTTTTGATGGTCTGAAATAATGTATAAAAATCAATCATTTGGTAACAAACAGGAAATTATGTGTACTAGAGCAGTTTTGCAATGAAGCTTGATTTCAAAAGTACTCCAAAAATTTTGTACCTTCTCTTACGCGAACATATGAAAAACAACATAATTAACTTTAAACTTGTTAACATTTATTAGAATAATATAATGAATGTTAACAAGTTTAGTTGAATTTGATGGAGCCTGTGGTTGATTGACTTGATCAGTAAGGTTGATATATAACCCCTTTCCACATTAACTTTTGTAAATTCTGTATACGAATTTCGACAACCAAGTTGTCATCATCAGCAGATAATTTCAAAGTGTCGCACCTGGTAAAACACGGCGAAAAACAACCGCACGAAAATCAAACTCCGTACGCGATCCACACCGTTCAGTGTACATCTTGGTTTTGAACGGTGTGGATCACGTACGGAGTTTGATTTTCGTGCGGTTGTTTTTCGCCGTGTTTTACCAGGTGCGACACTTTGAAATTATCTGCTGATGATGACAACTTGGTTGTCGAAATGCGTATACAGAATTTACAAAAGTTAATGTGGAAAGGGGTTATATATCAACCTTATTGATTAACAAGTTTAGATACCAGTAATTGATACTATACAATGGAGCCGATGTAAGTCTTTTTAGTAAACATCAAATAGGACTTTTATTGCCGAATGTATGCGAAATTGCCAAAAAAGAGGAGGCTCTCTGATCTCTTTTGATGGCCTGAAATTATGTATAAAAATCCAACATTTGATAGCAAATTGGAAATTGTATATACAAGAGTAGCCGCTTATATTTCGGAAATAGCAAACAAAAAAAATTTTTATTAGCGAAAATAATTTTATTGCTTTTCAAAATATTCTCCTTGAAAATCAATGCACTTTTGCATTCGTTTAAACCAATCCGAAAAGAATTGCTGCCACTGTGAAGACGGTATCTCCAAAATATGAATTTTGAATGCCTCAACTGCCTCTTCCGGCGTAGAACCCCGTTGACCACGAAGTTTATTCTTCACGTGTGGGAACAAAAAGAAATCGCAGGGTGCTAGGTCAGGGCTGTACGGCGGATGGCTCATCGAATCAAGGTTTTGCCCGGTCAAATATTCAATTGTTTGAACCAACCTGTGAGAGCTGGTATTGTCATAGAGGAGAATGAACTGTCGTTTTCGGTTTGTTTTCGGTTTGTTTTCCTTATTCCTTCTTCAAAAACTTCAAAAACCGTTCCACAACTCTCTAAAAGCACGGTTACAACGTAACCGGTTTTTCCGAAAAAATAGGCGACCATTTATTTTAATGTGCTTCGAGCGCAAACAAGTTTTGTTGGTTTTGGCCCATCTAGGAATACCCACACAGTCGACTGCTGTTTACTATCGGACTCATACGTACAGGTCCAAGATTTATCACCTATGACGACTTATTAAATGTTCTTTGAAGCACCGTCATTGTATTTTTTATGCATTTCTTCCATTTTTGAGCGGTTACCAACGATATACTATATAATCATAGAAATAGCGACCGAATAATAAAACTGTTAAAACTGTGGTAAATACATATATTGTCAAAAATGACAAACTTCACGATGCAATCATCAGATCGGAGGTAACACTAACAGTGTTGCCAGTTCGCGAAATATGAACGTCTACCCTCGTACTAGAACAGTTTTGCAATAAATCTTAATTTAAAAAATACTCCAAAAATTTTGTACCCTCTTACACGAACAGATGAAAAACAACATAATTAACTTTCACCGCTCGTTTTCACTAACTTATTAAGATTTCAAGTAAATTAATCTCATCTTCTTAATATTCTGTTTCTTCCACCAATTGTATATACGTGAAACAAGAAAGAAGGATGTACTGATCTTAATTGATTTTTAATAAAACGGAAATTCTTTGGTAAACTTTTGCTTTAAAATGCTCGGTCAGTTTGAAAATGTTTAATTGGGTCGGCTTGTTTGAGAAATATCCTTTGTGGTTCTGATCCGGAACGGACATTAATCTTTAAGTGGCTGGAATCCATTTACGCCTACCAGAGATCTTACAGTTCAACGAATATTAATAACTCTGTGTACTTCGAAAATTAAGTTATTAACACTGTTGAACTAAGAGATTTAAAACAATTAATTTCAGGCAAACACTATATTCGAGGATACGTTATTTTTGATATCCATCTGATATCGTTGCGAAATTTCCAAAATGCAAATTCCAGAGAGAGGCAATGTTCATCTATTAAGTACATGCAAATGAGAAAGCCACCAGATGTTGATGTACTAAAATATTTATGTACTTTTGAATTTGTTTCGGTATCGAACTCATAAATAAATAAATAAATTCAGCTGACATTATGGCGACCTATCTCACAGAACAATGTATTAAGTTATCGACATTATTGAGATAGAAATATTGAACGATTACTCATAATTTTTTACCATGAAGTTGCTTCACATATCGGATAGTTTTATTAAGTATATAATAAATTTATTACCTATATTGTGTATACTTTATAAGATTTTGATTCAATATAAAGAATGATAGCAACAGAAGAGTTAAAAATACTAAATAATCTAAAAAGGACTAGTGAAAATGGCGTTAAATAATACAAAAGTTATGGTACAGAGTATGAAAAAACAAAGGAATTTTACATCAATAAGGGTGCGGGCAGGGTAATTCGCTGTCCGTTACTCTCTTCAATTTAACATTGGAAAAAACAGATAAAAGAGATACACGCAAACGTGAAGAAAACAAATCATAATATATCCAGGTTTAGTTGTTGTTGAAAACCTAAAAAAGTTCATCAAAAAATTTTAACAGGAATAGGAGAAAAAGGAAGTAAAAGTAAGCTAAAATTAACGTGGAAAAAACAAAAATTATGAGGCTCTGCAGTAAAAAACGAGGAAAATGCTTTTGTACGTTTTGGCTTTCAACGGTACAGATCTTGGGAGGAATTGGTTTGTATTGGTATTTGCCGTAGTTTTCCAGGTGCGACACTGGTTAATTATCTGCTGACAATGACAACTCAGTTGGCGAAATACGTATACAGAATACGAAAATGAATGTGAAAAGGGGTTATACATCGACCAAACAACAACCCAAGAAATCAGTGAAGATACTTAATTCTATCAAATCATGAAAATTGGAAAAGAATCGAAAATTGAAATATAAAATACATTTTTCGTTATAAGGGATTTTTCTGTATATGATTTAACGCTCTCACCATGCCCACTACGGTTTTTACAACGAACGTGTTTTCTGATTTCTATGCGGCTAGCCTACAGGAGTCGAATTTGGAACCTTTACTTTTATATTTATATGTAAACGATTCGTCTCTTTTATTCACGTACAATGCAGTGAATCAAATGAAAAAGTCCAACCTCAATAATGTTCAACATTTACAATATAATGTTGATACAATGATGGCTTTGCTCCATGCAAATAATTTGACTCTAAATATAGACAAATGTAATACTCGTTTTTTAATCTACTCAGAATACTATTTAATATAATTTTGGGAGAAATTATTATAGAAAACAACATAGTTTGCCCTGACATATCATTTAACTGTGCGATATTTGAAACATGCAAAGACTGCAATAAGGGTAAGATAAGTAGTAATAAAAATAAAATAAAGCCAAATATTTGTGTGGAAAAAGATAATAAGCAAAAAGAATTTAACGAAAACTAATGATAACAAACAAATCATAAACTATTAAAAGTTTAAAATAACAGAAAATGGTGACAGTGCAATAGAAATTGCAGTAAGAATGTGCGACAAATGTTGCAATGTATTGCTTCTATTATTTTTATTCAAACTTCACGTAATTGAAAACCATGCCAGTCAACTAACAAAACAACAAAATTTTATAATTTTTAATGTCGGGCGTGTACATAGACACTTTACGTACTTTTTAAATAGGAATGGCACACATTTAAGAAATATACTAATTAGCCTACACGCCATGCGGGTCATTAAATAAAATAATTAATGTTCACTGAGGGAAATATTAAGCTAATAACGTATTTAATTTTGGTGACGTGGGTTCTCTACATTCCTTGTATTTTATCTTAATTAGGAGTAAGTGTAAAGCAGTAGCAAATACACATAGCAGTCTCAATAATTCATGAATCGTTACTAATAATTGGACAAAAAAATATTTCTTTCAACACAAACTTATTACACCTCTATACGCTTATTACGTCACATTAATAATTCTATACCTGAATAAAAAGTAAGTCTCCTGGAAAATGGTCGAGCATATTGTGGTCCTAAAAACGTTAGCTCCAAATCGTTTTTTTGAGATTATTACGAGGTTGGTCAATATGTCAAGTAAAATCGGTGCAAGTGAAAATATTCTTTATTGGTTAACAGCTTTTCATTGTTATGTCTACTTGTGCTTGCGTTTTTCCAATGGACAATTTGAGCAAACAGTATGTCTGTATAAAGTTTTGTTTTAAACTCAGTTAGACTATCACAGAAGCACACAAAAAGTTATAAAAAGCATACAGTGACGACGTTTTTGGTCAAACATAAAATTACATCTGGTTTGTTTGTTTTAAATAGGCAAATCTCAGTTGATAGCTATGAACATTTCTGAAAACTATCAACCGGTATTATACCAGATATGTGATTGTTTGTCGAAATGGGTCAGACCGTTAATGCAGATTCCTATTATGACGTCCTAAGATGGCTAATATGAAGACGAAATATCCAGAGAAACGTCCCAGGAATGATTATTCTTGACCATACTAACGCGGCACTACGTACCGTTTTCATCGTATAGCAGTTTTTAGCGAAAAACGTCACCGTTATTGCTCATCCAGTATACTTGCCAGACTTAACTCCTTGTGATTTTTTTCTGCTTTCCAAAGGTGAAAGTCAAACTGAGGGGTCGAAGATTTGATGCTACAAGGAAAATTGAAGCTGAATCATATTTCTCTCAGAATGCTTTCCTTCTGGGGCGAATATGTTAATATCAGTATTTGCACTCTCAGAGCAACTACTTTAAAGGGGACGGAAGCAAAATTCCGTGTTTTGCAATTTTATTTATCGTTACGTTTCCAGAGCTTTCAACACCTCGTAAATAGGAGGGAACGACTAGAAACCCACACAGGTTGTAAGGGAAATTGTACAACTAATGAAAGTCATAATCGCCAATGCCATCTTCAGTACTAGCAGTGGAATGCGCAAGTGCATAAGTAATATAATAGTCGACAGATTTTTATTAATTTGATCAGTTTGTTATTGCGATCTTACTTATTTATCGTGTCCTAAATTGTATATCGATATCTATTGACAGTAGATTTTGCTTCCTTAGAATCCACTACGAAAATTCTGAGGCAATCCTAAAGGTAGACACTATTTTTAATCTTTTTAGACCAGATTCACTATATTTCCTCTCTTTTTAAAAGAAGAACGTAGTAATTGTGTATGCAAGGTTGATATAGCATAAATGTAATATATTTGCTTGTTACAGAAAGTATCCAAAAACTTCAGAAAGTATTACTTACAAAAAAATAAAAATATGTGTTAATATATGTATAATGTAAACAAAATTACTATAGAATATCCTAAACAATATCATTTTCAGCATTGCTTTTAAATAAATATTAGGGCAGAAATTGTTTGTGAAACTAAAATTTTTCCAGGGTTTTATGTTTTTTTTTTTTTTGGTCAAATTAAATACATCAACATACTTAGTTCTTTTTAAAGCGTTTATAAAATTTGCTTTTATCATCTAAGTGCCTTGGAACTTTAATCTCATTTTAGATGTTTGCTAATTTTTGGTATAAATTTGGAATGCTAGCTGGGAAAGTAGCAAGACGGATGAGTGTTTCCCGCAATAATGCGCATGGTATACCTATAAATAATTTACTTTAACGTTTATGTCCAGCAAATGCAGGAATTAACAGAAAATTGTAACACCTAACACAAAAATAACCATAAAATATGTAAAAAATGAATGCATGCAAAAGCTTAAATTCTTTATTTTCACATATCGACGATAAAATGTTAAGTACTCGATTACTAACATAAACTGGAGTATGATTATTTCGAATGCTCGTCCAGAACTTGGCACTATCAAGGGGCTCCACTACCAATCAAAGCCCTTCACCCACTACCATAGAATAACCAAGAAGAATAATTCCAGACCACACTCATGAATTTCTATTTTACTATATCAACACTCTACATGTATAGAACGACGGCATAATCCTTTTCGAATATGAGCAAACGGTCAGTTATTGAACATTTATTTCGTAGAGGTTATCGGACAAAGAAAGTTTTGCTGCATGACAGAAACCTTAGGTGATTGGTGTCCATACACCAATATTAAAAAGTGAGGTGCAGAATGTAAAAAAGAAAAATCATATGTCAAAATTGAGTACCAGTCTAGAGGAACAATTTCTGTGATGTCTCCGAAAAACATTGATTCTGTTCATGATATAATCGACAAATTGGACGACAAGATTATTGTACATTTCCGATAAATGTGTTTCATAAAAGGAAATGCTCCTGCTCACAAGTTGTTGATGTTTGTGGAATAAAAATATAAAAAACAAGATCTTTGCGGTTGCAAAGTGTCTCAATATAATTCCTACCACCTCGATTCCTTTGGGTCAGCAGAATATCCTCACATTTCCTCTGAATATGTGTTTCATATCTTTCATAAGAAATACCCCACGAATGTGTTCTGTTTGCAAGACAACGCTCCTGCTCACAAGTTGTTAATTAGATAACAAAAAAATTAATGGAACTGAATTGGTTGACTATCATTCTCCGGCTTAACACTGTTAGACATTTGTTCTAAAAATTCAAAAAACATTTTAAAGGAAAAAAATTTTTGACAAATGATGAAGCCATTTTTGCTGCTGAAGACCAAAGCAAGGTATTTTTTAAACGGATTAGAATTTATTCACGAGCATTCAGCTAAATAAGTATGCAAATCTAAATGTTGAATAAATAAAATTATGTTTTGAAATATTGTGGTATTTTAAATGACACCGCATCGTACGTAGCAGACACTGATTCGAATAATATTTAATTTATTTATTCATTTGTGTCCAATGCATTGTATATACGAGGATAACCTGAAATTGTCTCGACGTAATCCCCTGTCTTCTCTATATATTTGAAGCTTTTATGTGTAATTTAGAGCTCTTAAGTTAGTTCAAATAAACATCCTTAGCAACCATAACATCGTTGTCTGCTGAAAATTTCTAACCTGCAATTCTTTCTTAGGCGGTATAGAGATGGTAACCCGACGATTCTAAATCCGGCGAATAAGGTGCATAAGGCAACAAATCGACGCTTAATTTCTTAATTTTCTCAACACCAACAACTTTTGTGTGGGTCTGTGCACTGTCTTCACGCCCTTTGCATGACCCAAAAAATGCAAGTTTTCTTGCAGATAAAGCAGATATACACCCCCCCTTTCCGCCATTGTTAAAATAATTGTTTTGTTTAGAGCATATAATGATGAACCCAAACCTTGTCTGTGGTGATAAGTCGGCGTATAAAATTGACCTCCTCCTTCCAAAAACACTCCTAACGCTGACGAGAAATTTGCATTCGCACCAATATTTTATCAATACTGAGCAATTGCGGCACCTACCTTGCAGAGTGCTTTTTCATAGCTACCTACTCAATCAAAATGTATATTGTATGTTCTTTAGAGACGTTTACAGGATCCGCCATCTCAAACATCATCAAACAACTTCTAACACATAACATGAACTTTTTTAACAATTCCATGTATAGTGTACATTTCGAATATCCACTACATAGTACCTCCTTAATGGCTTGGCAAACACATTTCAACTAACAAACCCATTTTTCAAACAGTGGCAAATAGAGACCATCCTTCATCCCATTATGAACATTTGCTACCGATAAGCATTTAAGAAGAAATACTTATTGACAACAGCAATATCAATAATATTCATCTCGTCAAAAACTTCGAGATGCCCTTAATTAAACAATTGTCACAATGAAATTGATAAACGTAGAGATATGTTTATCAATATGTAACCGCTCCATGTATGTATATGTCAGTCCACGAATTTTTCATCTCATCCTCGTACATAATTAAGCAATAGTAACCCGTTACTTTGCGATATTGCAATGGTAATACTTGAAGTTTTGAAAGAAATCTTAGTCGATATAACAATCCTTCTGTATGCAAAAAAATAACGCTGATCGTCTTTACATTTGCGAGACGAAGCAACGTACGTATTCTACACATTGCAAAATATAATCACCAGACTAATGCCAACAATATTTTCTCTGTAAAAATTGATTAACATGTAGAACATAATGCTTCAGTCCATTCAAGAATCCGCACCAAAATATTTCTTATTATATCAAACTTGTCACAAGAAAGCTTTGTAATCACTAAGAAGTTTACTAGGATCTTTTCTTTGTTATATTCCCGGTTTATACACTTTGATGTAATTCCACAAATATAAATCAATCACATATCCGTGATGACTGATAAATATTCTAATAAAGTTTATATAGTCTATAAATAAAACTATTCTTATTGTTTACATCATCATCAATCATTCCGGTCCACTACAGAACTTGCATAATAAACAATGAATTCTGACATTAAGCCATTCGAGTGTGTCAGACATTGTTATACATAAATCAGTTAAATTCAAACCCTTACCTTGAAGCAAACAAACAGAGAGAAGGGCATGGTTATGACGACGAGGATCCATGATAAAACCACTAGTATTTTCCCGCAGGCCTTCGCTTCTTCTACTACTTGTTCCGCTGAAAAACAAAATAATCATTTTAGAAATTCAATTGTTTCGATGAATACGAAATGTCAAATTACATAATGCATAAAACTTTTCCAAACTCGGACGGTAACTTTTCCATAGCCCACATTTTGATTCGTTAGGTGCGATTAAAAACTTCAAAACTCTAACCTAAACGCTCCCCATTTGTATAATTAAACAGTCCGGGAAAATTCACACGCGTGTCGGTCAATTACATATTCTGCATTCATTCATTATAAATTTGGTTTGAATAAACAGCAGAAGCGAATCTCTCTCAATGTGGAAATGTGTTTTAGGGTCGTAATTTTTCCGAAATATAAATAAAGGGAAATGTTCCAAATTCCAAACTTGGATATAATTATTTGATAAAATAAGTATTTAATATATTTATTAAAATATGAGCTGTATTATGTATTATATTGAATTTAACACAGATGTGCCTAATATCCTCTGATAAGAGGGCAATACAGCACTCTGATTAAATGACTTTCAGATATCTCCAATAGTTTTGGTAAAGATAATGACCAGCGTAAATAATCCATTTAACTAAAAAGTGTGAAAATACTTTGTTTTCCTTCGAAATTATTAGAAACACGATACTGAAAATGGACATATAGTTGCACCATATCAATGTCTATTAATTTGCAACCAACAGGGCAAATACAGTGTGTTTAATAAAAAAATTCATCGAATATTTTATTCATATATGTACCTATATAGTACTTATCAAAAGAAAGTCGTAATGAACATAATACCGTCAATGAAGTATTTCAAAGATAGATTTTATTATTTATTGTTCCCTTACATGATTATAAACAGAACTAACATTAAATGTGTTAAAACATACACCGAAAACAAAAAAGGAAATGTCCACTTGATATTTGTACGTAGCCTTCACATTTTCGTCGAAAAGAAGACCCAACTCCTTCGAATATTCCTAGAAATTTTTCAAATTATTTAGCATTCATTTTCTACTTGCTCCTGCAGCCCATTTGAATTATTAACGGGTCTTGCGCATCGCATAAGAGTGTGAAACGCACTAAACAAACTTTGCTCTTGAGAAAATTCTGAACTAAAGCAGGCTGTTGACACTGAATGGAAAGACTGCAATACAGTTTCTAATGAAGATACACTCCTTGGCCTTTATTCCACTTTGACGACGTTCAGAGAAATAATAGGGCAGATATTTAGATTCAAGAAATAAAATACTTTGTTGCTATGCTCTCTTTAAGTGCTTACTTATAGGTTAGAAGAAGAAGAATGATCATTTACATTTCGACAACTTTTTCTACAACTGTTTCTTTACTGGAAGAACTAAAACTAAGAAGTATAAAATTTAGAAATTCTATCCGAAAAAACCACTCATCCAAACACCCGCTACAAGAGGACAAGGATTTTAAGGAGCAAAGAAGAAGTACCTATGGTTATCATAAAAGAAGTGAACGCTGAACACTTTCTACCTGATGAAAGAATTTAGTGTGTATCGCACAAAACAGATTAAACGCTCAACCAATTTATCGTGCTACATGATACTTGCATGCCAAAAATAGAGAAAATCCCATTGATCAGTCTTAGGTTATAAATATATCGGAGCAGACGACCGATGCGATCAAAGTATAGGTCTAGAAAAACCTAGTATGTAAGGAAAGAAGTGGTACATTCTTGACATAGCAAGGCTTTTGCATAAGTAAATACAAATTGGACCAATAAACTTTTTAGTCCTTATAAGGAGAGCTTTACCCCTATATGGGAGGATATAGGTCTAGAAAAACCTAGTATTAAAGGAAAGAAGTGGTACATTCTTGACATAGCAAGGCTTTTTTGTAAATACAAATTGGACCAATAAACTATTTAGTTCTTATAAGGAGAGCTTGCCCTTGCTTTGACCAGAAAGAATAAGCGACAAGTTACTCAAGTGCAAAAACCGCGACTTGAAAAAGTCGACACAAAATATGACCGGATCAGTCACTTGAACAGTTCGAACAAACAAACACGTTGCCGTCACTGCTACAACAAGGCTTCTATTGCATGTATTAAGTGTAACTCTGCTCTTCATATACTACAAAACTATTACTTAAATGGATCGTATCTTGGTGCATCGTTTGGAAAGGTAACCACATTATACCAACAAATTTTTCCATTCATTAATTAAAACAGTCATTCCGATTATTTTCACCAATTTTCAAGAAGTTAGTTAGAGATATTAAGATGAACAGACATAGCATTTGACATATTTCCCATCTTATTGGCATATACTATTGGGTTGGCAGGAAAATTCGTGCAAATTTTAAGACAAAATTTAAAGACAATTTTTTCTTATCAATAATGACTTTTATCTATTACGTATCTGCCATTTCAATTAATGAGCTCCTTCTATCATTCTGAAAACCTGATTTCTCTCTTGTAGGCGTTTTGGGCTTTTTCCATAAAAAAGCTGTACGAGATTTTCCCTTCTTCGTTCATACCAATAAGAGAATTGCGCATAAACCGAATGAGGCAAAACATTTTATACCAACTTCAACAACTTTTGAAAATTATAAAAAGAAAAATGTGTTCTAATATTGTCGTTTTTAAACACTATTCCTTCCAGATTTGCTATTTGCAGGCGCCTCCTAATAATTTCTGTCTTCAATTTTTCTAGCTGATAGCAATACTTATATGACTGCTTTAGTTACTTGGTAGCAATTCATAATATAAAATTCCTTTCCAATACTATCAAATGCAAAGCATAACTTTACTTGAATATAGACTTGAAGTGTATTGATATCATTCACCAACCTTGCTCCGGGAACATCTTTGCTCCACATTATTATAGACGATATAATATGTCATTAGTCAGGAATGAGCGGTTTTTGCAGCATTTGTGTACTAAACCACAAATATCATAGATATGCGAGCTTTTCTAATTTTTCGAACAGCTCGTGCGGAACCAAAATATCGAGTTTCTCACTATATCAAGTTTACCTAAGCACTCTAAAACTATCGATTGGCCCATATTTAGTCTTCCTGAGATTTGACGAATTGTGATTTGTAGCTCTGAGTCAATTCAATTAACTATTTGATGGACATTTCTGTAAAAACTTATCAACCGGAGCCAAGACCAACTTCGACATATTCTTCTCTCAAACGAAATTTAGTAAACCGCTTTTGACATGCATAATCGCTTATGGTTTCTTCTCTATGCATATCAAAAATTAGTCATTTAGTTTTTTTTGCATTTTTCTTTTACAGAAATAAAGCAATATAATGCTATACGAAAGCACGTTACTTTCTTCCATTTTAAATCACCTTTTAAAATATAATCACTTATATTATCAAATTACGTTTATTACCAAAATGCCTACAGCATTTGAAGGAGTTTGTTCCACCTACAGAATCTCTATACAGAAAATTATACTTTAGCGCCATCTGTAGTTAAACCTATGCGAACTTTCCGGTCAATCCAATATATGACTAAGAAAAACGTTGAAGAAAATACAAGCTTTGATACTAGATATACACAAAATTATTTTCCAAAAGCTAAAATTAAAAAAATGTCAGAAACTCGAGCCAATAAATGAAAACGCTTGGCTTTATTCACTGGTTCATTTATTAGGAATCGATTTATTAACAATGTATGGACCTATTTATAATTCAACACATAAACTAAATAATTTATTCAAAATAATTATTGCGCACGGCTAGTTCATTAAAGTAAGGCAACTTTTGTTAAATCTATAGTTTGGCGAGAGAACTTTGTATATATTGTTAGCTTCTACTTAAAGTTGATTAAGGTTATTATATTCAACTTACAAAATCAATAATCATAACAATGGCGACGGTAAAAAAAAACTTCGAAACATATACAACATATGTATGCATGGAATACACAAGAAAATGTTAATAATGTATCCACGTTATATAAAATGTTTAATAGCAAAATGCACTCTCATATATTACGTACATTACATAAAGTACAATATTACTCGATTTAAATAAATGCATACATACGTTGTTTTAATGCAACCATCAATATAACATTGAACAAGTTTCCCTTTCCTATCGACCTTCCCTTCTTTCCATTAATGATAGGATCGATATCACCATATTTTATCTAGGTTCTACAGAACTCCTGAAGTTATATGTAATAAATAATTAACATTAAATATACGAAACAAGTGCCTAAATCCTCAGCTCAAAAAAAAAATAGGTAATCCAGCAATACTGAAACTTCTTTACACCGCCAATTTAGGAAGATTGTTAGACGCAGATAATTTAGGCATCTATTTCATCTTTCGATACGAATCTTTTTCCAGCTATACAATTTTTTTTAAATTTGGAAAAAATATTAAATCCATAAAAGTTGGGTCAAGGAAGAGTCATTAGTCATGGTTTCATAAATAATTTAATACTGTATTTATATATTACTAACATTGCACTAATATTATTCTAGCATATTTTCCAAAAAAGCGCCTTCAGTAACTACAGTAACTGAGAACCAAGCAAAGGAAATTTGCCAACTGGATTGTCTCCTCAATTCAATCGAGTTATATTGAGAGAAAGAGCTTCTTTTGCTGCAAATATTGAAGCGGTTGGAAATATCAGTAGCCGTGGTAGTCCATTATCAGGATCTGATTGGGAAGATAAGGAGAGAGAAATGAAAATACAAGAAAAATCATCAATATCGAGCTGCTCTTACAGGAAACAAATTTATACACAATGTTTTGGCAAGCACTACTGCAGATTAAAATGAAAGATATTTTAATAGATGCATACAACAAAAATATAAAGGAGAAATCTTCATTTGAACGCAGCACATAGACCACAGCCACAGGCAGCACAACTTTTCCTGAAATGGAAACTTTAATCGATCTCAGAAAAGCAAAAGAATCGGAACGTCGAACAATAATTTGAAGCTATTTGACAGAAATTAAGTATTTGCGAAGATTGATGAAATCTAGTATCAGTATATAGCAGATAGATGATAGTAACATATAGTAGAAAACAGTAGACACATTATAGTAACACAAAATAGCTATGTTGCAAAAATGCTAAGCCATTACTTATTTAAATATGAATTATGCATAACATTCAATCACGTAGCTTACGTGTACAATAGGCCACAGTACTGACGTATAGTCGAAAATTATGACATCTCGAAAAGTAGTTCCTTACTTTATTATGCTGAATAAATTACCTTAGATTACAAAATTATTGACAAGACGATTAGATCGCTCTATTCCTTTAAGAGGTATTTCAATGTCAAATTGGAGAAATACTTTTTTTTAAATGTATATAAAATCTAAAAAATGAACATAATGCAATGCGCATAGGTCAATTCCCCAAAACATTTATTTTGCTCAAGTCATATATATTTACACGCACATTATTTTTTATGCTGCCATTTTGACTAACGGAAAAAGAAAATGTGAATTATATACGGAATTATAAAATATGCAAGGAAAGCAGAAAAAGAAAAAGACGGTTCGCGATGTTTTCAAGTGATGCTTAATATGTTGCGGTGTTCATAAAAAAATATGAAGAATTTCACAAGCAACCATTTAATCTACTGTTTTATTCCTCTTTCTGGAATATGTTTTTATTACCTATCAAAAACGTCGTTCGTATTTTGAAATCAATTTCGAAACTCCAATCTTTTATTTGCATTATTGAACGTTTAATATGCCCATTTTCTCAGAATGAAAATGGCTTTGTTATTTTTGTGGGAGATATTTTGATGAAAATAATTTTTTTGTAACTTGGTTTCTTCATAATTATGCCTTAAAGTATATTCATGACTTTTATCAACAGAACACGATAGTTCATAACTAAATGAGTTTTGAAATGAAAAGTAGGATACTTATTTTTCTCTATAAAAGTGAAAAAAAAATATATTCACTTCATTCTTTCTTTCTTATTACAGGCAAAATATAGATAGTTTTATATATTGCATTGTACAATTATATTAATCAATTATTTAATTTTAATTGATTATTTTCAATAAAATTTTTAATTTAAGATAATTTTTTCCTATATTTCCATTTCCATAGGCTTTTATTTTCAAGCAAGAGACTCGTTTTTTTAGGTATCGCATTTCATATTTATTGTAATCTAATACTTCTGAAGTAAGTCAGTTATCTTTTTCAACATAGTTATATATCTAATATTCCATGATCATTTGCTAATAAATTGTCCGTGCACAGCATGATATAAGACGACCAGCAGTTACAAACCTATGTATGTTTGATTATCAGGTTTCAGGGGCTTTGGAACCATCATCAGATTAACACTATTTATAAATATTTATCAAAAGCCTTTGAACGAGTAGAGCATGATATAAATTTGTTTCAACTCCATAAGTTTGGAATTTTTAACGATATTCCTGTGCTTCCTTCTCGACTGGGCGACAAAGTATGTTTATTTGAAATACCAAAATAAAGGAAAAAGAAAAGTTTGGTCTAATAAATTATGCATTGTATTTATTTTGTATTTCACGGGATTACTTGATAAAAGAGACTAGATATCTATCTGAATTAGTATCAAATGTTTCCATTACGGATTGTACCAAACTAACATAGGTGAAAGCGGCAAACGCAAAACATAAAAGCAGAAGAATATAAAAAAACGCTGTCTCGACATCATTTTCAGCGTAAAGCAGTCTCCCAATACGTCGCGAGACTTTGACAACATGAAAGCTATGATTCGAGTTATACGAGAAGCTATCAAAGTAAAGAAGGTACCAAATAATATTAACAAACGAAACGATTCCAAACGACTTCCACATATATAGAAAACGTTAGCAAAACGACACATAGCCAAGAACGATTTTACAAGAGGCCGATGTATTGCGCATCAGACATCAGTAAAATATCAGAATGAGTGACAATGTGAACATAGCGACCAAGAATTTCGTCAAAATGTCGATCAGGAAGAGGTTCTTCTCAGAATCGACCACCACCTACAATCAAGAACTTTTATTCATATTAAAACTTCGCCTGCTGTTTTGAAGAGATTTTCGTGCAATACTAGAAATTGTTATAAATATTGATGTACATAATTAAATCATTTTATATTAATTAAAAAATAATACCCCCCTGTCGCGTTCAAACATACGAATATACTAACAAAAGAATAAGGGCGTTTTCCCTCTAAAATTGGGAACAAACTTACCAGAGCGTAAATAGACGAACACTTTAAAGTCTCGGCAAATTGCCAATAGATAAACGTTAAAAGAATCGTTCAAATGTTATTAACATTTCAATGATTCTTTTAACGTTCATTATCTGTTAATATTCAGCAATGCAAATTCAATTCATAATTGGTACGTTGCCTTGTGGTGTTTCTGATATTATCTACTTCTTTTAGTTTGTTGGAGTTAGGGCTCTGCCCTTTTACTCCTAATCTTGGCGTTGATTAGTCCTGATTTTGAATGTGTTGTTGCTATTCCTGCTCGCTGTCTTCACTTGTGATTTCCATCCGTGGTCTTATGTATTTGGAATGTAGTGTTGTGTATTCTGTTACAGGTGTAAGTGTCGGGTTTGATTCTGATATTATAGTTGTGTACCGCCGCATACATCACACAAAAGTATAAAATTGTAAATGACAAATATAGTGACATCTATTTGTTCATGTGAATATTAAGTTAAAAACTAAATTAGAGTTAGCCACACTATGCATTTTTCTCTTGTGATCTATCACACAATCTAATTTCTAATTCTTTTTTTAAACAATGAGTAATTTCAGAGAAAAGAGCTTGCCCGTGCTTGTTAAAAATAAAGATATATTTTAAACTTTTAAGCCAAATATTTTATTAAGGATTTCCATTTCAGTGATATCAGCAATGAACTAAAATCTTATATTAATATTTATCACAAGTTTCACTGTCGATTTGAAATATCTGGTAAATTGAAATGAAAATAAAAATCAATAAAGTTAATCTTGGAAACTCATAAAAAAAGATGAACAATTAAATTGATAAATGATGAGGGTGACAACTCATATCATTCATCATACAGCCTGCCATAACAGCCTAATACTTTATAACAGGGTTGAATGTTGTAACAACTTTGAAAGTAATTCAATTGAAAAAAAATGTTTACGTTTTGGAGCATAACTGTTATAACCGGTTTTTTGTGCTTTATTAAAATTTTACATTGAAATTTATATTATACATTTGTATATATTGAAATCTAGATTTACATATCATATATTTTTACAAAATGATTTAAAATTAAATAATATAAAAAAATGTCTTATTCTCCGATAGAATGTGCGTATACATATAATAAATTTTATTTATTAAATAGTTTAATACAGTTTGAAGAATGTGGAAATAGATATAACAAAAGTGTGAAATAATATAATTACGGCATAAAATACAAATTAATATTACTGATGTAACACAAAGGACAATAATAATAAAAACAATACTAATAATATTAACAGAGATAAATACGAGGGTGATGCAAATATGATCTGTATTAAATCTTTCTCTGATCGATACAAATTAAAAATTAATGTTATATATACAGCATTTTTTTAAGTAACAACTTCCATTTAAAATACACTTGCCCTATCACTTCAATAGCTTCTGTATTCCCATCGACAAAAAATTGTTTCAATTGACGATGTAGCCAATTTTGTCACACATCCTTCACTTTCTTATTAAAGGAGAAGGGAGAGAGGTAGTACTTCCCAACCCAATTTAGCCAATGTATTGTTATATTTATATAAGCGTTACTATAGCAGACTAACGTCCTTGCTTAAGAGTCCGCGTCTTTTTGTAGGTATGGCCAGCTAAATCTTTCTCAGAAGCTTATTATATTGAGCTGAACTAATCGTTTATCTTTCTTTGAGAAAATTGATGTAAACTGGTCCACTAGCGTTCCAGAATATACTCGCCATCACTTTGCCGATGGTTGTATTTTAAATTTTTTGGTCACAAGTGAATTTGAGTGGCGCCATGCCATAGTAACATTCTTACTTTCTTATACTAATGTACTCAGGTCAAGGTAAAATAAAACCTCTTGCCATATTAATGTTCGTATTATGTATGCGCATTTCGACAACTAAGTTGTCGTCATTAGTAGATAATTAATCACAATGTCGCATCTGGATCCACGATAAAACTCACACAGAATCACGCTGCACAAAAAAAACACACGTTTTGTGTACAGCATACGAACATTAATTTGTAAAGGGATTTTATTTACCTTTTTGATTAATTTAATCAACCGCAGTCTCCATTAAAATTTATCTTAGTTGTTATGATGGGCGACAAAAGGTCATCGCCTTCATACTCGTAGCGAACCGGCGTTCTCTGCAAATCTGAAATCGTTTTTGCTGTTGTCACTAGTATTTACAATCATAACAATGTCTTTTACAGATATTCGCGTATTGCTCCGGGTCAACTGGTCAATTTTTCGACACGCATTCACGACCATCCTGAAAGAATTTGCACCATTCAAAAACTGTCCTAAGTGATAAATACTCTTCTCTAAACTGTTTATGAAGTCTCTCATGAATATCAATCGCTTTTACACCTTGGTTGAAAAAAAATTTAATAAATATACGTTGTGCAACAGAATTTGACACATTGTTGCACAACATTGTCAATACGACTGATAGTACAGACACAATCAAGTTGCAGTTGTGCCTACTCTGATGAATATAAAACCGCTTTACAATATATCTTCAATTATGTTAAAAATAAAATGCGGGTAAAATTCGAATTGCTCTCGAAACCCTTTAGACCAAAAAATATAATACATATTAAAAGTAAATTCAATCTACTTATATTGTATATGCACATAATTACCATAAATGACATTCAAATAGTACATTACATTCAAAATTCAGAATCGTTTAAGTGCTCCTTTAGTGAGTAGTAACCTTTGGGGATCAATAAACGTTTAAAGTCTTTCTAAATATTTGTTGGGGCATTTTTTAAAGCTCCCAGATAGCTCATTATATACCCTAATAGCCAGACAATCAGAACTTTTCTCACTCAATACAAGTTTATATCGTGGTGTATATATATGCGAATGAAACTGACTTGATTTCCGTACCTTAACAAGATTGCAAATGATATACGGAATGTTTACTAAACAAGTGGTAAAAATTTAAGGAGTTATTCCTTGGGCTGTTTTAAGACTTCCTTCTCCTCGAATGATTTTCGGAAAGACGCTTTGATTCGAAGATACAGTTGAATTTGATGGAGCCTGTGGTTGGTTAACTTAATCACTAAGGTTGATATATAACCCCTTTCCACATTAACTTTTGTAATTCTGTATACGCATTTCGACAACTAAGTTGTCATCATCAACAGACAATTGCAAAGTGTCGCACCTGGTAAACCACGGCGAGAAATACCTGTACGAAAACCAACTCCGTACGCGATCTATACCGCTGAGAACCAAGATGTACACTAGATCGCGTACGGAGTTGGTTTTCGTACAGGTATTTCTCGCCGTGGTTTACCAGGTGCGACACTTTGCAATTGTCTGCTGAAGATAACAACTTAGTTGTCGAAATGCGTATACAGAATTACAAAAGCTAATGTGGAAAGGGGTTAAATATCAACCTTAGTGATTAAATTTCGAAGATACAGGGCAACAAAAGTTTTCAAAAAAAAAGAATAATTCTTAACTACTTGCTATTACAGGTAAAGATTCTTAATCTACAAAAAATGTTGAAAATTACTACCACTAGCTAAGATGCGTACACAATGTTCTCCTTATTGACTACCAAATTCTTTTAAATATACTGAGGTTGTTTCTTATTGTATTACAAGTATCAAATTATCTGACGTCTACAATCTTCATTTTTTTACTGAAGTAGTTTCTTCAAATGACGTAGGAGATCAAATAGATCATAAAAGTTTTCGTATGTTACGTTTAAAAACTCACCACACTAAAAGGTTCTGGTGCACCACATAAACCACATTACATTTCGTCCTGATATCTTCGAAACAAATTTCGAAAATTATACAAGGACAAAAAAATCTTAGAATAGCCCAAGAAGTAACCTTCTGAATTTTGGTCGCATATTTAGTAAAGATATTGTGTATAGGAAATTCAAAATGAACTTGCCAATGTCATGATATCTACCTCAGAAAATAATGTTTTACTACTTGCTTATCCCCGAATATCCATGGGGATACGTACTTTTCCTGCACTTGAAATACACGTAATACATTTGCATTAGATCAAAACTCAATTCTTCTCTAAGGCATGATGATATAAAGCAACTCCTGGCTAATTTGTAACTCAGAGCATCAATGTACTTTTTTTAGTTACATATAGAGTCAATTATCAACCCCAAAAATTTGGTACAGTTTATCTATTTTATTCTAATTTTATTAATTTTAATATAATGTAAATACTAGCATTCAGTGTTTATTGTTTTAGATTCTATAAAAACTAGTTTTTAATGTTTAGTTATTTATGTTGGTTAACCTGTATTTGTTTCCTCACGACTAATAGAACTCAAAACCTTTACGCCGACAATAAACGATATATCAACCGCGAACATTATAATCTTAGACAATGACAATTTAACATACAAAGGGTACTAGGAAAGTTTTGCAATACAGCTTTGTTTATTTCATTTTTTCAAAGTAACTTTCTCTACATTCAATACACCTCTCCATCCCCCGAAACCAATGTTTAAACCAGTCCTGTCAAGTTTCACTAGGGAGTCAAGTACACTCGTTGTTACAAGCCCGCAGAAGGTCCTCATCACTGGAAAACGGCCTCCCTTTTAGCTTCATTTTCACATGTGGGAACAGTGCAAAGTCGCAAGGACCAAGATCTGGACTGTAGGGAGGGTGCTCGAGAAGCTTCAATCCTGTCGTGGATAAATATTCGGTGCAGACTTTGACGCGGTGAGCTGGAGCATTATCGTGATGGAGGAACCAGATGTCCATTCTTGACTTTGGCCGCGGTTCCTCATACATCTAATGGCTTTAGGCAGGCACTGTTCAGTATATCACTTAGCTGTGACTGTCTTCTGTATGTCCAGCACGAGGCGTTCGACAATTCCACTCGATTTGAAAAATACAGCTTCATTTTCTTCTTTACAGATCGGGGTTTTCTGACAACTAAGGCCTACAGCCAAGTCTCGTCACCTGTCACGATGTTGTTCACATACCGAGATTGTCCCTTATTAAACTTTTTTAGCATCTCCCGCCACCAAGTCACACGTCGTGTCATCTGCTCTTCAGTCAGTCGATGCGGCACCTAGAGAGAACAAAGTTCCTTCACGTGCAAATGGTTATACAGAATCGAACAAAATGCTTGTGCCTTTAGGCCTGAAGTACCCTCTATCTGTTAGTAGACGAATCGCCTGTCCTCGCCAAGCATTTTCCTCACAGTAGTAACGTTTTCCTCCGTAACTGAGGTTCGTAGCCTTCCCGGCCTCTCAACATTCTCCACAATTAAATTTCCCCTTTGAAATTCTCTATATCACCTGAATATCGTTGTGCGATGTGAACAAATATCACCTAGTGCAAGAGTTATTTCTTCGAAGCATTCTGCACGTATGAATATGTCTCAACGTGCAGCAACAAGCAGCTTTCTACGATTCATTGTCGCATCATATTGCAAAACTTTCCTAGTACCCTTAGTATAAAATATAGAGTAGAGGACCGAACACCTTTCCCTCGAGAATGTCACGTTTTACTTGCAAATAACAAAATTAAATCCACTAATTTCAGCATACTATTTCTTGCTACTTGAAAAGTCCTCAACCCTCTAACACCACAATGCTCAGTTAAGATCCGGGTAACACCCTATACATAGTTTGCCACTAACTTAATGATTATGCAAGTTAAATGTTGTTTCGCAATTTATATTTATATAAAAATTTACAAGTCTTGCAACAACTAATTTTTCAATTACCTTCGAAAACTTATTTAAAAATCATAGATATAGGACGATAGATATACGCTATTTCGCACGAACCGGTTGATAATATGGACTTAATTTAAATAATTTTTAAACACTTTATAAGAACGCCCTGTGAAAAACAATTATTTGCTAATTTCGTAAGTGGCCCTGGAAACTGATCAACACATTCCTTAACTAAAAATGAAATAAGATTCCCGTACAGGTACATAAAATATTGTTTAAGCCAAGAATTACTCTGAGCATCTCACATTCAAATGTAAAATGAAGATAAAATATGTTTCCCCGAACGGGGCTACTCAACTGATTTTAATTGTCTGAATTCAAGTTATGAGAAGTTAGCAGTTATAGCATTAAATTGTTTATTAAAAAAGCAGCAATATCCGCTGATTTATATAGAGTTCTATCCCCAAAATAAAGTATTATTATTTCAAATCATCTTTCCCTTGAATAAACAATTTCCGGAGCTATTTTTGTTGGATTTGCATATTTTCGTAATATTTGATTATTATATAAAACCTTTGGCGGATTTATTTTTTAATATTTATTTACATATTTTGTAAATAATAGCGTCATTATCAAATAGCGTTAATTGAATAATGTTGTAGGTAAAACACATTTTTATACTGTAATAATTCCGGTGAGTTCTACTACACAAAACATTTTCTAGATCGATATGATAAAAATAATACCAAGATCTGCATTATTTTGACTATTTCCAAACACAAGCATTAATTTCCCAAACGATTTTTGACCTAGGAACAACAGTTTTAATTAATCAAGTTCATTATACTGATCGAAAGATTTCTCGTTATATTTCCCTAAGGGAAATCTAAATTCGTAACTACTACAGATTATATTAAACCATTAAAAACGATTTAACATTTTCACGACTCTGATTTTTGTTACAGTAATAATGAATTAGAATAACGCAATATAGTTTTTTTCTTTATATTTGTTGGTTAATTCTTTTCCGTTCTTCGTTCTCTTACTCAGTGGAATTTAAAAAGGCACCAAATCTACAGGGCAACTACTAGTGACCTATGCCAGAAAAGAACTGAAAAGCTGTTGCTTTTGAGTAGAAAACAGCTAATTAAAGATTTCAAGAGCAGACAGGCACTCGTGAAAGAATATCTACATAAGATTGGGCTACATGAAGCGCCTGTTAGGTGCAGAGTTAAGGAATCAGAAACAAAAAGACGTATATATTATTTGGACCTTTTAAGAATTATTTGCGACCCCAATTTCAATTTTCAATCACAATTCTCATAGTGCAAAAATACCTAAATTTTGGGTTTAGCAGCTCTGAACTAAATGAAAAAGAGAGACCCCTGTGCTCATTTGCTCAAAAATTTTGACAGTGGATAGCAAGAAACCTAACAAACTTAAATAACATTTTAAAATACTTCATAGTGAGTACCTTAAGGGACCCTGAAAATTTTTCGAATTAAAGTTAAAATCACTGGAAAAGGAAAAAACGTTAAAAAAAAAGCTTTGTCCATAAAATAAAAGGCTTTACTTAGCTCTTGTAAAGCTTCATATAAAATAGTCACATGTAAAAAGACACGCATCAATGGTAAAAAATTAGTTCTGCCAGCTGCGTTTGAGTGTGTATAAACTATGTTTGGAGATAACTTTGCAGTCCATACTTCTATCAAACAATGCCGTTGCCCGTCAAATTCACGATATATAACATCGACTTTTCAAAAAATTGCATAAAAAATTGCTTTCAATTCAGCTTGATGAGGAATTAAATAGCAACAGACATGCTTATTTTCTTTCCTATATACGATTTTCTGATGCTATACCAGCAGTAAAAGAACTACGTTTCTGCAAGCCAATAGAACTCAGAGTAACATCACTGGCATTATTTAATACATTAAATGATTTTGTAAATGAGGGGAATGACTGGAAAACTCCGAAGTTTGCGAGCACTTATGAAACACAGTATTCCTGAACACATTGTATGATTCACAGAGAAGCTCTGAATTTCAAAGATATGAGTCCTGGTCTAAATATTGTGCTTACGATAGTTGAAACCGTAGTAAATTATATAAAAATTAGACCCGTTAAATCAAGAATCTGCTGCTCTTTGTAAAGACGCGGTTGCAGTACATTCAACGTTACTTTTTTATAGCAAGGCAAGCTAATTATTACATGGGATAGTTTTACAACGTATTTATGAATTAAGAGACGAAATCGCTATTTTTTTAGAAAAAGAAAACAGACTGGAAGCCGAGAAGTTTCGAGATGGCTGATTTGCGAAGAAATTAAGCTATTTAGTAGACATTCGAGATATTAAACGTCCAGGCAGCAAACAGATATATCTAGGATACGAGTGATAAAGTGAATGCTTTTTGTAGAAAAATGGAATTGTGGAATGAAAATATAAAGCAAGAAAACAGAAATATTTGCAAATGCGGATGACTTTGTCAAAACTTACAAGGACGAAGAGTAACATAATCAAGCTGTTCTGTAACAATTGAAAATCATTTAGAAATGCCGGCAAAGAATTTAAAAAAATATATTTTCTTGACGACAATTTCATAGCAAATTACGAGTGCATTTCAAAATACTCACCAACGTCTCACAATTGCCGAAGAAGAAATTCTCATAGACTTCACGGCAAGCCCTACCTTTACAAAACCGGATTTTCTAGGTGGTTGTGCTTAATAATTAACATTGTTTCATATTTTTCCGATATGTTCGTATTTAGCGTCATCCTTGGGAGACGCATCCCACAGGTTGACAATATACTGGGTTAAGAAGAATACGAGTACGCCTAGAGGCTGCAGTATTAAAAGCAGATCTTTTTGATCAGATAAACCTGGTTATTTAAAAGCGGCTATAGAAAAACGCCTAAATCCTTCATATGATTAAACAAAATAGCTTTTTGTAAAATTTGATTTTAATTGTATTTCCAAATCAATAGTATATAATTAAATATATTAAAAACTAAAGTCAATAAAGTGAGGCAGTGAATCGTGTAATGTGTAGGTTTTACCTATCCCATTCCTATCTATAGAAATACAGATTTAAACTAGTATTAATTATTTATAATTTTTAAAAGCGCCCTGCTTTTAACAATTACAATCGAATGTCCTATTCGATTGTATGTTTACTACTCAACATTCAATACATCACAAGCAGAATTAACAAGTGCCAATAAACAGCTATTGATTTTTACCACAAAATTAATGCAAACTACAAAACAATTACAGTTCTAAGGAATAAATAAAACAAAGGAATAAATTATACATGAAATTTAGACAAAGTGTTTTATTCATTCTTTAGTTTTATTTATTCCTTAGTCTAATGGAATTTGACAAAGTAACGACCACAACAATCAACTATTCGTATTACAATTATCTGTTATAGTAAATATTTACTACATTGGAAACCCACATTATAGACAAAAACTGAAAGCAGTAAGGTACAAATATTGTTTAAGTTCAATACTATGTATAGTGAAAGTTCTGAAATATTTAGAAATTGTTTCTAAAGCAAGAACAAATCAAGCTAAGCAACAGTGAAATTAATTACAACAATAATGGTAGAACTAAACTGGAATACTGAAATATTGTTTCACTTTTAGTTGCCCCCAATCCTTTTAGGTGTATACTAGAAATATGTCTTCGTAATTTTGATTGAGACACAAGTTTCTATGACATCCTTTCTTAATCTCTTCAATTTTAAAAAGGCGAAATCTAATTAAATACATTTTTTAATTAAATTGGAAGGAATATGTTAACGCATTGAAGAAGTAATTGTTAGAGGCTGTAAAACCTTAGTATAATCAACTTCGTCTTGGCAATTAATCATGAAAAGAACTGCTCATATAAACTACTGAAAAGCATATGAGAAACATTTAGTAGAAGAACATCGTTGTCTTATTCTCGACATCATCACTTCGTGCACGACCTCTTGTGCAGAAGTTTGTACTCGCTGGATATTCTATCACTTAGCACCATCTCAAAATGAATATTATTACTTAAGATAAAGTCGCTCTCATGTAATGTTGTTATTATACCGAAGAAAAGAGAAGTGAATTATTTAAATCTTCCGAAACGAGTGCTTCAACAATAGATGTAATTATATGATCATTACTTTCATTAGGATTACCAAACATGCAACAACAACCTTGAACGATTATGATATCATTGATCCTGAACGCGATGTACTAACTCGAAGTCTTTCAACAGATGATGAATTTGAAGACGCAGAAAAACTATAATGATTAATCATCATTCACAATATAGTCTAGACTTAGTATACGATGCTACGTTTTTAATTCCACCTATTTCTCCTCACTGCATGCTCGTCTGCTTCGTTTCTGGATCATAACAATGTACCTAAGATTTTTCCAAAGTAATAATATTCTTCCACCATTGTTCAACTTCTTCTTGAACATTTTGTTTCCAATACTCACTCATCGCTATTGTACTCGCTTTTTGATGCGATAACGCGAAATCCACACTCTAAATGTTTGTGAAATTGGGTAAAAACAGATATGTCAAGATTTTTAGATCTTGTGAGGCATTCAGATATGAATCGGTGTGAATACTTACTGACCCAATGTTGATGGATTCCTCAGTTTTTACACTACTTGGAGCATCTTAACCAACTTGCAACAAACACACAGCTTCTTCGGCCCTCTTTGAACCAATTGTACCATACAAAAAAAGCAGATCTTATCATATAATTGCTTATTATTTCGTATATCGCGATTAGAGGCGCGATAACTACAAAACGATTTCCAATAAATAATTTGTGAAAAATACAAAAGGGAAGCTTATTTTTGCTTTTTAAATTGAGACTTATTTTAGAATAAATAGAAGTTAGCAATATTTACTTTATTTAAACTGATCCGTTATTGTACTTGCTTTCCACAATGTAAAATTAAATATGTTCTTATAATTTGCATACAATTATTTTAAATGTGATATGTCAACTTCCCAAATGCAATTAAGCACGTTAAATATTTAAAAAATATCTTTCTATGTCCAATATATTGATTTTACATCACCGTTTCCTCAAGTCAACCACAAAGGTCAAATTTGGTTCCCCTATTATTTAATATATATTGAAACGATCTGAAAATCTGAAGTCCAATGTTCTGGCTTATGCAGATGATATGTAGATCTACTAACTCTGAACTCTATTAATACCTTGTGTAAGCGGACCAAAATACTTCTAACCTAGACAAGTGTGCTATGATGATTTACAATAAATGCAAGCATCCCTACATCCTTCAATATTCTGTGGATCAAACTGTTTCAAGGCAAACACTACTCAGTCATTTTACCATACAAATTTTAAACTAGTTGATACATGCTGTAGAATCTTTAACAATCAAGAAACTTTGAAAACTTTATATAATGTCCTTTCGTACTAAACTAGGATATGCTCTGTAATTTGATACTGGCATTACGTTTCTTATCAAATTGTTTTAGAAAGGATTCCGAAGAGATTTTTTAAATATTTGACCTTCAAGATAGATGGTATCTATCTTGAACATGATACAGATTACAAACTATTATTGAATAAATATAACTTTAAATCCCTTACTGAAGGCCAATTCAAAGCAAGTAAAAAATTCTTAAATTAGTCAATAATTACGTCGATAATTCATTACTTACTCACATTGGTTTTGTAGTACCACAGAGTGGCACAAAAACCACCCGCAGTCTTGTTGTTCCGAGAGTCACAGAGATTATATATACGAGTATATATATATATATATATATATATATATATATATATATAAAAATGAATGTTTGTCTGTATGTCCTTTATAGAATCGTAAACTATGCATTTGATCATGTGATGATCTTTAGCAAAGTTATTGTGCATGAACCCACGAAGGTTTCTAAATTGATACGACCAATTGTCGACATATGGCGCCACTGCCATTCCAATGAATTTCATATATTGCCGTGACAGTTCATGCTGATTCGATTTGAAACGAAAACAGCGAACGAATGATCACGTTTCGAGTTGTGGGTGACATAAGAATTTATATAAATTGTGAAGTTCATGTCCGGCTCACATTAAACAGACAATATTGTGCGGATTTTTATAGCCGAATTGGTGGAAAAAGTTTTCTCAAACATTGCACAGAACTCCAAAAATCATCAGTGGCTCAGTACGCGTGCTATATTAGCGGCCAAAAACATCGATATGAATACCATCAACTTCACCATTCAGAATGGAATACCCGGCGAAACGACAACATGTAAGACCATCGATACTGTGGTTAATCAAGACGAAGTTGTCAACTATCCAATTGAATTCTTGAATTCGCTTGATTTGCGAAGCATGCCACCGCACGTTCTTACATTGAAAATTGGCGTACCCATCATTCTTCTTCGAAACATAAATCCACCACGACTTTGCAATGGAACCACACTCTCAGTCAAGAAAATGATGAACAATGTTATCGAGGCAATAATTTTGACTGCAAAATTCAAGGTGAAAACGTACTATTGCCACGTATCCCAATGATCCCGACAGATATGCCATTCGAATACAAACGTTTGCAGTTCCCAGTACGACTTGCTTTCGCAATGACTATCAACAAAGCACAAGGCCAATTGTTGCAAGTGTGTGGATTAAATTTGGAGAATCCATGCTTCTCACATGGGCAGCTCTATGTGGCCTGCTCACGCGTCGGAAAACCTTCTGATTTATTCGTTTACGCACCAGATGAAAAAACAAGAAATATTGTGTATCCCACAGCACTTCAATAAATATCGAATTGAAACGAAACGCTGCAATGTCACAATTTTTTCAAAATGAACAAAATCAATAAAATGACTCAAAATGAATTGAATACATATCTGTGTAATGTCTTTCCTTCAAATTTATTTTAGTTGGTGGCGTAGCAACGCGCGCAGGGTACAGCTAGTATCTTATACCGTGAATATATTTTATAATGCAACATGCACATACATACACTAGTTGCTAGAGTAACGTAATAATGAAATGACAGCAATGTATTTTAGCGTGTATTTTATTTTGCAACATAGGATGTCAAAATAAGTTACTCTATATTTGAGGTATGTATAGTGTAGAAGAAAAACTGTTATTAGTGAACTGGTATAACTCGAATATGAGTTTGAGGAGAGTAGCAGATTTGTTTCAAATTACATATCCTGACCGTCCAAGACCGAGTCCAACTACAATAAGTAGGTTAGTACAGAAGTATAAAAATAATGGATGCATCGTTCCTAATCATAAAAAAAAGAGTAGGCCAAGATGTGTTATTACTGACGCCAAAAGAGATGAAATTCTACAAACAATCGAAAATAATAATATGCTCTCCACAAGAGCTTTAGCACAAACTGCAAATGTAAGCAAATCTTCCGTGCATAAACTACTAAAACGAGAACATTTTAAATCGTATCATTTTCAAAACCATCAGGAACTAATTGCGAGTGATACAGAAAGAAGAAGTAACTTTTGTGAAATCATGTTGGATAAGCTTCATAATGATGATACTTTACTACGCAGAATTTGCTTTACAGATGAAGCAAGATTTTATGTAAATGGTGAAGTAAATTCACAGAACTGCCGCTACTGGAGTAGACAAAATTTGCATAGATATCATATCACAAGGACTCAACGGCCACAGAAAGTCAATGTTTGGACTGGGTTGATTGGACACCATATTGTAGTGAATAATATCATATCTCCCTCTCTCGACCAATACATAAATGTATTGACCGACAAAGCAAGAACGCTTCTATCTCACAGATCGGAGACCATGCCTCCAGTGTGTAATAGACAGAAACTTACATCTAGGCTGTATGCCAATTAAAGAATGTTAAAAAGGAATCATTCTATTATTAATAACACCCTATCAACTACATATGTTTCATCGAATTCACGAATCTTCAGGTTGATTTGTGTTATTAATGAACGATTCCTTCAGAGTGCTTATCATATCTTTTCGATACAGAAAATAATGAATAATATCATATCTCCCTCTCTCGACCAATACATAAATGTATTGACCGACAAAGCAAGAACGCTTCTATCTCACAGATCGGAGACCATGCCTCCAGTGTGTAATAGACGGAAACTTACATCTAGGCTTTATGCCAATTAAAGAATGTTAAAAAGGAATCATTCTATTATTAATAACACCCTATCAACTACATATGTTTCATCGAATTCACAAATCTCAGGTTGATTTGTGTTATTAATGAACGATTCCTTCAGAGTGCTTATCATATCTTTTCGATACAGAAAATAATGAATAATATCATATCTCCCTCTCTCGACCAATACATAAATGTATTGACCGACAAAGCAAGAACGCTTCTATCTCACAGATCGGAGACCATGCCTCCAGTGTGTAATAGACAGAAACTTACATCTAGGCTTTATGCCAATTAAAGAATGTTAAAAAGGAATCATTCTATTATTAATAACACCCTATCAACTACATATGTTTCATCGAATTCACGAATCTTCAGGTTGATTTGTGTTATTAATGAACGATTCCTTCAGAGTGCTTATCATATCTTTTCGATACAGAAAATAATGAATAATATCATATCTCCCTCTCTCGACCAATACATAAATGTATTGACCGACAAAGCAAGAACGCTTCTATCTCACAGATCGGAGACCATGCCTCCAGTGTGTAATAGACAGAAACTTACATCTAGGCTTTATGCCAATTAAAGAATGTTAAAAAGGAATCATTCTATTATTAATAACACCCTATCACCTACATATGTTTCATCGAATTCACGAATCTTCAGGTTGATTTGTGTTATTAATGAACGATTCCTTCAGAGTGCTTATCATATCTTTTCGATACAGAAAATAATGAATAATATCATATCTCCCTCTCTCGACCAATACATACATGTATTGACCGACAAAGCAAGAACGCTTCTATCTCACAGATCGGAGACCATGCCTCCAGTGTGTAATAGACAGAAACTTACATCTAGGCTTTATGCCAATTAAATTGACATGCAGGCATGGTCTCCGATCTGTGAGATAGAAGCGTTCTTGCTTTGTCGGTCAATACATTTATGTATTGGTCGAGAGAGGGAGATATATTATTCATTATTTTCTGTATCATGAAGATTCAATTCGATATGTATTGATAGGGTGTTATTAATAATAGAGAGAGGTTTCTGATTACACACTGTGTGAGATAGAAGCGTTCTTGCTTTGTCGGTCAATACATTTATGTATTGGTCGAGAGAGGGAGATATGATATTCATTATTTTCTGTATCGAAAAGATATGATAAGCACTCTGAAGGAATCGTTCATTAATAACACAAATCAACCTGAAGATTCGTGAATTCGATGAAACATATGTAGTTGATAGGGTGTTATTAATAATAGAATGATTCCTTTTTAACATTCTTTAATTGGCATAAAGCCTAGATGTAAGTTTCTGTCTATTACACACTGGAGGCATGGTCTCCGATCTGTGAGATAGAAGCGTTCTTGCTTTGTCGGTCAATACATTTATGTATTGGTCGAGAGAGGGAGATATGATATTATTCATTATTTTCTGTATCGAAAAGATATGATAAGCACTCTGAAGGAATCGTTCATTAATAACACAAATCAACCTGAAGATTCGTGAATTCGATGAAACATATGTAGTTGATAGGGTGTTATTAATAATAGAATGATTCCTTTTTAACATTCTTTAATTGGCATAAAGCCTAGATGTAAGTTTCTGTCTATTACACACTGGAGGCATGGTCTCCGATCTGTGAGATAGAAGCGTTCTTGCTTTGTCGGTCAATACATTTATGTATTGGTCGAGAGAGCGAGATATGATATTATTCATTATTTTCTGTATCGAAAAGATATGATAAGCACTCTGAAGGAATCGTTCATTAATAACACAAATCAACCTGAAGATTCGTGAATTCGATGAAACATATGTAGTTGATAGGGTGTTATTAATAATAGAATGATTCCTTTTTAACATTCTTTAATTGGCATAAAGCCTAGATGTAAGTTTCCGTCTATTACACACTGGAGGCATGGTCTCCGATCTGTGAGATAGAAGCGTTCTTGCTTTGTCGGTCAATACATTTATGTATTGGTCGAGAGAGGGAGATATGATATTATTCATTATTTTCTGTATCGAAAAGATATGATAAGCACTCTGAAGGAATCGTTCATTAATAACACAAATCAACCTGAAGATTCGTGAATTCGATGAAACATATGTAGTTGATAGGGTGTTATTAATAATAGAATGATTCCTTTTTAACATTCTTTAATTGGCATAAAGCCTAGATGTAAGTTTCTGTCTATTACACACTGGAGGCATGGTCTCCGATCTGTGAGATAGAAGCGTTCTTGCTTTGTCGGTCAATACATTTATGTATTGGTCGAGAGAGCGAGATATGATATTATTCATTATTTTCTGTATCGAAAAGATATGATAAGCACTCTGAAGGAATCGTTCATTAATAACACAAATCAACCTGAAGATTCGTGAATTCGATGAAACATATGTAGTTGATAGGGTGTTATTAATAATAGAATGATTCCTTTTTAACAACCATATTGTAGGACCGTTTTTTATTGACGGTACCCTTACAGGAGAAAAATATTTAGAATTGCTTGAGTACAGAGTTATGCCAGCCCTCCACGCTTTAAATATTGATGGTGAGATTTGGTACCAGCATGATGGCGCGCCGGCACATAATTCTCATATGGTTAGAACATTTTTCAACCAAAGATTTCCAAACCGTTGGATAGGCCGTGGAGGAGAAGTAGAATGGTCCGCAAGGTCACCAGACCTGTCTCCAAACGATTTCTTTCTTTGGTCATGTATCAGAAATAAAGTTTTTCATGGAGAACCTCTAAACAATATTGACCAATTAAAAAATAGAATACGAGCTGCTGCAAGAGAAATAACTCCAGAGCAGATACAAAATACAATAAATGAATTCTACAATCGCTTAGGATACTGTCTGGCCGTCAATGGTGACATTTTTGAAAATTTGTTAAATTAGTTTTTAAATTTTGTTCAACTACTGTATTTCACATCCTATGTTGCAAAATAAAATACACGGTAAAATACATTGCTGTCATTTCATTATTACGTTATGTACATATGTATGTGCATGTTGCATTATAAAATATATTCACGGTATAAAACACATGACGGATATCTTTCATACGCCACATCAATAATTTGAATCTGTTGCTTTCAGATATTCCCCCAGTTGTTACTATTATGTATATTATATTTCGTTCTATTTATTTTCTTTGTTTAGTGGTAAAATTATTTTGAATTTTAATTGCAGTTATGTATATACGCATATTTATTTTTTGTATTTGGGTACTTTTTTATATAAAAATTATCTGTGTTCTTTTTATATTGTGTTATTAGAGGAAATTTTTCTGTTGGTCAATAAATTATATTATTATTATTATTATTATTATTATTATTATTAGGTAAAATACCGAGTAAATCCGAGTTAATTTTGTCTTACTAGTTTAAATCTAACTTTTCCTATGAATACATAATGAAATATCCTCTGTTGAGTAGTTTGTCAGTTCGTATCCAAACACTATCGTTAAACAGCGTCTGTAACTGTTAAAGCAAAGACGGAATTACCAAACAATTTTATATATAAATCAAAGCTAGGATACAACAAAAAATATTGACAAAAATGTTCAGTTAATTTATTTATTTAATATTAAATAATTCAACAAGTACGACATTAATATTACGAACAAATATTTGTTTATTACATTTATATGCGAATTTCTTACATCTCAATTTAACAAGGCACTTTCTGAAACATTTGACCTTTTACGAATACTTATATAAGATCGTTTTAAAGGAATTTAATTGCAAACACCAAGATAAACTTAATTAGAAAGTAATGGTATGCACACGTTTGCGGTGGAAACTAAATTCCCTGTCTCATTTTGTCCTGGGGTTAACCATTCAAATTTTAAAAGGTTACCGCGTAACCTTTGACCTATTCAACGCTACGACAATAACAGCACAAATAAAGGTACATCAATCATCCTTGTTATTAATCTGAATTTACTACAAACAGGTCGATAAAAACATGCAAAACATGCTTCCGGCACGCACATAAACAACAAATAAGCAGCAAATCAAATCATTCTATGTGGAAAGTAGTGTCCATCGAACTAAATTATTCTTCAGCAAAACAAACAACATATGTACATATATTGTTTTTAGTTCCATTTTCATGCACGCGTTAGGTTATATTTACCATTATTAGCAAAAACAACAGTTAGTTAACTCACATTTATTTTAGTTCTTTCTGAGTTTTTTATATTGTTGCTGTTTCCGTATGTCCCAAAATCGAAACTTACATATAGTGGATTAGGAATTAAAAAGTAATTTTTCACTAATTCCAAAAATCTTGGAAACATACAAAAAGAGAACATTAACTATCGTGATTAGCTGCTCCTTATAAATACGTAGAAAAATGCTTCCGCAAAGTTCTTCTTCTATGTTAACTACTTCAGTAAACTAGTATTTAATGACACGTGAAAAATTAGATATGGCACTACACCTCATAACGCTAACGTATATAATAATAAAAAGTGCGTGATCACTGCGTGATTTTTAGAACCTTTTATTGATTCTTATAGTTCTATTAAAAACCCGGAGTAAACGATGTATATCGCGAATCTAAGACAAAATCAGAAAATCTTATGAAACTGTAACTATCATCCATTTTTAACTACGTACATACCTTTTCCGTTGATGTTTCGTATATATGTTATATTGTCTCTCTAAGTTTGCCTTTTCTTTTATTCATTTAAGTTAATATTATTAAATACGAGGATGGTCCCATAAATACCCTGCCTGACCTAGAAATTGTGGTAATTGTTTGAAAAATATCACTGTATTAGAAAGTACACAATTTATAAAGCATATATTTCAAGTTTGAAGGCGCCATGCTGTTTAGTATTTGTTTGGCAGCCATCAATAGTGAATGTTTTCCGTTAATTTGTAAAAATGGAGTAGATTGGTCGTCGTTACGTGACACAATACTTTTATTTGAAAGGCCTCAGCCCAACCGATACAAAATCTGAACTGGATTCTACTCTGGGTGAGTCTGCTCCTTCGCTTACAACAGTGAAATATTAGGTAGCAGAGGTTAAACAAGGCCGTACAAGCTGCCAAGCTGAGCATCACAGTGGTCGACGAAATGAGGTGACGGCTCCAGAAATGGTGAAGAAAATCCACAAAGCGGAAAGCGGTACTGGATGATCGTTGACTGAAAGTGTGCGAGCTAGCAGATATAGTAGGCATTTCAAAAAGTGCGGTAGATCGCATATTACCTGAAATTTAGGACATGAAAAAGCTGCGTGCAAGATGGGAGCCGCGTTTGCTAACACTCGAGTAGAAACAGTGTCGTAAAGATGTGTCAATTGAGTGCTTAGCGAAGTTTCACAGCTGCAAAGCAGTATTTTTACTCCGTTTCATAACCATGTATGACACATGAGTCCATCACTACACACCCGAGACAAAAGAACAATCAAAACAATAGGCCCAAAATGGAGAACCGGCTCCAAAGAAGGCGAAGACCGTTTCATCTGCAGACAAGGTCATGGCATCGGTTTTTTGGGATGGGCGTGGAATAATTTTCATTGACTATCTTGGAAAAGGAAACGCTATCAACGGCGAGTATTATGCGAACTTATTGCAACGTTTGAGCGAAAAAATCAATCAAAAACGGCCGCATTTGGCTAAGAAGAAAGTGTTGTTTCATCAAGACTATGCACCAGCTCACAAATCCATTATTGCAATGGCCAAAATTAATGAATTAAAGTTTGTATTGCTACCTCCCTATTCGCCAGATTTAGTCCCCTCGGATTATTTTCTGTTCCCAAACTCGAAAAAATTGCTTAGTGGTCAAAGATTTTCCAACAGTAAAGAAGTGATGTCAGAAGTTAATGGCTATTTGAAGAGCAAGACAGTTCTTATTATAAAAAGGGTATCGAACTTATTGAACATGGCAAAAGTGTATAGAGCTGAAAGGAGATTATGTTGAAAAATTAATACATTTTTTTCCACAATTTTTGTGTTTCCTTTGTTGGGTCGAGTACTTATGGGAACACCCTCGTATTAATATATATTCACACCAGGTTTTGGACAGATTTTTCGTCTCAGCATTGAAATGAGCTATGCATATTTCATTAATAGTTATTACCCGTTGGCAAAATTGATCGCCCGAACGAACTAAAATCTCTTTGAAGTAGTGACATGTGTCGCACCTGTTGAGTGTTAGTTCCAGTTCCAATAGCCTTAGTGCTCCATGAGGTAAAACTACGCACTCGTATATCTCACACACTAGGACTAACTTCACAAATAGTTATACGCCAGTCACCTTTAAGCAGATTGTTTACGACAGCAACATTTCTTTTATTTACGAAGGTGCTCCAATTGTTTTCTACTGATGTTCTGCCAATTTAAAATTTTTTTTTATATTCTTCAGACAAATACGCCTTACTTTTACATATTTGCACAAAATAAAAGAAATATTAAAAGTTTCGCGAAATGATTTAGACAGCATATTCAAAAAAGGTTTTAATAATAAAATAATGAGTAAATAATACATATTAAATAAGCATAAGCTGTGACTCCTAAACGTTTTGAAGTTGAACAATTTCTAAAGGTTCACACCCTTTTTATGGGAAAAAATGATAGTTCTTTGTTATTTAGCTGCATCTTCCGTGTTTGCAAAATCAGAGATGCGGAAGTACGTCTGTATCAATCAGGTAACTGAGGTTAACTAAACAAACCCACTACAACATTACTCTTTCAGCAAATGTTAAACCGATTGCTCAAGAAGCATAAATATTTGATAATTCTTTAAAAAGATCGAGTTAAATCAAATATATGAAAACCGATTTTAGGCATAATTTTAAAACATTTCAAACTAATGATAAATAATTAAGGTGCAAGAAAAATTTAAATGTATTATCTTATATTGACGCATTTTATTATATCCTGTAATGTCAAATTGATATGATTCCGAATATTAATTCTGGACGA
This sequence comes from Dermolepida albohirtum, assembly GCA_031893035.1. Lineage (NCBI taxonomy): Eukaryota > Metazoa > Arthropoda > Insecta > Coleoptera > Scarabaeidae > Dermolepida > Dermolepida albohirtum. Next base: position 181,405 of record JAVIWB010003856.1, on the reverse strand, counting down.
AAATAGACTAATATTAGTTATTCTACTAGCTTTTACACTGATTTAATACATTATGAATGAGACCAGCCGCATATAATATTTATTACGAACATGGATTCATGTAAACACCGCTTAAATATTAACGTTGTACACCAGTATTGTATGTATATGCTACTAAGTAATTCCCTTGAAATTACGTGCCACTAAGTAACCAAGTTCATTACGAAATTACTCTCGCATATCATATACCAAGTATTATGGGATGGCAGAAACTTTTGTACGAAAAATTTTCTTAAACCGAAGATATATTCGACCTATCATCTTCTATAATTCTTTATAGCCTCACTAATATACAGTGTGTGGGAAAGCAACAAGTTTAACTACGGTCGATACCTTCTCAGGAATTCATCGAAATGAATTCCAGAGAAGTAATGCTTATTATTTTCCTACCACTAATGTCTCAAAAACTAATATAAGTATACACCGTATAGAAATATAAATCAGGTAAGAGGATATTTAAGCATATTTTAATCCAAAGGTTAGTAAACTATGAAGGCCTTGCCTTACAATACTGATAATACATAGCGGATGCAAGAGACCAAAAGCTTTTCATTATTTAACAAAGTCAGGTGGCGTAAAAGGTGATAAAATAGGACATATTCTAATAAAGAAAAAGAAAACATTTTATTGACAATGATTATATTATTCATACAAATCATACTGGAATTATATTGGAAATAAACATACAGTTACTTTCCGGAGTTGACAGTGCGAGCTTTAAGCGGGCGACATGTGCTTCGAAGAAGTGGAAGGAGTTTAGCAAATAATAAATGTATATAAATACTTTCACCTTTAGGGAGCGTTTATAATATGCAAATGCACAAAGTGAATAAGATTGGTTGAATATTTGCGGCATCGGATATGTTTCAACAGCTTTTCCATAAAGCATGTCTACAGAGATGAACAAATATTCTTATATGCAGAGACCATTCATGATCTAATGGCGAAATTCTTGCATAACTAAAATAATTTTTGTTAATACTTAACATATCTGTAAACCCACTATTAACAAAAATTTGTTTTAGTCTGGTAAGGTCTGAATCTTTTTAATGCAAATATTTAACCGATCTTATACATTTCGTGCGTCTGCATACTCTGGACACTGTTTAAAAAGGTAAAAGTTTATTAATATTTATTACCTGTTACACCCTTTGCCCTCACACACGCTAATGACTAAGCGCTCGCAATGCCAACTCTAGTCATCAGCGTGTTTAGGCTTAAGCATTTTCAAGATAATATTAATTGCTATCAGTTCAATATACAGATTTTTTTAATAAGAAAAATTTAAGTCTGTCGAAATAAAGTGACCAACTCACTAACTCACCGACTATATATTATGTTCCGAATTCAGTATATTTATTAATTTTTAATCATATCTAATTCACAATGCTTAATATCAATAGTAAAACAAATAAAGTACATTTTAAAAATTTTAAAAAATATCAACAAAATCGATAAAAAAAATAATTAGTATTTTAAATATACAAGAACAAAAACATATTATATCATATTGTATGTATATATATACTTAATTGCGAGAGTACTATCAATCGAAAAAAGTATATATTAATAACTTTTAAACTTAAGCGATTAAACATATCTTCCTTTTAAAGATAACTGAAGTGAACAAGTGAACAAATGAATATGTCTTAGTTAGAAGAACTATCATTACATATGGAACATAAAAGAGATTGACGAACACTAAATTACTTCTAGCCAAATCTATATAAAATGTATGAATAAACCATGAAGACATACGTGGTATATAATGATTAATTTTTTTAGACTACAATCCGTCCGATTATGTAATAACTTGTAAGGACGAGCTAGACCTATGCTATTACGTCTACTTTGAAGAAACACATAATTCGTTATAAAGAAATCCTCTATATAGATAAGATTCAAAGAGATGTAGATTACAATCGGATATTGTTCATCAGGATTCTACTTGCAACCCAGAGCTATTCAAGAATTTGAACACTAAAGAAAGTTTTCTATGAAAGTTTGTCTAAGCATGGTAAACCTTCAAATTGTATGACTAATATTTCTTCCGAATAGACTAAATACAAATGAATACGTAAATGTGTTGGAGGAAGTATTGGATAATGTTCCATTAAATGTCAGAGCCAACATGTATTACGTACACGATAGCGTACCAGTCCACAATGTAAGAATTACAAGAGCATGGTTGAAAGAACGGTTCCTGACAGGTGTATTGAATGAAATGGAATAATATCATGGTCTGCAATGTCACCTGATCTAAATTTCCTGGATTTTTTTGGAGGAAAAAGTTTATACGTCACCACCGGTCGATGAATAGAGAGTAATAAATAGAATTAAAGCAGCAATACAATTAATTACCCCAGATATGTTGCTACACGTCCTAAATTTAGTACCACAAGGGCTTTGTCTTCAAACCAATGGCTACCAGTTCCAGAATTTAATTATCATTATTATTATTTTCGTTAACCTTAAGTAAAATTGTATTTTTTAGACTTTGTCTCTTAAGAATTGAATTTCTTTTCTGATTCTGTAACACTTGTAACCAAGCGCTAGGCCTATGTTATTACGTCGCCTTTGAAGAGATACAAAAAAATAGTCTACCAATAAATTATTATAAGAAAATCCTCTATATGGATAAGGGTAGTGGTTTCTATATCATAAATACTTCAAGAAAAGCCTTTTGGCATTTTCCATTGAAAGCTTGTGAACCTCGTAATACAGATTCCATACCAACACAACATTTTCAACATTGAGATCTTCTTTATTTCCATTCATAGAAGAAAAAACACTTCGTTCGTTTATCTTGATATCTAAAGCTGCACCAATATCTACAAGTTCAGTGCAAATTGAAAACTGATCAAGCCTACATTGCAGCTAGCAGCTCAGTTTCTCGATAATAATTGTTGAGTTATTGTAGTGTGTAAAAATCTCACATCATCTTGAACTTCGTTGTGAAGTGAAAATTGGTCAGTGTTTTGATGAAATGAATTCTGTGCTAGTGGATAATCGCCTATATCATCGACCGTATTCAACTAATATAAAAGAGTTTCAGATAAGAAATTTAGACTTTGAGGGGAAGACACCACACCTCGCCCGTTACCAACAAGAACATTGAGTCTGTCAGTAAGATATCCGAATATATACATTATCACCAGACACAAAAATGTGTGAGGATTCACACACCCGAAATTTGTACGAATATGCATGAAAATTGCTGAGTGAGGATGGTATATTGCCTTTGATTACAACATCCCTTAGTCCCGTCCAAATGATAAGATACACTTTATGACACCGTGAAATGATCGACAGTTTAAAAATAAAACATGTTGCTTTATTATGATCCACTAGTGACGAAACCAGACGAAATTACTATGACGTTCCCATTAAGCACAGAATAAGGTCTGGCTCTTTAAAAATGAAGATGGACCGATGTCTTAGAGACTGCAATTATATTGAATTATATAGAATATTGAAGGTGTTGTGCTGCATACACGAAAGACAATCATCGTAAAGTGGTATACCGAAGGACAGTTCAGTGTTGTCGAAATTCTGAAAAGCATTTATCTTTGGTCGATAGCAAACACTTGGTTTTTCAATCATGACAAATCTTCTTGGTCCATCATTTCAACGTTTGTACCGAGTATTTTTGACAAGAATAGCGCTGAAAGTGGAAGAATATCCACCGTATATCTCAGATCTCATTCCATGCGAAGTTTTCCTCTTTTTCAATGTAAAGAACAAGTTGAAAGGGAAGAAGTTTTCTGAAGATAAGATTCTTCTTAAGGCATGGAATGACGAATGTGCCCAACTTTCGAAAAAGTGTAAAAGAATTAGTTTCATGACTAATTTCAGAATACACAAGTACATACATGATATGGAAATCATTTCGAAAAATTGTGCTATATAAAGCTCTATTGCAAACTTTCGTAGTTTTCTTTGAATTGAAGTTTATTATCCAACAGAACTAAGAACCCATGGAAATTATATTCCTTAAAAATCTATAATTAACCAACTTCTAATGACGCCTTCGCATATAGGACTAAGATTAACACACACAATTTATATAAGAACTTTATTTTAAATCAATTGGTTTTAAAACTGAAAACCCGGACGTCGAACTAAATTAATGAAATTTGTCAATAGCAAAAGTTTACTCAGAAACATTGCCCGCAATTAACGAAATGTTTAATAAATATTTTCTGCAGCTACTAACAAAACATTGATGCTTTATCAATAATTAATTAACATTTGACGTATAAATAAAAGCGTTTCGTGAATTTATATTTTAATTGCACTTAGGAGGTAAATAAAAACCTGGTAATGGTGTTTAATTTTAAAGACGAAGTTTAATTAGTAAAATAAAGGCAAAAATATTCTATTATTCTACATTATTGTAAATTAATGTGTGTCCTGTACTCCAAAATATAATAAAAATTAATATTTTCAAGTATCTTTTCCGAAATTAAGATAAAACACTGTGATTTTTAAGTCACCTTTTATTTATTATGCTACTGTAAAATATAAATAAATTTAGAAGCAGAGGCTGGGGTAAAGTTGTATTAAATTAGCAAATATATGCACCCAATATAGACAACCTGTCGCAGAGAAAACCGACCTTTTTTAAAATAAAAACAAAACTTACTATTTTGGTAAAATTCCTTTATTTTTTTCAAAGTATGCAGTCGCCTTCGGTTTCAATACAACGTTTGCACGGTAAATTAGCATGCCGAATGAATTTTCAAGTTCATCTTTAGAGATGTCTTTCGAGATCAAATGGAGTTTGGAGAATAGATAAAAAACACAGGGTGCTAAATCCGGTGAATATGGTGAATGGTTGAAGATTAAAATGCTATTTATAGTTAGAAAATCAGTGATAAGCGTCGAGCGAGAACATAACACATTATCATGTAACAAACGCCAGCTACCATTCTTACCATATTGAGAGTGCACACGACGAATACGCGCCAAAAGACGCTTCATAACACCAAGATAATATACTGCATTGACTGTTTAACTAGCTGGTATAAACTCCTTATGCACTAGGACTTTCGAATCATAAAAACAAATCAACATTATCTTCACTTTTGATTTCTCCAAACGGCTTTTTTCGGTCTTTATCCGCTTGGATGCTTCCATTCAGAGCTTTGACGCATGGTCTCTGGATCATGTTGAAATCACTACGTTTCATCGCCAGTTAGAATATCTGAAGTTTTATTCCTCTTTTGAGTCTTCAATCAAGTCTGTACATTATTGAATTCAGTTAGCTTGTGTGGTACAAACCTTGCACAAATCTTTCTGTCTCAAATGCTGTATGAAAATTTGATGGGTTGAATCTTTGGAAATATTTAATTCCTTTCCCACGTATCGCAATGAGGATTTCGATTCATTTCTGATAAGTTCACACACAAGTTTGATGTTACTTTCCGTAGCCACAGATTTTTTGCACCATGACGTTCGTCGTCATTTATGTCCTTACGACCATCTTTAAATCGTTTATACCACTCATACACACTCGTACGTGACAAACACGCATCACCATACACTTGTTTCATCAATCTAAACGTTTCAGTAAAGGATTTACCGAATTTAAAACAAAACTTGATATTTGCTCTTTGTTCGAAATTAATTTTTCGATCAATGCCAAATACATACTATTACTTTTTGCGCAATTTCTCTGCTTCTAATGATGCAAATGCCATAATATTTTTTAATAGATAGCTTCACTAAGAATTACTATTTTAAACAAGTTCGGTTTTCTCTACGATAGACTGTTTATATACGTCAGTAATATACATGGACAATCTAAACAAGCTAATATGCTCAGAAAAAAAATTCTAAAGCAATTTCATGATTCAAAACGAAAATTGAAAATATATTAAATACTAGAGCTACAGTTATAACTAGAAAAAAACCAAGGAATTAACACATGCCTGCATTCATATAAATCGATATTCAAAAAGTAAATTGTAATTTTTTCAGTAGCAATAAATAAAAAGTAAATGGAATTGAACAGGTTAATGCATTTAAGCAACATCTTCTACCGTTTATAGAAGAGGAAAAATACATATAAAAGGATTAATATTTGCTAAAAAAAGAAGGTTGAAGTAGTCTTCGAGAAAGTAAACTAGCAAAAATACTAAATAAAGCAGCCAATACGTTATAATAACGTAATAGCTACGTATGCTTTAGTACAAAGAATGAAAAAATATACGCGCGTAGAAGTAAAGATTACGAAATTTTGCCTAGATAAGATTACTTACAAGGATACTCAACATAGAATGAAAACAGCCATTGTGACTACTAAGGTATCAGATCATTTTATATCTGTATTCTTGGAATCAACAGGTAAATAGCAATATTATAAAATAAATAGTAATAGCGGAGTAGTAAAAATTTTAAAGAAACTGATACGTACATGCATGATATCTTAGAGGGTAAGTTAAAAATGGAATCCATAAACGATTTGGAAACAGCAGGGGATACTTACAAATATATCTAATACGTACAATAATGCACAAGCGAGAGCATCAACAATACAAGAAATTCAAAAGACAAGTAAAAATAGGTTAAATAAAATATGGATGAGTAACAAGATAGCGCAGACTAAAACAAAGAGAAACGATTTATACTAAGGAATGAATTTATACTTAGGAATGAATGCTACTCGGAATATTCAAACTTTCTTTACTCCACCAGCACGCACTAATGTACTTTTTAAATCGCCCATTTCATTTATTTGTATTTCATATAATAAATTTGGTAATAATTGCAATATATTCAGTTGCTCCGCTAAGAATTTGCAAAATATATTTGGTGTGCCGCGAGATGAATGCATGTATGTACATACTCGTATGTTGAGTTTTGTAATAGTTAACTGTAGGGATTAATAATTAATTTTTTAGATGCAAGCTTCTTGTTACGTATATTTATGATTTTTATATTTGTAGTTCTTTATTATACATTGTCCTGTTATTTCGCAAACTGTTTCATAAGACCTAATTTTATATGTAAAAGTGGCATGTGAAATGTTATCCTAGTCCACTATGTTCTTGAAAAAAATGTTTTTCGCTTCGACGATTTAAAACTGCTGACTGAACTTAAACCCACTTTTAGCATTTCAATATATATGTATACTGTTGGGCAACAAATACTGTATTATTATTATTATCAATACAAAAGAACGACAAACCAAAAGAAGTTATTACCTAGAACAATTAGAAAACAATAGAAACAACATGAAAAACACATGGGCAAACAGTGATGAAATATTGTCCATGTTTGGGTAAGACTTTCACAAACTGTTTCATGAGGTCTAATTTTACGAGGGAGCGTTTTTATATTCGCGGAATGAGCGGGTTGTAGAGGGGTGAGTAGGCGCATTGGGGGCGTGGCCTGTGCAGCGACTCATGATCAGTATAAATACGAAGTTTCATTGTTATTAGACAGTTAGTCTTTGAGCTATCGTCAACCAAGTAACATAATCAGGAGTGAAAAGTGAAATATGGAAAAAATCGAATATCGTGTCGTTATAAAGTTCCTTACCAGGCAAGGAAAATCAGTCGCGACCATAATGAATGAGATGTCATTGTTTTACGGCGACTCTTGTCCAGGAAAAACCATGGTGTACAAGTGGCATAGTTTATTTAATCAAGGAAGGGAATCCCTTGAAGACGACCCGAGGCCGGGCAGGAGCATTGAGGTGACCACGCCAGCTCTTATCCAAAAAGTTGAACAAATTGTACTCGAAGATGCTCGACTAAAGAAGAAACAACTCGCAGAAATGGTTGGAGTATCCGATACAACAATTTTTAAAATCCTACACGATCATCTCGGCATGTCTAAGGTCAGCGCAAGATGGGTGCCGAGAATACTCACGCCGCCGCGAAAACAACAGCGCGTAGAGTGTTCGCATGCATTTTTGGACTTCTGTAATGAAGACAAGGATGGTGTATTGAATGGAATTGCTACTGGAGACGAAACTTGGGTTCATCATTATGAACCTGAGTCCGAACAAGACTCCATGCAGTGGCATAAAAAAGGCACAGTGCCTCCCAAGAAATTTAAAGTGTCACAATCAACTGGGAAACTCATGGCAACGGTATTTTGGGGCTCGGAAGGAATATTGTTGATTGATTATAAAGATAAAGGTGTTTCTATAACCGGAGAATATTACGCTTCCATATTAGAGCGACTAAAAGAAGCCATTAAAGAGAAAAGACGGGGAAAATTGACAAAAGGTGTTCCGCTTTTGCACGACAACGCGCCCGTCCACAAGAGCCGCGTTGCGTTAGCTGCCCTGCATAAGGTGGGCTTCGAAATTGTGAATCACCCACCCTACAGCCCAGACCGGGCCCCGAGAGATTATTACATGTTTCCGAAAATGAAAAAAGAGCTGCGGGGTAAAAAATTTACTGCCGATGATGAAGTCAAGGAGGCAGTTTCGGCGTATTTTGCAGATAAAGGGAAATCATTTTTTTATGAGGGTATAAATAAATTAATTGAAAGATGTTAAAAATGTATCCGTCTTGCAGGTGAATATATTGAAAAAGAAAAATAATTTGGTTTTTTTATTTCCACCCCTTGTCCCCCATTCCGCGAATATAAAAACGCTCCCTCGTATATATAAAGACGGCATGTGAAATGTTTTCCTAGTCCACTAAGTTCTTGAAAAAAATGTTTCTCGCTTCGACGACTAACAACTGCTTACTGAACTTAAACGCGCTTTTAGCATTTCCATAGCATAATAGTATATTTTGAAGCTCTAACAGAAAATTTATAATGATGCTTTAGGGCATTATAACTAAGCTTAAATTTCATATGTAAATTATGTACTCGTCATAAATTAGTAATAAATATTAACAAATATTACTACACGACATTTACTAGAAGAGTGAGATACTTTGAGTTTTCGTATTATGTCAACGACTGACAGTCGGTTGAACTTTGTTGGCCATATCGATAACAGCCGTAGCTCAGCAAGTAAGCTCTGGGCTTTACCAAACAAATTTCTAGGAAGTTTCGAAACGTAGCCACTTTAATATCTCTTTACAATGCTTTTGTTCGCAATAGACTTGAGTAAGGATCAGAGTTATATGGTAACTATACTGTGATGTGATTTATCACAGTTTAGAAAGAATTTTAAAACAAAATCGGAAATACTTGGCGTTTATAATACTTATATTGAACAAAATTTCAATTATAACATCTTACTAAATCGGTTTAATATGTAACCTGGTAGAACAAGAATAGAAGAAATGAGTGCTTTATTTATCAAGAAATTGATTTGAAGTGTTATTGACTGTGCTTTATTGTTGTCGACGGCACAGATTAATTCAATGTTGAGAGCACATCCCATTCACCCAGTTAACAATGCGAATATTATTTAAGATGACATATTTTTATTTTAATATTTGTTTTGATTTGAATACGTAGGTTGTCTTAAAAATTCTGCGAATGATACAGAAAAAAATTAATTATTTGAACCAATTTCTTTTATTGTTTTTCAAAATATTCGCCTTCATGATGCATGCACTTCTGCATTCGGTGGAACCAGTTCTCAAAACATTGGGCCCATTGCTCTTAAGTTACTTCAAATACGAAGTTTTCGTAGGCTTCCACAGAGGCTTCCGGGGTATTGAATTTCAATCCACACTTTTTTATTTTATGTGTGAGAATAAGAAGTCACAAAGTGTTAGGTAAGGACTGTAAGGCAGATGAGACACCAACTTCTTTCGTGAAACGTATAAAAACTCTGATGTTCGAAATGTGTTGCGCGTTGATGGGTTGTTTTGATGCCGAATGATTCACCCTCTTTGTCGTTCCTCGCGCACCACTTTTTGGAACAGTGTTGGCAAACAAATAGTTGTATACCACTTAGCATTGACTATTCGACGATCGTCTAGTGAAGTAGTAGCAAGATGACCAGTGCGTCCAAAAAAGGAAGCCATCATTTTCTCTCCAGAGCTTCGTCCGCACCTCGCCTTCGTGGGTTTCTCCTCGTCTTTCAAGACCGATTAAGCCTATTGTCGCTTGTTTTCTTTATTCGGACAACAAAATCAACTTCCGTTGCCTATAGCGATGTTGTACACTGATTTTTCTCGACCTTGGTTGATTCTTTTACGCATTTTTTGCACCAATCCATACGCGCCTTTTTAAGCTTCCGCTACATTGTGTAATATTCATCGAGTGTAAAGCTTTCTGACGGCAGGGTGATCATACAAGATAGTTCTGATTTGGATCATACATATGCCCAATGATGCCCAAATATCTCTGTATGTGCAGTAGTTGTCTTTATCATGTTGTACATGGCGTAAATGTTTTCTGGAGTGACTGCAGTGACAGGCCGTCCCTCACAAAGCATGTCGTTGAGTGAAACACGTCCACGCTGGAACTCGCTGTCGTTCAATAGTCGCCAAGGATGGTGTTTCATTACTAAATAATTGCTTGATTTTTTAATTAAAAAACCACTAAAAAGCGACAACAGCATATGCTAGCAATCTGTGAACACTATTAAGACTAAAAAATCTGAGAGAATACGACAAAAATATTTCCGACAGCGCCACCTTACGATTCAGCTACTTCCGAACCGCAAAACTTTGAAAGCTATCTACAGCGGAAGAACTTTCATTTTCACTTTTATTTAATATTGTGTATTATTCTTACTGTATCACTTTTGAATTATGCCGTAGGCCGGAGGTTTGTACTCTGAGCACTGTTAATAATAATTATTATTACTGAATGTTGAAATTTGACGAAACGGTAGTTTATATGGATTTGTTATTGCAGCATTCGGATTCAACATACTAAAAATCACAAAAATAAACCAAACTTATTTAAAAACTAAAGTTTTAATTAGCAAAACTTTAACAGTTTTCTTTATATATTACCTTTGTTTGTAATAAACATAGTACTCAATACCAAAATTATAAATATTATCGAAATACATGTTTATTTAAAAGCATCTATTTGAAAAAAAGGTTTACCCTAATTCAAACATGATCCATTATCGAATATAAATTTTACTTTGAAATATCTCAATTTATCATTTTAGATAGTAGCATACGCAAAAATGATTTATGAAAACAATTCCTTCCCTGACTATACATCAACAATCACGTCATTTTATAAGTTTGGTCAGCGAAACGAGGAAAGCAAATGATGAACATTTGACACTAACGTTTTCGCAGGAAATATGTTTCCCCCAGCTATCTAGGCAAATCCAGCATAAGTTGAAGTAAAGGAAACGTAAAAGTAAACTTTGTAACATGAGTTCATTAGCATATTTCTACGCTGCTCTGACTCGTGAAGATTTTCTTAAATTAATTACGACATCTCCACTTCAATAATCACTAAGTGTCAAGATGGATCTAGTTAAAAACAAACTGCGAGCACTTGTATTTCTCTACAGAAGTTGAAAATATTTTTACAGTAAATTAATATTTGAAATTTTAGGTGTAATGAATTCGTTTGTATTTCCAATTCTATTATTAAAACAAAGCTGTCGACTTCAGAAGAGGCTAATTAAAAGCAAATTTGTGTATTGAGTTTAAATCTAAAATTCTATTAGTTTAAATGTATTTCCATTATTCGTTTGTAAAATGTAACGACTAAAATACTAACAGAATTGATAAAATCCTATCTGAAAATAATTATAATGGATAATTATATACAACTGCAATCATTGTAAAAATACAATAAAACGTTAAATATTAATAAAGTGGTAGTAATTTACTGTTTTACAATGAACACAATATATAGCCGATGATTCAAAACTGCTACACCCGAATCTATGTCCTTTACTTAGAATCTTATCCTTAATGATCGACCTTTGAAAATAAAGGAACTGGCTGCAATATACCATAATCATCAGATATTTTAACAGAAAATGAAACTATAAATCCTCGCCATTATTCTTTATTAAAAGAGAGGAAGCCAAATAAAATCAATCTTAAAAGGTATAAAAATGTGTGCCATTCGTAGTTTAGGATTGCGATAGAATTCCGATATTGAATTCTAAAGAAAGGTGGACGATATAATGCTTCCTTACCTACTGTTATAATTCGCGTACATCTAATAATTTTTTATCACTCTTTAAGTTGTCTTTTATTAAATACAGATCGATTTGGAAACACTAAAAACCAACCAACTAGAAATCTCTTTCTTAGTTAACATCTGTGAACTTCTTTTTTTGTGATACGTATTTGTGCGTGTAGATCGTTTCTAGAATACTCTTTTTAATAATTCATTTAATTTAATTATTACGTTATATATTTGACTACGATCATGTCAAACTCTTAACACTTTCACAGGTAATAATATTTACCACCTGTTAAATACACATATACTTCTAAGTAGCCATTGTTTTACCAATTATTTTATAACGATTACATTAACCAAGTCGCGTGACATATCATTATAAATTACTATACATGGCTAGTCTTTTCATTATATTAATTTTAATATTGTCACAATCACTTGCATTATATATAATTATTTATTAATTTAGGCGTGGCTTTTCATTTCTCAACACTTTCTCACGCCCTATAAACACCATCCAAACATAGTACATAATTAGCAGTCGACAGTTGCTCAACGTATACCGCGTTCTCTATATATAACAAACCCCGACGAGGGACATATATCCACAAATATACTTACGAATTCTAGTATACTTCACACCTGCAACTCAATCACATACTGGATTATAACATTTGAAATTGATTATGTGTTTATTTGAAAATATATTCTTTCGTTAGTTATATTTTAATATATCTACATACACAGTTCAGCCATAAAATCCGTCGATATTACACTATTGTACAAAATTATAGATCGAAGAATTTCAAAACAACAAGTGTGTCGTGCGGAATAATATGTGAGTATTTATTTAGTAAGCGCTCAGTGACCAGAATTTACTATAGAGTAATACGAATGTCATGATCGCATGGCTATCATTAGGATCAATGTAATATTAATAATAACATGTTTTTTATAGAATTAAGCACTGACATTTAGATGAATGTTATTAAATTAATAGCCGCTAATAATTCACAAGTAGATAAAATCGTTGATTTTAATAAAAATTGCCTTTGGAATACCGCAGGTATCTCCTCTTAGAACATTACTTTTCAATAAATATACACCTTCTGAAATTATAATTTCCAGTATATTTTCAGAACATTTTCTATTCTATTCACAGAATTAAAAAGAAATTTCTTCGTCAATATAATACTATTGGAATTATTATGTAAATCGAGTGGCGTCGCGAAGAATTGATACATAATTTTGTACACTAAATAAATTCGTAGCATTGAATTCTGTACTGCGTTCAAATGTAATGTTCATCTGGTTATTGTTGAGATAAATCGTTCATAATTTTGTATTTGCGTAAATGTAATACACAAATAACAAATAACAACTAACTTTATTTTATTAATTCAATATTACCATAAGTGTTAAAAATGGTTTTTTTGTCAATACATTTTAAAATTCTCAGTTCAAAATTTCTTCAATCTGCAATATTATTTGTTTATCGTTTTAATATTAATAATAATAATGCATGCCTCACATCCCGCAATAGCTTAACACCAATTACAGGGCGCTTTTGGCAGACCATGAGCTACTAGGTACGTCCAGAAGCTGATATCTGTTTTCAAATAAAATATCAAGTAATTAAAAATTTTCTGCAAAACTTTATTTTACATTTTGAGGCCGTATGCAATTTTTCTACATCAAACATTTGTCGAATCTTGTAACGTGCTTTTGAATTCCTCTATCATAGAATTCTGCTGCCATTCTACTACAAAGTCGTGACCTCTTCTTTGAGCTCTTTATCGTTTTGAAAACGTTTTCCTACCAGAAACTCTATTAGTTTGGTGAAGAGATGGCAATCACTAAAGGTCAAGTTAGAGCAATATGGGAAATCATTTATAATTTCTCGACGAAGCTTTTGAAGGACTTATTTCATTTTCATGGCAACGTGAGTTCGCAGAAGCACAATGCCGTTAAACAGCATTCCACGCCTTCGCTTCTTAAACGACCACCTCAATTTCTTCAGTATCTCGCAGTATTCATCTGCGTTTATGGTGACTATTCGCGGCATAAATTTCAATAAGCAAAACTCCTCGCCGATACTAAAACACTGTTGCCATTAGAGTCTATATCATTTGCTTGAATTTTTTTGGTATAGTCGGTGAAACAAAGTTTAGCTTCAGGTATGCTACACCTGAAACTAAACTCACTATATACATTCTACACCCTGTCACCATTAGAGAAACAAAGTCATTTCGCTCCAAAAATCTTAAATCAGAGGCCAAGTGTTTCTGCTTGTGTTCATCCTTGAGCATGAGAAGAACCTACCTTGCACAAATTTTTGCTATACTTCAGATGATTTGTCACAACATCGTGGATAACAGTGCAAGACACGTTTGGAGAATTCTCACTGATGTCATCCAAAGTAACTATTGCAGAATTGCATGAAATTCCTCATTACAATTCTGCACTGAGTAATTCCATGCAGCATTAACTTATTATTATGACAAACGAAAACACGTCTTCATTTAACAACGTTCTTCCCTACATATAACAACATACAAACAAATATCAGAAAAAGCCGGAAGAACTTTTCCATTTAACACATGACATGATCATTAATAAAATCAAATCTAGGGATTAAACTATCAAGTTTACCCCCACTTTATTAGTTATGTACTCTTTCTTAGACTACTAAGAACAGAAGCTACTACTATGATTTAATTACACTCAAATCTTATTTGGAACACGTGTGCACCTGCACCACATAACTGACTACTCTTAACATTTATTTACACTCCTTACGAACATACATATATTTATCTTGATACTGCAATTATTTTAATCAAATATTCCTTAACAATGATATTACGTACATAACGATTGATTTAATTGAGATTATTTTTTAAACTTTGACATATGTAGGTCATTTCTATTTTGCTGATAAAAAAATAAGTTTTTCTTGTTATGCTATGTAAAACAGCATCATTGGATTTATATTGTTACTACATATATGTATAAAAAACAAAGAAATAAATGTCTAAAATTGCACTGTCATTATTACTGCGCGTTTCCATTTTCTCGGATAAAGCCAATTCCATCTACATATACTGATGGTACGGTGAATTTTAATCGCGTGCATTGTGTATTGCAACTATGACGCGAGGGTGGCAACACTTGACCTAAATAATAAGCTGTTATGCAAATAAAATACTGACATTGACATATATACATACAAATTTCCTAATAAAATACACAATTTAATCACTATCGTTGAAGCCTTCGAAAATTATAATTAATGTAAACAAGAACGAATATTATACAAGAAATTTTCAAAGAAAACCAATTAGAACATATATTAAAGAATATATGTAGATCGCCTAGAGAAACACATAGTTAAAAAATTTGAAATAGTATATAGAATTTAATATATTATAGAAAGTAAAATTTCATTAATTAAATTTAAAAAAACTTTATATAATAAATCAGCAATGAGGTACAGCAAGTTAGGAACTAAGACAAAAGTAAAAGAAGGGCGAATGGATATATAGATCACATGGAAGGTGATGCAGAAAAGTAAATGAAGAGAATCATTGGTACAATAAACAACTTTTCACATAAATCTCAAAAGTATCCCAACAATGCTCCAAAGTCAGTGCACTATATCTATTTCGTAATAAATAATAGCTAATATTACGTTGTGGAGAAATATCATTAATTTTTAAAAAATAAATATTTTAAAAACTGCAACAATTGAAAACAAGACAATAAAGGAACCATAGGTACGAAGCGCATTCTAATTTGTTAAAAACGAAACCTTTCAAGAACCACACAGCTCTGAAGAAAAATAAACAACAAGAAATAATTCGAAAGTACGTAAAATAAAACCTAATATTTTAGATAGGAGAACTGCTCAATAATGAGTGAGTTTGATGACAGAGGACAGCACTAGCAAAAACCTTATTTATTCTTCATTTTGGCAACCCATTTGAAAAATAGCTGTCATAATAAACATTCACTATTTGAACAGAAAGTGAACTGTTTTAACTTGTTTCAAAATATGGGCAACCAACCGATGATTATTTTCTTATTCGTAACAAACAAATGACGAACTCAAAGCCTATCTAGTGTCTATATACAGTGTATAATCTCTCCACAATTAACCACATCCTTAAAACAATGGACATATGAGTTTAAACGTACTTGATGAACAACGCAGTGAACGCCAAAAATAAGCGTGCATTTCAGAAATTATTAAAAGAAGTAAAAGATACGGTACTAGATAACTATTCAATAAAATTAAAGCGAAGTAGCAGAAACTATGCATTTTATGAAACCTGGAAGTTGAGCAAAGGGATCGTTTATTATGAAAATACGGTCGTTTATTTATTATACCACTAAGAACAGGACAGGACGTTACACAGTGATTCCAATTTTATATAATAAATTGGGTATGAAAGGTATATGCAAGACAAGTGTCGCATTTGTTAACTCTGGGCCAAAAACGCGAGCTAAAATAGAATTCAGTGCCCAATTTAGTAAAGATATGATGCGAAAGATTTTTAGCGTCATTCTAACATGGTGCCCTTATTATCAAGTGCACAAAGACATTTTAGACACACAGATGTTAGATCTTCTTTAATCAATATACAATTCTCATTAAATGGATGCCAAAAAAGAGCTTCATGTCATTATTTATGAAAAACTAAAATGACAGAGGCCCTAAATTGTAGTTCTGAGATATAGTTGGAATAAATGTTATAGATTTGGTATGCCGATACTCAACACAATGTTGCCTATTCGTCAGGTAGGAATCAAGCAAAGTCAAAAATGCACGAAAAACCTATCTGGTAGTACCAAGTAATCAATCTGATTAAACACCTTATAAAAATCGGTGTATGTGACCTCGACCTATCCTTGTATATTCAAATGTTCGAAAATATATTGACTGAAATCGCTCAAATTTCTAATTTTAGAACATTTACTCAGAAATCTGGGCCTAGCTAGAGACGAAACACATTATATATATATATATATATATATATATATATATATATATATACAATATATATAGAGAGAGAGTTGGTATATTCATGGAAGATGGATTTAAATATTTTCGAAAAGTTGGATAAAATTGAAACTGGCCTATAGTTGTTCACATATGAAGGATAATCTTTCTTTAATACCTGGACAAATGGGTGAATTCCAGTCAGCAGTATATTTAGATTATAAAATTAAATTAAGCAAATGATTTAAAGGTTTAGTATACACGACAGCACAGCCCCAAAAATTTATAGAAGAACCCACTTAATTCGGAACTCCTAAAGGAAATGTAGGCACTATTAAGAAATGGATAATGACATGAAATTTTAACATTCCTCGATTAACGATTCGTTACCATACTATATTTTATCTCACTTCTAGAACTAACGTAGTGTTTTTAAACACTCTGTACATTAACTTTAATAAACTATCTTATGCAAGTAACATTCATTATGAGTCTATAAGACATTTATTAAGACTGGCCACTAGAAAAAGTAGAGGGCGTTAATATGTTGCACCATCTCTCTATTTATGTCTTATACTCTTACTTCTTTATATCGTGTAATGTACTTGCATATGAATAATTGTTATATCGCATTCTCTCTGGGAATCTGTCCTCACCATTAGATCACAGAGACAGTGAATTCGAGTCTTTTTAATGTTCCATAAATTGCATTATGGAAGTATTTATTAAATTAAAACCCATGGCAGATTATTAAGTGCATACAATTATGCACATTTACGATGCTAAACTGAAAAATTCTAATTTTAACTGCTGGATACATCGTATATGTATGTTCCCTTATAATATGTACAATTTCATATTTACTTTTCCTTTTTTATTATTATTATATTATTATTTCTATTATTTCTTCTATTTTTAATTTCTTCTTGAACATTTTTATGTCAATTTTTTTTATTTTTGGCCTATTATTGAAAAAAATTGTTGGAAAAAAGTGAAATAATATATTCCGTAATGTCGCGACCTAAAGCACCACCGTTTTTGTCCCTTGACATCTCTCGTCTCTGTATCTACGTTCGAACAAACCATGTATGTAATGTGTGAATGCGCATTGTTGATCCTTTCGGGATGAGTACATGAAATCATTACTTCAAACTATCTTGGATAAATACTACTCATTGTCGTTAACACTGTGGTCCCAAAGGCAAACGAATAAGCACTAAAATACCTGTAGTTAATTGAAATACTAAAAGATATTAAAAATTATTTACGATAGTACCATCAATAGTTCAAGAAGAATTTATTTGGATATAGAATACTGTTTATTAACTTCTTTAAAATATCAAAAAGAACATTTACAATTTAGCAAGTAAGACAAACATATTACTGAAGTTAATCATAATTCAGACTATCTTATCAGTTACATAAGAAAATCGTTTCATACTCTGTAAATGATATTGTATACCAAGAAATGCAAGTACTATATAGACACATTTATGAAATAAGTCAAATGGAACGTATCGAATATCTTGCCATCAAAACTGAACTCGTAAATTCCCTCTATATCGAACAAAAGCTATAAACATATCAATTTATCCGGATTCGGATAAAATGTTGAAAATTGGTTTACATGTATACATCTAGACATTCCTTTCACTATTTTCATCTTACTTTTTTCCTCGCACGAACGGGTCGATGGAAATTGAATACATAAGAGCAGTACAACATTACCGCAGTTATTGAAAAAGCATTTGGAAAAATACGAGGATGGGTTGAAAAATGCGTGGAATGAAGGACAAATGGCTTAGTTTTCTTTCAATTGCTTTTTGTGGTGCTCTAGCAAATGGATTCCCCAAAAATATCTGCTGCCAAATTTCATATCGCCATATTTATTAATTTCGTTGTTAAGTCTATTTAATTGAAATAGAGTAGAAAATCACGTTGTCATTTAGTATTTCTTTTTGAATATCTTATCAGTGACAAGCCTTCGTAATAAGATGGAGGCCGATCTAGAATACTCAGCTCTTTCATTTTCCACTGTTGATAAATTGGTCCAATGGTTCAAATGTGGTAGTACAACCGTTAAAGGTGCACCACCTAGTAGACATCCGAAATCTGCCACTATACCGAAAATTATTGAAAAAGTGCATACTACGGAGTTATATTACATCACCACCCACCCCCATATTATATAAAGGGAATGCAAACCAGCTGCTTTTTGGCATATAAGCCATACGTATACAAAATTTTTTATAGCTTTCGTTGATAACAACTCTTCAGTGCCAGCAGATACTAGGAAAGAAAACTTACCTCAAATCTACATAATATTATGACCGCGATTTCTACGTGACAATCGCGACAGGTATCAATCACCTCTGTTACTGATATTGGCCGATCTTGAACTTATTTTCGTTGAGCTCTTCCAATTTCCAAAGCGCTATTCCAAAGCCTAGAATTTACATTTTTATTGACTCGAAACACTTTAGTCACACTAGTGTGTTGTTCCATTTGCCAATTAATTAATGACGCTTCAAACCTCTATCTCTGACAAATCGTGGTGTATTTCCGTTTCGAACGTCACTCGACACTGCAAATCTTCACTACTAATCACTGTGAGCTTTTGGATAGAAATAGAGGAGCACGTTGAAGCACGCTTTCGTACACTCTAACGAGGATCGCCATGGCGCATGCGTCAACATGTTAAGACACGTCCATGTATTCGTTTTCTTATTTAAAAAAGTTGATACTAATTTACAGATATTAACTGTTTTGAACAGTATGTATTCACTATGCTGAACCCTGATACTATCATCCTTCATTTTTCAAATTGGTTACTTGCAAATATGTAGTTATGTAATAATTGTTATAGTTAATGTGTATATAAATTCCATCGAATCTAATATTATTCTCTTTTTAATCAATGAAATTAATCTTTACAAAATTCTTTGGCAGTTAGTCATTATTCAGCACAATGTGATTTACTAATAAAATTTCCAGCTATTTGAATTTAAATTTTACCGCTTTATCTATATTCTTTTATTTTTTTAAACGCAACTCTCACGTATTTCCGACAACGTTGGTCATTTCTGTGATGTGCGAGCTTCAGTTGGTAGGGCTCTATCTGCGAGAAGCTCTTTACGAGTAATTATAATTCTCATAAGCACCCACTTGTAAATTAATGGCTGAATTTTATTTCTGAACCACACCGTGACAACCATAAAATCCATTCGTGTGTGAACGTATATGTATGTTATGTAAACGAAGGATTTAAATTAAAACATAATGCTTGCACCATGTGCTTGGAGATAAATATATAAATATTCTATATGAATTCTTATATATTTATACATTTAATTATTTTTAAGAGGGCTTAAGAGTATAGCTACCGATGTGAAAAAAATTCACACAAAATTAACATTCTTTGACATGAACGAACACAATTTAATACAAATATGTTTCATAGAAAATTTACATGCAGGATCATGCACGGTTACCGTATGTTAGACATATCTTCAGATTAACAAAAAATCATAGTCTTGTCTGGAAAACTATGGCGCATGAGTTCGTTCTTTAATTGATAGTCATTCGCATTTACCTTTATAACAGCTAACAGTTCCAACTTCATTTTCGAAAAATAGACGAGCGATTTGATTGTGTATTTAAAATATTTTGAAAAGTGTAAACTAAAGACCAAAGCGTACACTTTTACTTCCATAGGGAGAGGAGAGCTCGTCAACCTTGTGAATCAGTACAAGCGTATGAAAGGAAAACGTCAATACTAACGATGTTTCACGAAATTTTGTATTGGAGATTTTAATCTGAACGACACTTCTCGGTCAAAAGGCCCACCGAAGTTGAGGACGACAAAACAAAAGTGTTGAACGAGAGATTACAGATAAATGAAACAAACGCCCATCATTAAAGTGGTCATTACTACTTATAAAATCCAGAATGCATCAGTGAAGTCAAAATTTATATTTCTCACAAACTCGAAAAAAGTCCACTCGACGATGCATATAAGCATCTGTTATAGCAACAAAAATTAATGAAAAAATAAGTATGAACTATAATATATAAACTTCTGTCTGCCACACTCCGTTTTGGAATCAACAAGATAACGCTAAATTATATTTTGATAAGAACAAGATACTTAAAGCTATTCACGCATCCTCTTTTACTAATACTCCTATAAATTTAACGTGTCAACTCCCCGACAACGATATTCTAGATCTCGGTTTCTTTAATGTAATTTAGACATTTATTGATATAAATTTGACGAATTTATTGATTCGTCACTGACGCTTTTAACGACCGAGTTGTGACACATTCAAAGTCCGCCCATTACATCATTTGTGCATAATGAAAATGATGAAAATGATGAAAGTCAATGGCAGCAACCATTATAAGTTACCCCCTTTAAGCAAAGGCAATTGAAACGACTAAATCGGTTACTACTTTGCCTTAAGTATGGCATAGAGTTTATCCAAGCCACCCAAGCAAAATTTATCATTTGGGCTAGCTTAGTAGCCTTTCTTGTTATGACAAATTATTACATAAAAATGTTTTGTTAGGTTGGTAGTATATTTTCAGACATAGTCTCTGAAAAAAAGAGATTTTATTTCAAAACGGACATTTCATGAAATAGCATTTATTATAGGATAGATTGGGGTAATATATTTTTGCTTATCTTTTATGAATATGATGTTAACGCATATATAACTTGTACGTTAATACACAATTTATGTTGTCCTGTTACAGGAAAATTGTTGGACAATAAATATTATTATTATTAAAAGCAATTTAGTTCAAGAATTAATCTCGTTTCGGTTAGGTATTAAAAACAATTAAAAACATATCCAATTCTGTATCCCTTATTAAGTGCTTGGCCTTTAATAATTGATATTTAAGAACAAAAGAGGAATGTATAATCTGTCAGGTACAAGCATTCGCTCTATATTTTATTATTGTCTAAACACGATAAAACAATGCAGAATGGTATTAAAGAAAAGGAGTTGCAGAGATATTGTGAATCCTCTTCAAGGAAGGTTAAAGCATCTTTATCATCTAAAAAAATACGGCAATTATTGAGATTGACTACAAATTATTGAACAATAAGATGCATTCTTTCCGCACAGAGTGCAGATTTTCATTCGTGGCAGACATCAGATAAAATTAAAGTAAAGCATTTAGATATTGTATAGAACTGCATAGCCTCTATATTGCGTTTAACAAGCTGCAAATCAAATATTTAAAAACATTCCCTAGTATTACATAGTTTGATTATTTTCTTTTCTAAAGAAAATCTTCAGAAATACAAAGAAGTATCCTGATTTTATGAACAAAATTATTAACTAAAATAAATATGTATATACCGTATATATATATAAATATACACCATATATAGGGTGTTTTTTTAAGAGCTTGAAAACTTAAAATGATAATACAAGACAGAAATATTGTCGGAATGAATTTTTTTTATTATAATCTCGTAGATAATTTCATGGCATTTATTTTTTAAATATGATTTCCGACATGTCCGCGACTACATGGTCCATTCCATCAGTCCAATTTTTGACTACTTTTTCCAATGGCCGCATGGTATCAATGGTGGCTTGAATATTAGCTTGCAATGCTTCAAGAGTTGCTGGTTTGTCGGCATAAACCTTTGACTTAACATAGCCCCATAAAAAGTAATCCAGAGGCATTAAATTGCACGAACGAGGGGGCCAGTGAACGGAACCACTTTTGGAAATAAAGCTGTCATCAAATTGGTTTAGTTAAACGCGTTGTATGACAAGTTGCTCCGTCTTGTTGGAACTAAATGTCGTCGAAGTTTAGCTGATCAATTTCTGGAAACAAAAATTCAGTCAGCATAGCTCGATAACGCTCGTCACTCACCGTAATGGCAGCTCTTTTCTCATTTCGAAAGAAATAAGGACCGATGATGCCGCCAACGTATAAATAAACCGCGTCAAACAGTCAATTTTAATGGATGTAATGGTGATCCGTTAACGGCTTGAAGATTGTCTTCGCTCCAAATAGGGCAATTTTGCTTATTGATGTCGCCATTTAACCAGAAATAAACTTCATCACTAAACACAATTCTTTGATAAAAATTGCTCGTCTTCAGCCAGTTTCAAATAAGCCCAATCAGCAAAAATGCGACGCAAACGATGTTGGTTTGGCTTTAATTCTTGCACGAGCTGTATTTTATAGGCCCATAAGCTAAGATCCTTACGTAAAATTTTCTACGTAGTCGAAGGACAAAGGCCAACAAGTTGAGAACGACGGCGAATCGATATTTCGGCGTCTTCTTCAATACTTCGCGCTACAGCAGCAATATTCTCTTCCGCACGCACATTTCTTTGTCTCGTTGATAGTTTTGAATCGAGAAGAGTAAAATTAGTGCGAAAACGATCAATAACTGCACGAATTGCTTGTTCACTAGGCCTATTATGTTGACCGTAAAATGGACGAAGTGCTCTATGAACTTCACGAACAGATTTATTTTTTTCAAAGTAAATTTCCACAATGTGGAAGCGCTGTTCTGGCGTTAAGCGATTTATGATGACTTACCAAACCTTACTGAACAGAAATATCAACACAGTTTGACATTATCAGCTGTCAAACCATAGTTATCGATATCGATAGTTCTCATGCAGCTTAAAAAGCACCCATTATATCATCCTATATATACCATACAATATATAGTACATAAGATCGGGAATGTAAAACTTATGTGGGCAACCACCGGCCCGCTGTAGAGACATTGTCGTACTATTTCATGTCTGATATCTATCGCCAAAAATTATGAACACTACTTTAAAATGCACTACTTTTAAACGCGGCCCGCGAACGTATTTGCACATTAAAGTTTAGCCCACAACATGTCAAAGGTTACCCATACCTGATGTAAAAGATTAATGTTATACGGAAAATTATTTTTGCCCGCACTGTTTTCATCTATATATTTTCTGTTTTACGTAACGAAGTATATTTAGATACATCTAGTATCTTCATATTCATAAAATATAAGCTTGGATTTCAATAAGAAATTGTTAGAGCAAAAATACCAACCGTGTAGGAAATAAAAAAAAACTTACATGTACCATACATAAAGAACCGCATTCAACAGATTTCCACAGCGCATCAACAGATCCAATTTTCCTCGGTGAACAAACACACCATTAAATCTCATAAAGGAAAAACAGATACATTTTGCCTAGCCGACGAAGCGCACACAATGCAGGACCCCTATTTCAACTATTATGTTCCCATTTTCTTCAGCCTCCGCCATATTTCCCTTCATCTTTCGATATATTTCCGCCGTATTGTGAATTTAAAGAAAGAAGAATGATAATAAATTTCTTACGTTGCTGCTACCGATTTCATTCTATTCGAAATTGTGTTCGGCTGTCTAGAATGCGAGTTTCAATTTAGAAAAAATACAGAATCGGGTAGTAAATTCACACACTAACGAAAGAGATATTCCTAACCTTTGAATCGCTTGGATCCGTTGTACATACTTTATACGAACAGATATGTATATAAAAGGTTAACCTTTTATATACAGGTTGGTAGAAAAGTTTTGAAAGCAAAAATGAAACTGTGAATTTTTAAATGAAATTAGCTTTTTTTTATTCAATGTAATCTCCCTCAACTTCAATACATTTATTCCAATGATCCTCCAATAATTTTATACCATCTCTGTAATAATTTTCTGGAAGCTCTGCAAAAACTGTTCCACGGTTGAAATAGCTTCTTCATTCGATGAAAAACGCTTTCCACGAACGAATTGTTTCAAGTTTCTGAAGAGGTAGTAATCACTCAGAGCCAAATCTGGTGAATACGGTGGTTGTTCAAGCAATTCGTACTTTAATTCATTCAATTTAGCTATCGTCAAAACACTTTTGTGTGAAGGCGCATTGTCTTGATGAAAAATTATTTTTTTTTCGCTAAACCAGGTCTTTTTTCACGAAATTTTGCATCCAGTTGATCTAAAAGGTTACAATAATACTCTGACTTAATTGTTTTACCTTTTTCAAGATAATCAATCAATAAAATTTCTTTTGCATCCCAAAACACTGATGCCATAACCTTTTTTGCCGATCGTCCTAAATTCACCTCTTTTGGAGTTGAACAACCAACCGTAGTCCACTGTAATCGTTCTTGATTCAATTTAGCATCATGGTGGTAGATCCAAGTCTCATTCATAATTATAAAACAACGCAAGAAATCGGTTTTATTCCGCTTGAAACGCACCAAGTTACGCTGAGAAATTTGTTTTCGATCCAGTTTTTGTTGAATTGTTAACGAAAGCGGCACTAACTTTCCAAACAGCTTTTTCATATATAGGTCTTCATGTAAAATAAGGAGTACTCGTTCGTCTGAGATGCCTATGGTTTAGCAATTTCATGCTTAGTCAAATTCGGATCTTCACTTTATTATATATATATATATATATATACACTTTATTATGTACTTGCTCAATAAATTCTGCTGTTGTTGCAGTTTTTGGTCATCCACTACGTGGTTCATCTTCAACGCTTGTACGACCACGTTTAAACTCTTAAACCCATCGATGTACTGTTGGAAATGAAGGAGCACATTCCTCTAACACGTTCACCATTTTGTATGAATCTCTGTTGCTGATAAACCTTCCAAAACAAAGAATTTTATCACAACGCGATATTCAGTTTTTCCCATTGTTAAAAAATACACCGACACGTCTAATTCAAATGGATTGCTAACAATGAATGAATTGAGAGATCGAGATAAAATTTTTAGTGTGTTCATATGACACATGAAATATTAAAATGGCCTATGAATTTTGATTCCTCTACAGCTAATAGGTGTCGCTTTCAAAACTTTTCTACCAACCTGTACATATCTGTTATCTCAATGTAGTAGATAAATTCGTAAAAATAGTATTAAAAATGAAAATGTAAATTCCAATATACAACGAATTAATTAGATGCTCCTTTTAGTATGTGACGTCTCTATTAAGCAGTGACTACACACGCTTACGGGGATTCCCTACTTTGTGTATAAAAGGTTTAATAACTTTGTAATAATAGCGAAATACTTTTCTAAAATGCAGTATCTATACAATGGTATCTTTCTAGTAAACCTTACTCACAAATTTGGTAAATCCCCATCTTTGCTTGTAATCAAATAACGGATATGTATGTGGAATGCCCACAATATGTATGGTTATGTTACTAGAGCTTTGCTCAGTTTGCTGTTCTTTTTTATCAAAAACACGAAATCTAGATTCAGTAGGCACAATATGAAATTCATTTTATTTAAATCTCTATTAGATTAGTAAGCAATAACTATGTAGTATATTTCCTTTGTATTTTCATAGTACTTCCATTTATAATAGGTATTCATTGTATCCATAAAATATGTCGAATGGAAAATAAATTAAATGTTCATTAGATTCGTTCGTATAAATTAGAAGCTGTTTGACTAAATGGTGATTATTCAAAATAATAATTAGAGACACCTGATTTCTGCTTTGCGGCAATGTCACGGATAATGTGCAAGGGCGAGCATAGCTTGTCTATTTTCTAACTTCATGGTGCCATAATAAATACATTTGATATATTTTTTATCGAGTTTCAAATTGTAAGTCTGTGGGGAGACTCTTATAAATAAAAACACCTTCACTATATAAGGTATTTAATATAAAAAGGTAGAGAAATATTATAAAGCAAAGTTGCTGAACAATTGATATTGTTCGTTTGGGATTTAACGAAGAATGGGCAGGTTGTCTGCCACCTTCCTAGCAGGTAAGCTCAGTCGCATACTGCTAACGGTGGTTAGATTCTTATAACTGATAATTATAGATACAAATTAAGCCTGAAGGAACAAATGCGCATCCACTGGCGGCGATGATACATTTCGAAAGCGGTCGAATATACCCGAAGTCAAGACTCATATGCGTATAGTATGTGTAACACATGGATCAATAAGTCCCGAGACTAAGAATGAAAACAACATTTTTTTTTGCAAAATTTTTTTTTATTCATCAACATAATCACCTTTTAGGGTGATACAATGGTTCCAACGCTTTTCCAATTTTTCAATACCGTGTTTATAAAAAAATTTACCTTTCGCTTCAAAATAAGCTTCAGTTTCAGCGATGACCTCCTCATTTGAGCCAGATATTTTTCCCTGGAGCATTTTTTTAAGATCAGCAAAGAGCCAGTAGTCACTGGGGGCTAAATCTGGCGAATATGGGGGATGGGGAAGCACATCAAAACCCAATTCGTTCAATTTTGCCATTGTTTTCATCAACTTGTGGCAGGGTGCATTGTCTTGGTGAAAAAGGATTTTTTTTCTCTGCATGTGCGGTCGTTTTTTTGCGATTTCCTCCTTCAAAAGCACCAGTAAGTCAATATAATAATCACTGTTGATCGATTTACCTTTTTCGAGGTAGTCAATGAAAATCACGCCATGTGTATCCCAAAAAACTGACGCCAGAACTTTGCCAGCTGACTGCTGCGTTTTCGGACGTTTCGGACGGCTTTCGCCAGCTGTGCGCCACTCAGATGACTGCCGCTTCGACTCTGGAGTGTAGTGATGTATTCATGTTTCGTCCATGGTCACGTAACGACGCAAGAAATCTTTTTTGTTGCGAGTAAATAGCGATAAACAGCTTTCTGAATCATCGACTCGTTGCTGTTTTTGTTCCATCGAGAGCAATCGCGGCACCCACTTGGAAAAAACCTTTTTCATGCTCAATTTTTCATGAAGGATAGTAAATACACTTCCATATGATATCTGTGTCATCTCAGCAATCTCACGGAGCTTCATTTTACGATCTTTCATTATAATTTTTGTCACTTCACTCACATTTTCCGGTGTAACGGCTTCCACAGGTCTACCCGAGCGTTCCGCGTCATTTGTGTCGGTACGACCACGTTTAAACTCGGCAAACCACCGACAAATCGTTGCTTTTGATGGACAAGAGTCCGGGTAACATTTTTCAATCCATTGTTTAGCTTGCGTGGTGTTTTTACCCATTAAAAAACAATGTTTTATCAGAACACGAAACTCGGTTTTTTCCATTGTTTAAACAAACTACAAAACGACTTTACTCCAACCTCGATAACTCAGCTGTTTCTGGTCCGATCGACTTAAAAGTTTGACACGTTTCAAGCAAAGGTTAGTACTCTAGAAAGACGTGGTTACTGGTTTACTACGAGCGCCATCTATGGGTTAGTCTCGGGACTTATTGATCCATGTGTTATAAATGTTGGATTAGATTGATGATGGCAAATCGACAGCGTTCTTTGTTATGTTCGACAAGTATTAATACATTTCTTAACCGATTTTCGGCATTAGAATACACTGGCACTATTAATAAATGTATTTTTTGCAATATCAACTTTTTACCGTACAGTATTTTTGCGTGTAAAAGACATGCTAATAGCAAAGAACACCGGTTAAATGCGCAACGTGATGTACCATATTATATATTTCTATATGACCTTGATTTTATGTTAAGTGTGTGGCAACATTACACAAAATATTGTAGACAATGAAGAATTTCGAAACTTTTAGGGGAAATACATACGTTCTAGAATGGAGGTCAATTACAGTATAATTTTCCTCAGGTGAAAAACACGATTACGGATCAATTAAAAGTTGAGTTGAAATATCACAAAATATGGCTGACGGTAGGTGAAGCACCGGATGCAAGAAAGAATAGTATTTTAAATGTGTTAGCACGAGATTTCCTTGGCTCTTCTTTTACGTAGTAGAATACTACAGAAGACAAACGCGGAAAGGATAGTAGAAACTATAAAACATACCTTTGGAAAGTTCAATATATGGGCTACACATCTTGTATGTTGATTACAGATGGAGGTTCGAATATGGTTAAAGCTGGAAAGTTACTAAAACAATCTTATCCTCAATTCCTTCATGTAACCTGTTTGCTCCAACAGTTATCCAAAAGTAGACCAATTCATAGTTTCTAGCAAGAAAGTGTTTATTAAATCTCCAAAACGCATTCGTGAGTTCGTGAGTTCGTGAGAGCAGGCTAGTCTGGACATTCTTCAGCCACTACAGCCGGTATTGACGAGATGGGGATCGCGGCTCACTCAAATTCAGGCAAATGCACTAGCTTCTAGAACACCATTCTGAATTATCAATATAAATATAATAAACTGCTTCTCTACAAGCAAATATTAAAACCGTATGGAACTACGACACTCAACTATAGAGATGCATCAAGGAATCAAGCATCGAAGTCATAAAATATTCACGAGCAAAGTAAAGATGCCTCTAAAGATAGAACCAAGAGGTGTACACCCGAACATCAGAAAACCCTTGAAAACCACAAACATGTCGAAGTAATCTCGGTACGATAAAAACAATTGTTAGATGTCTATAAAGAGGCTAAATCCGTTCGAGTTAGTGTAGTGGTCGTGAAAGTGCTTAGAAATTAATTCTAAGCATATATCTACCCCGGAAACAACATGATTAAGTATTATGCGGAGCAGTTCGCTGCTCATATCTACCAAGCAGTTAAGTTTAGAATTAGGACAATTATGTTATATAGAGTTCATCGAGTTGTCTTTTCGGCATTTTCAGAAAGAAAGACTCTAATGATAACTTTGCACGTATGACAATAATTGACAATAATAAGGTAGTGCTTTTGTTTCAACTCAATTATTCATAACATGAAAGTGATGTGCAACTGCTATTCGTGTTATTTATAATGTATTGGACTGTGATGTATGTACACAGAATAAATAACTCTTACATTTACATGCTTTGTAAATGAAAAATTAATCTACTATACTTCGCGTAGTATAAATTTTTTAAACTAAGGAAATATTTTGTCAACGACAACAATTAAGACTAATTATATGCTTCCCTTAGGCAGCAGAATGAATGAGGATTAGCTCGATTTCATTGAAAATACGTACACCAGTTTCGACAAATTAGTTAACAAAAAGGAATTTAAACGGAAGCGCCACACGAATAGAATTTTCATCTAAATAGCAAAACAATAATATGAAAGAAACGCGATGAACCCAACATAATTATTGACAAGTAAAAATCTTATTGTATTTAAAGCAAATTTCAAATAACATTGCGGTATTTACCAAGAGCTTATAACAAATGATTTCGATCAAAACAGAAACGTGATGAATATGAACATTTAAACAAGATTTATTTACTCATGTGATATAATACCTACGGAAAATATAGTTCATATTTATTGAACGAATTTAACAAATCCCGTGATTTAATGGAAATGCGAAACCTCAGGTAATTTATAGATTCGCATCGATAATGTCTATTTAAACAAATGTATTGCAACTTATTAATTACAAACTTTATTTGCAGAATGTATATTATTTGAATACAAAAATTAAAAGAGGAAAACAACGGTAAATTTTGCGAAATGAACAAAATGTAATTGGTATTAACAAATGATTAAGATCTTTTATATATTTACAGGAACAAACTAAATGGCAAATAAAATGAGAATATCACTTATTACTAAACAATATTCGCCTTTATTCGCCTACACAAAAACAAAAGAATAAGTCACAAATCTGATTATATTTATACAAAGTCTTCAGAGGAAAGAAAAACGTAATTTATTCTACGACATTTATAATAAAATACCATGACAAAGCCGTTTCTTTATATTTTTTATTTCCTTCATCAGCCTTTATAAAATGCTACTTTTGAGATGTATTCGACATCTTCAATTACAAAACTCTTATTCCTTCGGCATTTTTATTTAGCCGTTCGCTTCGCTGGAGTACGTCAGATCAGCAGCAATGTAAAATAAAGCTGTTCATATCAACATGGCTTTATTATATTAAGTGTCTTTTCTTGTTTCCCTGTTTGAAGTGGGATTTGGGATATGTGATACCGCAGAGTACGTTGATGTCTTGTAATTTCCAGATATTTTATATTCCGACAGACACGCTTCACACAAAACATAAGCTATCAGTTTTCCCTTTATCTAAATAGAATTTCTTCCTAGCGCCCACAATATGTAATTTACAATACGTAAAATATAATCGCTTAGATGTCAATAATCTGATAATTTTAATAACAGTTCCCGGTTAAAATATTAGCGTCACCTGCAAACATGTTTTTCGTTGTATAGCAAAACGCAATAAAGAATTTAACGAAAAATATTTATTGTAGGTAATGCAAAAGTAATGCTCATGAAGAGATTACTAGTACTTCATTTTGCTCTTATTTCTGCTTGTACCCTCTTCATCATACTTTCTACACAGGCTTTTATTTACTTTTTAATCGTGCGAACATTTTTCCACACATTTTAGATATTGGCTTTCAGTTCATGATTAGTGGAATTTTCTTCTTAAATAGACTACCGATTTCAATACGAAAATTTTCAATAGCGTAGGTAGCGTAATTCAGAATTTTCCGACTACGGAAGTACCTACTGGCAAATTCACTGACTCCAAAAAGTTTGTTCCAGGGTTTGCCTTATGACAAAGGGCACTATCATGCATAAAGCTGTAAGGACCTTCACTAGGGCCTAGTTTGTTTAAATATGGAAGCAGAACATTCTCCGACACTTGTTTGTATTGTCTTTGTTCCATTGAGCCTTGGCAGTAATACAGGGACTGTGAATCTTCCGACGTTAGTACCAAATCATGACGGATGGTAGATGTTATACAACTGTCACCGCACAGGGTTCACTATATTGCTCAAAACTTTGTCCTCTCACAAACTGAGCCCTTTCTGTTATTGCTTTTATTGTTAGATTCGCCACTTAACACAATCTAGAAGTGCGAGTATCACACCAGGTTTTTAATCAAAAAAGACAAAAAACAGCACATAATCGTTCATATTCTGTATATGTATTCCGACAACTAAGTTTTCATCATGAGCCAATTATTAATCACAGTGTCGTACCTGGATTCGCAATAATGCTTACACAGAAAAAATTTCATACACTCATTCCGCTAAAACCAAACACACCCAGTGTGTGTTGGATTTTTAGCGGAATGAGTGTACGGAATTTTCTGGCAATTACATCCATGGAACTAAATTATGAAACTACAGACTTAATTTATCGAAAATGGTGAAAGTAATAAATCCCTTTCTTTAACCATATTCTCAAGCTTTATTAATAATAGCGCATACAAAAACAGTGTTTCTATATTCCCTAAAACGTATTCACGATATTTACAGATAATGTTCCCTCATCTTAGTAGATTTTCTCTTTATACTCAGTCGAAGTTATTAAGCTTTCTTCGAAATTTCTTTTAGAGAAAATCATTTTGTGTTCTCGAATTTGCGAAGTGCAACTCCTTGATTACAATGCAAAGACGTTTCAGGTTGAGCTACCAAATTGATCCTCTGAATGGGTGGTACATTCGCAGATGGTATTGACAGTTTGTAGATACAGGATGTGTATGTAAAGGAAAGAGTCCTGACCGCCCTCGTGTTTCTGAAGAAAATGTTGCACGAATTTAAACTGCTTTCCAATGCAATCCTAAAAAATCAACTCGTCGTGCCAATCGGGAGTTACAACTGCCTACAACAACAATTTGGCGTGTTTTGAGACGTCGGTTGGTTATGAAGCCGGACAAGTTACACTTGTTACAAGTTCTGCGTCCTGATGATAAACGGAAACGTGTGGCATTTTGTAACGAGATTCATGATGCTATTGACAATGATAGCACTTTCGCACAATGCATCGTGTTCAGTGATGAAGCGACTTTCCATGTTAGTAGTCTGGTAAACAAACACAATGTTCGAATTTGGGGTCATTGAACATGTACGAGATTCGCCTAAAATCAATGTGTTTTATGCGATATCCCGATCATCTGTTTACGGCCCAATCTTCTTTGATGGAAACATGGTTAACGGTCAGCAGTATCTAGCTATGTTACAAAACTGGTTGTTTCTGAGGCTGCATGAAGACAACTTCATTCTTCAACAAGACGGGGCACCCCCTCACAGGAGTCGCCAAGTGCGTGAATATTTGAATGAAACTCTACCGAACCGTTGGATTGGTCGGCAAGGAGCTGGCGATTTAGCATGCCTCACCTGGGCTCCACGGTCACCGGACTTGTCACCCTGTGACTTCTTCCTGTGGAGTTTCGTTAAAGACAACGTTTATGTACCACCACTCCCACAGAACTTGGAAGAGTTGAAGAACCGGATCCGTACTATCATAACATCAGTGACGAAGGACATGCTTGCCCGAGTATGGGAGGAATTTGAATATCGATGTGATATTGTTCGTGTCGCTGATGGAGGAAATATTGAACATCTGTAATCTGAACTTGAGAGGTTCGTAAATATGTGTGTAAAGTTTCATATTCGTATATCTTTAAATATTAATAAATACATACATTCGAAATACGTATATTCTTTTTGAAACACCCGGTATATGCACCCTCTCGTACCATTTCCCACAATCAATACGTTGTGTAAGCAAGCATGTTCATGTGTTCTAATTTTCTCATTTAAATTCATCCGGTAATCGCACCATATCTAAGCGCATCAAGCATATTGCATCCATAACATTTTCGATTTCCAATACCTACTATTGTAATATGACATTGGTCCCCTAGATTGTTGAATAAAATTATTTATTTGATCATTTATTTGAATCTATATTTGAATGTGAAAGCGTTCTTATGCTCCTTCAACATGTGTGGAGGAGAACCATGCTACAAAACGTTCGACTATTGTTTAATAGTATGTCTTCAGCATTAGTGGAAATCCATTTATTTTCAGCAGACACTTCAGGAAATAGTTACATATATTAAAACCTATAGTTTTCACAATTATTAAATAGTATTATCATGATGTTATCGGTACTTATACGTTATTTACATAGGGCAACATATTGTACGTTTAATCGAGTTATACTCTTCATAATTAAAACACTCGTCATTAAATAAACATCGAAACGGACCTAGCACTAGACTTTGTGGTGCTGACAGTACCCCATCTTATACAAATATTAAACCGCCGAATTCGACATACTTCATTCCGTTCTTAAAGAAAGAGTATTTCCTACTAATGATATCATATTTTCTTTTGCTACATACTTTCATGAATATGACGAAGAAAATCGATGAAAACGCACCAAGATATAATTAGAAATATTGTATTTACCAAAGTTTTACTTCTTCTCTTAACATGACAGAGAAAAACTCTATTAAAATTAATCCCAAAAAACAATATTCCAGATTATGTCCCAAATATCATCATCTTGACATATAGGTAATTGCATTTAATTCATTTTCATTATTCGATTATCTACGATTTCCTGTAAAAAGTTTTTAACTTAATAATACTAAGTTAGATGAAGTTTACGTAACTAGTCCTATGTTGATAAATGCTACGAAGAAGGATAAATAATTAGTGAGTAACGAAAGAAGGTGGTACTCATAGAAAATCTTATTTGTTTCCTAACTTGTTAGTCTTTCTAAACATAATTATCAAAATTTGCGTTGGTTCTAAACGTAAGAGCGTTTATTATTTAAATAGAAAATGAACGAATTTTACCGGGTGTAACGGAAAGTCATTACCGATTTTTTCGTAGAAAAAAACACATAATATTCAAAAAAATGGTAGAATTTATTTTTTCAAAGTATTGGCCATTTGTCCTTTGAGTAAAATCATTCATCGAGCCATTTCCTAACTTCTTCGAAATTGGGGAAGTGCTGCTCTGCAAGCACGTGCCCACACGAGAAGATGATAATCGGACGAGTCAAGATCTGGGGAGTACGACGGGTGCGATATTATGTCCCATTAAATTGCTTTCAACGCTTCTTTGACCGATTGCTGCCGGTATGAGATGGCGCGTGATCGTGCTGTAAAATCACTTTACTGTATTTTCGGCCCATTCTGTACGTTTTTCTATGAATGCATGGTTCAATTTGTTGTCCTCAGTTCGCAATACAGCACGCCACTCTGGTCCCACCTAGCACAGGACATTGTTTTACGGCCAAAACGATTTGGCCTAGGAGTGATAACTATGATTTTTGCGTCTAAAAGTTTCAAAATCCATTTTTCATCACCCATCACTATTCTACGCAGAAATGACTTCTGATCATACCTTTGAAACAGCATTTCACAGACGATTTTGCGATTTTCTATTTGGCTGTGATTCAATTGATGTGGCACCCATTTTCCCATATTTTGGATTTTTGTCAGTGTCAGTAATCGGTCACTAATCATTCCTTGAGCCACATTTAACACTTACGCCGATTATTTTTGAGTTTGAGTTAAGTCTTCATTCAAAAATTTAATATTTCTATTGATTTACGCTATAGTAATGACTAGTGATACATTGATGAAATACTAATATGACCGAGAAATCTGCAAAGCAAAAGAAATCTTAAAAGATTCAAATCACCTAAGCCATGACGACGGTTACCCCCTACACAATGCCTAGCAACCCCTTATCTTCAAAAAAACTCCACCGTAATCGCAACGCGGTATTGATTTGTTACGAACAACATTCCTATACAAACCCACCGGAAACAGACTTACGTCAGTTTTAACGTAAAAACAACGGCAGTAGAAACCGTTAAACCCTAAAGATGTCTCGTGTAAGTAAAGACGAAGGGGACAACACAACTAGTGAGGAAGCGATTCCAATCCGGAAACCAAGATAAACTAACCATGAACAATGACTGCGAAAGTTTACAAGTCAAATTACAATCATACAATTTCATTATTCATTTAAAATGTTTAACAGTTTTAGAATATCATATAATTCTCCTTTCTATATATGTAACACATCGATCAATAAGTTCCGAGACTAACCAACAAATGACACCACTAATCACGTATTCGCACCACCTGTGTATAGTACTAACCTTCAAAAGATGCGTGTCAAAATTTTATGATATTCCGACCATTTGTTGTCAAATTACAATGGTTTAAGTGATGCTACTTTCGTAATTTTCCAAATAATGTAAGAAACTGAGTTTCGTGTGTTGGCAAAAGATGGTTTCTAATGGGAAAAACCCACCGTCCGAGCTAAGCTATGGCTTGCAAAGTGCTATCCAAACGTTGCTCTGTCAAAAACAATCATTTTTCGGTGGCATTCTGATTTCAAACACGGTAGTACAGACAGAGACAATGTTGAATGCTGTTGTTGTCCAAATGTGACTGTTATTCTAGAAAATATCAAAAAAAAAACCCTGAAAATTGTGATGGTCAATCGTAAAGTGAAGTTGCGCGATAACTGACATCCTGAATATGTCTTTTGGTAGTTTTTATACTATTTTACATGACCATTTGAGCATGTAAAAGCTTTTTTCCAAATGTATGCCGCGTTTGCTCACAACAAAACGAAAACAACAACGCATCGATGATTCAGTGCGCTATTTGACAGTTTATGCGAATAAGCAGGAGCTTTTGCTTCGGTATGTCACAATGGATTAAACATAAATCCATCACTACACTCTGGAATCAAATCGGCAGACAGCTGAGTAAAGAGCAGCCTGCGAAAGCCATCTGAAGCGCCCAAAAAGATTATGGTCTTCGTATTTTCGGATGCGCATGGTGTAATATTCTTCGACTACCTTGAAAATGGAAGAATCATCAATAGTGAATATTATATAGTGTTATTGGAGCATTTGAAGGTAGAAATTGCAAAAGCAGCCCCATATGAGCAAGACAATACACCGTGTTTCAAGTCGTTGATTACAATGGCCAAATTGCCCGAATTGAACCTCGAATTGGTTCCGTCCTCTAAAGTATTGTCCAGATTTGCCCCCAGCGACTATTGGCTGTTCACAGACCACTTCACAAAGATGCTCTAGGGAAAGAGACCTGGCTCTGATAAAGAAGTAAGTACTTAAACTAACGCCTATTTTGAATCCAATGTTAAA
This sequence comes from Dermolepida albohirtum, assembly GCA_031893035.1. NCBI lineage: Eukaryota > Metazoa > Arthropoda > Insecta > Coleoptera > Scarabaeidae > Dermolepida > Dermolepida albohirtum. The sequence continues at coordinate 144,451 of JAVIWB010003856.1, read as the reverse complement.
TTGTTTTCCATGGCCGTCATAGAAAAGTTAGAAAAGCCAATTTGCCTCAACCAATATATTTATTTAACCTTGTTGAATTTAATAAATTATAATTTATAAGTTGAAATTAATCGTTTTATATACTGGAATGCTGTTCATAACTGAATGCTAGACCTAGTTTATTCAAAAGAACCCAAGCTCAACCCACAAGAATATATAAAATAATTCGTAAAAGGAGTCTAATTTTTTAAATGTTGTGCTGTATGAGAATATTTATCTCGTAACGTATATTTTATTCTCAAAATTTGTATATACTTCCTTAATAAGCCCGAGGATAAGTAAAATATCAAAGAGATATCACAGCAACATGTAGAGAATAAATTGGATTTTGACTGTGGTACATATGTATGTTTTTGAAATAGTGACCGTTTTTTTTTTGTTACCGTACATTATATTATTTTACATATTTACGAGCTTTTGCTCTTCTTGTTTTTGTGCCCGCATAAATAATATATTTCTAAATATTTATAAGCCGAGATTATGTACCTGCCAGCTTATGTGAAATACACGAGATTTGTATTTTTGTATTAAAAACTGTACATTGTTGAACCAATAAAGTATTATTAGACTACGGTCGCACTACATTAAAACAGATATACGGACGAATAACTCATAAAAATAAAATGATGACATTTTATAAATTTATTGCTAGAAAAGGCAATTCATTAGAATTAATTATAAAACTTGAACTTTTTCAGAATTTCCTCTAAGAGCGAGAAAAGTTTTGTGTTTTAACCTTCTTTTGACTTTTCGTAATCAATTTTACTCATGCTATCTATTTTTAATTGCCAGTTTAAACGGTCCCGCCGACAAAAACAAGATAATTTATTTTTCAAAAGAATTTCGACGTATTCTTTACGAGTTTTATGCGAATGTGCTTCTTTTTAATTGGCATTTAATGAATTCGTTTTATTTGTATGAATTCGTAGGTATTTGTCAGAATGTTTCCCCATCGAAATATATATATATATATATATATATATATATATATATATATATATATATGTCTATAAGCATCATTACTACAAAGGCTCAAATTGCCACGGTTGCTATGTATTTAATCGCGATCAATAGTTATTAAATATATAACTCAAGAAATCTAAATACATATTAGAAAATATCGAGTTGTTTGATCAAAAATGCTCCCTGAACTTTAAGCAGCACAAATTGAGAATTATCCAATTACACAGCATTTTTAATAAATTATGAAACAAGTTAAGAAGTAAAAACAAATTTCAAAAAAATGAAGATTAACCAAGAATGTTATTGAACCAAGTAAACAATGTTTTCAAAATATTTTGTGAAGCCTAGACGATTACAACAAATACATCAAGATGTTGCTATCAACAAAAGATAAATGTATTTTACTAAAACTTGCTTCAAACTCATCATGTTATAACAGAAGTAAATAACACAATTAGTAACCGTACTATATAATTACTAATAAGTGTATATTAGAAAATGTAAAATTCATAAAATAAGACCTGAATTCGCCAAAAATGTTACAGACTCGAGTGAAAAATGTATAGCATTAAATTTTCTAATAGAAGATTTGATATGGATGATCCCAATGGTTGGACTTGATAATATTTTCACGTTTCACGAACGATATTGTTTTAAAACCTAAGCAAATGGATAAATTAATGCATGATGTGAATAAGTGTTAATTACAATGGAAAAACGACAATATTTTTTTACAATTGCGTTAACAGAAAACGATTTCAATTAATTGTTTTGAATAAGAAAACTATCGTATTCACAATTCCTCTTTATTATTGCTTTATTATTGTTTTACTATGTAGTGCCCTTTTCGTCTCTTATTGCAGACTACTGAATTCGCCGAAGGGTTCGTCCAGATTTCAAGGCAAAATTTAAATTGCCAATTTATAATATATTAATATATTAGCAATTTCGATTAATGATCACTTTCTATTTCTCCAGTAAATTCATCATTGCGCTCTCCTAGAAGTCTTGGTTTTTTTCGATAAAAAAGCGATTCAAGTTCAGAAGTCCTAAAGAAGCAAACTGCATACCATTAAAGGAGAGAGTCTGCAATAAATGATAGTAGGGTGGCTCACTATTAGGGAATATAGTGAACGAGGCAAAACACCCCATCCACAACTCGTCAGTAACTTTTGATGTCCGAAAAGAAACATGTGATCTAGCATCATCGTATGGAAACACTCTCCCTTGTCGATTTGATATTTTCTGGCGCTCTTTAATTATTTCTGTCTTAAATTTTTTAACTAAGATTAATATTTAATTGAATCTATACTTCGATTACATTTAATATATTTAAGATTGTGCTCGCTATGCTTAATAACACATAACACAAGATTCTTTTCTAGTACCACCAAAAACAAAGCAAAACCAAGACTTGTGTTGATGTGGATTGATGTGGTTCACCCTGCCTCGATCCAGAACCCTTTTCATTCCAAATTATTACAAACAATCTATTCTTCGTGTCTTCAAGAATAGATAGAGATCGCATCGTTAGTATGGTGAATCGTAAACAAATGTGTGGGAAATTAATAAACGCTGTTATGGAATATAATTAAACACTGTTTGTCCAAGAAGTCAAAAAATGGCTTTTATAAAATAAAACAAGCTAATCGTCAACTGTTGTATCTTCTTATTTTCGAAGGTCACCATATTCGTTAATGTTGCTATCTTAGCTAGTTATCATAACGCAACAAATGCTTCAGAAAGCATATAATAATGAATGCTTACTACGTACTTGACTTATTCAAACTTTAGGTAATTTTAAAGTGGTCGCGAAACGTTTAAAAAGGTAAAAAAATCGCACCGTCCAAAAACTGAACTACGAAAATTTAATATATCCAAAATGTACGTAATTTTAACGATAAAAACTCGAAATTATCTATGAAGTTGACTGAAAATTAATTGGAAAATGAAAAATAAATTATGGACAATCTTTTGTCCTTCTAAATTAAATTCTAAACTTATTACTTTCAAGTTAATCGATCAAAAAAATGTTTTGTTGAAACCATTATTTCTGGTAGCAAAAATCGCTAGAGGAACCTCTCATTTGTTTCTATTACTACGAAAACATTATTCATGAATCCGTTCCGCCTATCTCAACGATTGAGTACGGGTTTTATCTTGATATTTAATTGATAGCGAGAGTTGATCGCATAGCTAATAACTCTAGCACAGTAATGCGCCATCTCTTCGTACGGTAATTGAGACCAAAAAAAAACCAAGCACTTTGTAACATGTCTTGTTTCATTGGCTTCGTTTCCTGATGAAAGGTAAGTAAGACGATGTCATTAAGGACATTAAAACAACAAGTACGATCCTCAACAATGTCCCAAAAACTGAAATAAAAAACTTTTTTTTAGTTGATTAACCGTACTAAGTGGCGTATGGAAACTGATGGAGAGTAAGTTGTGCAATTAATCTGTCCTATTTTCTATCAAAAGGTTGATCTACCTTTATGCTAATTACAACACTGTTACACGTTCGAAAAAGAAAAAATTGCGGAACGATATATAAATATATGTACATAAAAACGGAAGACCTAATAAACTGGACGAAGCAAATAATTTCACTTTAATACATGGCTTTAATACGAAAATAAAAAGGATGTAACCCAAAGGAGGAATTATTTAACAACAAGGCAAGAGCGAGAATATCCCCAGAGGATTCTACTGGGTTATACACGCTAGAAGGGCGATAGAAGTAACTTATCAAGATAATAATCTAATAAATGGAAAAAGATTTAGAACAACGAAATAATTACAAGACAGACAGAAGATCACAGTAGAGAAATTCGAAGAAATCATAGACGTGAAAGAAAATGTAATGTTGATTCTAAGGACCGGAATACACAAAAGATTAAAAGTAAACTATTCTAAACATTCGATAGATATTTAATAGAGATATATTATACAATTTAAATAAATGAATAACAGACGGAAAAGCCTAGTCTTAGAATTACAAATAAATATTCTTACCAAACAAGGACAAATGATTCGCTACAACAAAAGATAGACGAAAGTTTTCCAGTCATTTTTCTATGCTTATGGTACATAGCTAGAAACGAAAATTTGGATATATTATTTATATTTCGATTATTATAGGGCGTATTTATTTCGATTTAACAACATTAAAAAATTAATATGTTTCTATTCAAAACTACAACAAAAATTGAGGTATTTCACCTTTGTAAAACATAAATCTGCATATTTGTGACGAATAAGCATTTGAGGCATTTACAAAAGTAAAAACACACGGATTGTGATATAATTAAGTTAATAATGCAACTACATACGGAAAAGAAATCTCTAACCCAACTTTAACCAACTTTAACGTTACAGTGTGTGCTATGGCATAATTAATAATTAAAAATACCCGGAAGTGCTGAAACTACTATGAAAAATGGTGGTTCAAAGGTTCTAGGTGAAGGCGTTAAGAGAACTGTTACAAACGCGATTTTAAATCTATGAATCAGTACATTAAGGACAGGTATAATTGGATACTGGAGACACATTCAGAAGAGCAAAAACCAGATATAACAGAAGAGTAAGGGAAAGTAACTGTACAAAGTTGGTAACAGTTTCGCTATGATTATATTGCCAATTTCAGCCATGCTTTGGAAACCTACTGCCAAGATTTCACCTAACCCTGTTTTCATAATTAGTTTAAAGTAAACTATTTATTGTTTTTGTGTTAACGTGAAGAAAAAAGAATTTCATGTGTTACTTAAACATTAGATTTTACGTGTAAAAACAATCTAAGAAATTGAACAAAAATTATATAAATATTATGGTAAATCTGCTACTTCTCATAGAATGATTTGAAGTTGGTTTACTACTTCCAAAAGTAGCCATGTAAGCATAGAAGATGTTGAATGCCTACATTTACGGTAACTTCTTTAGAAATTATTGTATTAATGAAGTCCATATCATTGAAAGGAGCGACCGCCGAATAAAAGTGTGTGAGATAGCATGTGGTAAATATCTAAATCAAACTAGTACACAATATTTTGCACTATGTTAAAGTAACCGCAAAATAGGTGCCGTGCTTCCTTACTGTTGAGCAAACGCGAACTCTCGCTGCAATTTCAAATGACTGTACGGCGCTAAATCCAAACGAAAAATAAGAGAAAATTGTCATCCATATGTCACTGCAGATGAAACTAGATATATCACTATACATCGCAGATGAAACTAGATATATCACTATACTTCGAAGAGAAAAACTTAGTCAAAATAATGGATTTCTTTTGATCAACCTGTTACACAGAAGGCAAAACGTCAATAAGGTTATAGCCACGATTTTGTGGAATTTCAAAAGCATAATTTTTATTAACTGTTTACAGAAGGAAAATTGACCAATATTATGCGAACTCTCCTTGCAATTTCAAACAACTGTATGGCTAAGTTCGAACGAAATACAAGAGAAATTTGTCATCGATATGTCACCGCAGATGAAACTAGATACATCACAATACTTCAGATATAAAAAACTCGATCAAAATAATGGATTTCTTTTTATGAAGGTGTTCCACAGAAAGTAAAATCCCAATGAGATTATGGCCACGATTTTGTGGAATTCCAAAAGCATAATTTTTATTAACTATTTATTAACAGAAGAAAAATTGGCCAATATTATGCGAATTCTCGTTGCAATTTCAAATAACTGTATGGCTAAGTTCAAACGAAATACAAGAGAAAATTGTCATCGATATGTCACCGCAGATGAAACTAGATACATCACTATACTTCAGATACAAAAAACTCCATCAAAATAATGGATTTCTTATTATGAACGTGTTCCCCAGAAGGCAAAACCCCAATAAAATTATGACCACGATTTTATGGGATTCCAAAAGCGTAATTTTTATTAACTATTTACGTAAGGGAAATCGACCAATATTATGCTGACGTACTGATACGTTTCGGTGCCAAACTGAACGAAAACATTTATTCAGGAGAAGGTGTTGTTACCATCAAGCTAGGCCGCTCTCTCATTTGTCAAAATCAGGAGTAATTTGTACTGCGTCATCCACCATATGCACCAGATATGACGCCAAGTAATTTATCTTGTTCCTATACTTGAAAAAATATCTCGATGGAAAGAATTTGAAAACGAATGAGGACGTGAGAGCAGCAGCGAATGAATATTTGAAGGACCTTCAGAAAGACTACTTTTTAGACTGAACTAAGTACAATTGAATGGAAAGTATGTTGTAAAATAAAATGTATATCCCTCCCTCAAATAAGTATTACATAGAAAAGTCACTCTCCCGCCAAATCACTCTCCTAAGAAACCTTTCATTAACGATCTTAATGCAATAGTTACCTATTACAGATTATTAATTGAAAAGTGTACTAAGATATCCTGAAACAATATTTATTTAGCGGCCTAAAGAAATCATTGTTAGGAGAGGAATAGCTCCTCCAATAAGATGAAGATCCAAAACAAACAGCTAACGTACAAAAGTTGTTACTTTATAATGTACGCTCACTGCGTCAGTCACCAGATTTAAATAATTAAACCAAACGAACAACGAAATATGTCGAAAGAAAAATAAAAACCCATAACATAACTAATAAGGAATCCTTGAAGATAGCATTATTAGAAGAATGGCAAAATATCTGCCAATTTTAAAGAATATTTTGTTAAAGCCATTCTGAAAATACTGGCAACTGTAATAGAAGCAAATAGACTCAACAAACTATTAAACAATACATAATTAATTTTAGAAATCATTTTTGTTATGTACGAAAATCTTTGCGATATTCGATGTTAAAATACCAAATTCTCTTATAGTTTTAAAATAATACTCGTAGCTCTCATATTTGTTATTAATATTCTTTAATGTGCCGAATGAAAATAAATATGTCATAAATATCATAATCGGATGTATACATTTTAATGATCAACATTCATGGTGTGCGCGAAAACTTTCGTGTCTGACTGTAAATACATCTAAGAGAAATTTCAAATGTAGAAACTTATAACTTCATTTCCTTTTAGCGACGCACTCAACTCCACTTTAAGTTTTTATATTTCTATAACAATTGATTTTCTGCATTCTAAGTACCTGTAATGTATCTTTCATTTTCTTTATTAACGTGTATTATTATTATTGAGTCACTTGATACATACACAAGTATGTATTGTAATGGGATTTAGTATTCTAAAAATGTCTTTTGAAAGTGACTGCATATAAATTTAAATTATTTCCTTTGAACAAGTATGATGTTAAAATAATTAATACACTTTCATAAATCATGTAATTACTTAAAATATTCGATAAGACTATTTCAATAACGAACAACAAAGACAGATAAGAAATGTATATGTCTATATGTGTATTTCTAGTTAATAACGTCTAAAGATTCTGTTCGAAATTACCTCCATTATTTACAATGTATGTATATTCGAGCTCTTGGTATCAAATTTCTTCTTGCTATTTGTAACATGTATTTATTGATCTGAGAGACCTGGAATCCAAATGAATAAATAAAATACAACTGTTGTAAAATTGAAATTCCTGGAATGAGTAATGTTATAAATGTAAAGATATATGATAGATGTACACCGTAGCTTTTCTTTAATATCTATTAAACATTACGTGATAAAAGACCTTACATTGAGCATTACTTAGATATTAAATTAAAATAGTCGTTACGTATCCAAGAAAGAACAAATGCTAAATCGTACTAGAATATTAAACTACAATTATCAAATATTCTTAAACAAATATCCTTAACCCAATAGTATGTTTGTATATATATATATATATATATATATATATATATATATATATATATAAGTGTAATAGATTTATAAATTTTATCTAACTTTTCCCTATATGTAATTAATAAAATTTACTGACTGTAATTTTTTTTTCTAAAGAAGCTATCAACCATCGATATGTGGTAGCCAATATTATAAACTCTTTGTTTAAGATATTCCATATTAGAGAATGAGATATCAGAAACACAAAATTAATTGAGAAAAAAGACATTTGCGAATCATTTATTAGATCAGAAACACGCACCACCAGATTTTAACAAGCTCAACGCTTTACATTTACGTAATAAAAGTAGAAAATTAAACCTCTTACTGCCTTTAGGAATCTATTTGCATAAAAATTCCATTAACACAAAGTTGACCAAACTTGTCTAATTTATTCACCTCTACAAAGTATATTGAAAAAAGGTTGTAAACAGAGCTTTCCAATACAGTTCCTTAGAAATAATATTGTATCTTTATAACCTAGGATAATTAACCTTTAAGTACACACTTTATGGTAGTTATAAAAAGAGGTTCTGTAATTTCAAAGTTTATAGCCGTCTGATAATGAATAATGAGTCGGAAAAATTGCACACAGTGACAAATAGAGTAGTGGTGTAGCAATGTAGATTAATATTTTATCAACAGCGTCATGTACTTGATAGGTACATACATTATTTAATTTGTAAATCATACTGTAATAAGCAGCTAATTTGTGTTGCCTAGAATGAAAGAATTTGTTGCGTATAAATTGAAAATTCTAATTTACTACTAAGTCGGTTTACTAGTATATATATATATATATATATATATATATATATATATATATATATATATAAGTCTAGGAAATGAATTGCTTAACACCTGAGTTTCTTTAGTAAATTAAGTATACTTATACGAGTTGACATATTTGAAAAGTGTTCCTAGTTATCTGTTAGTGCCATTAAAACCTATAAAAAAAGCCTTTATGCCAAAAAAAGGGCATTACTTTGAATAAGCATCTTTGAAATTCTTAATTCTAGATTGATGAAGATATCTGCAAGCAAGTAGCTGAGAGTATTGGCCATTACTAAGCCTTTGGTACAGATGTGAATGATGTTGAACTGAAAATAGTTTTGTACTGTGCATAATATATTTACAATTTAATTTATAATAATTGGGTTTGTATTATTTTCTTCCAACATTTCGTCAATTAATAGAGTTGTTTCCTCTAATGGTACACTAGAAAACAAGTTTTTGACGTCAAATGAAATTAATTTTGTTAATATTAGACTTTTTATTTTGTTTATTAAGTCACTTGAATTTTTTATAGAAAATTTAGGTTTCAATTAATAATATTAATATAATAATACCAATCGATTTTTCAGAAACGAGTTACTATCTTTGCGTATCACTCAAATCAGGAAATTAATGAATAGGAAAATGATGTAGGACAATCTGCGGCACACAGATTAATACGGTTTTGGAGGTTAGATTATATAAAAGGAATTAGATGTGAAGATCAAAAATGAGTTAGAACCAGCATAGCAAAAAAAGAAAAGAAGGGAAGTGGAAAAAAATGATTACCAGCGCAATTTCCAATTATGGGTAAAGTAATAGATAATCTAATTCAGATACACAGTAAGAAAAAGGAAAATTTAACTTCAACAACTACGGACCCAAAGAGGAAGGAATCGTACATGTACCATTCTTTCCTCTTTGGGTCCGTACATATACAATCTATTTACTACACATCCGGTTCCGGTAAATTCAAGTTATTCCTTGAGAAAGTTTAAAATTTTTTGTCCTCGAATGACTGTCAGAAAGACGCTTTGTTTCAGAAATATAAGGTGATGTCCCCTTAATACATGCGGTACTAGAAAATCGTTTTCAACATCAACTTTCATTAAACATTTGGCAAACATGGTTGGCTAATTTAACCGGTATTTCTACCAGAAAGAGGTAAAGTGCATCGAAATATTTTAGAAGAATTCCTATCTGGGTTTCTAGACGATTTTCCACTGACAACCAGAAATATAATGTTTAATGAAAATTAAAATAGTCCAGTAGTTTATAGCTTGCTCGATTCCCAGACGTAAATCCCTTAGATTGTGTTCGTATGAAACCATTTTAAAATATTAATATACACTACGCCACTGTGAAATGAAGAGGAAGAGAATTTAAAAAGTCGGATAACCGATCGGTGTAATGCAACAACCCCGGCGATTTTGAAAGATTTCGACAGTTAATAAATAGAATGTTGGATACAAGCATTCTAGCTGGTGGTCGTTTTCAGTAGATTTTGTAAATTAAGAATCTTCACATGTAATTCGAAAAACTTTATTGATCTGTACCTTCGACACAAAGCATCTTTCCGAAAATCACCTGAGGCAAAAAAATCTTAAAATAGCCCAAGAATTCAATTATGATGCAGCTATATTGAAATTATTTGAAAAACCAGAATACATATGGTTTCCAGTAAAGTACCGAATATGAGGGGGAATTACTGAGTTTTCTACTCATACGCTGTTATTTGCCTATGCAATAAAATAGCAGTACCATAGCTGGCGGCACTAAACGTAGACATATAAAGTTCTATCTGTTGCAGAATAATTTAACATTTTTTAATCACCCATTTCTGTTGTCATATGGGCCGAGCAAAACATTGTCCGCCGGAAAGAAGAGCAATTATGCTTCATCTACTTAAGAGAGGTAAAAACTGTAGAAAATACGCTCTCATATTCTGCGAAAATGATTGCAAATACTAAGAACTGGAGAAAAGTGAAGGAAGAGTATGGTGGAAAGACGAAAACTAGCCCTAGAGAAGACAGAAACATTTTAACTTGTGCAAAGAAGACACCGTTCATAAGTTCAACTGCAGGTAAAAGTGAGTTACACCTTTGTATAAGGACCTCTACTACGAGTATTAGGCGAAGATTCATTCAAGGAAAGCTGCGTGCAAGAAGGCCGAGGTAGGTACCATTATTAAATAATAGGTAAATATAAAGGAGATTGTCGTTTGCTTATGAACACGTGGGGAACGAAAAAAAGTTGCATAATGTACTGTGGTCCAATGAGTCGAAAGTAGTTTTATTTAATTCCAGTGCACACCAACAGCACGTACGAACACCACCATTGACAGCATTTCAACTACAATACAACAAAAAAGCGATAAAAATTCCGAAGCATCATACTATGGGAGTATTTTCGTGGTTTAGCGTAGGCCCTTTAAACAAGACGGAAGGTATAATGAATGCTCATATCTATGTGAACATATTACAAACTGTGCTTCTACCATATGCAAAGGAAGAAATGCCACTAAGATGGATGTATTTGCAGGACAACGATCCAAAACATATTTCTCATAAAGCGAAAACATAGTTCCGAGATAATAACGTTCGCGTTTTGGGTTGTCCGGCACAATTGCCAGACTTAAACTTCACTGAAAATTTATGGATGGCGTTGAAAAAGACAGTATCTGCTGCTAACCCGCAAAATATATATATATATATATATATGACTATCTGTGGAGAATATACCAAACCGAAGGGCAATTTTTCAATTTTAGCGGAGACATGTAGGCAACTGGTGAACTGATTGGCCCCACACGTGGCAAGAGATAATAAATAGTAAAGGTCAAGCAACAAAATATTAAGTATTTCAATCCAATTAAGTAAGTAAAAATAACTTTTGGTTAGTATTTTGACATGACCGCTATTTTAATGCACAATTATTTTGTTTTTCCATAAATATAGAGTTTTATTTTCTCCTAACCTATTTATTTACTGTTATAGTTATATAACATGTTGGAATAAAGAGTTCAATGAACTTGAATTTTCTTTATTTAACGTATCAATTGATATTTCAGCAAATTTAAGACCACTGCTAATAGCGTCTTGTCTTTCTAATACCATTTTCAAGAATATAACTAACTCGTAAAAGGACTGGAAGTCTCTGAATGACATGAATTTCACTAGTTAAGTTAAAACAATAAAATAAACGATAAGACTACGTATACTCGTACGTTTCCATGTCGTTTCAGCTGTAGCAGCAATATATGTCACGTATGTATGTACGTGACTAAAGACATTGTTCTCATATTAACATCCACGTTTCACTTTACATTTGCACGGGATCACTCGTATCGTAACTAAAGGAAATTTCGCATCCTCAATATCTTGCGTACAAACATATCAAACATTATGACCGTCGACTACCAGTAATATCATGTACTGAAAATTAATACCCAAAAGCATGTTATGACCACATTGGACCCTAAATTTCAACAGATGCCAAAACTACATGCATATGAAATAATATAAACGCTATAATTGAAACACACAAATCCATTAGTGAAAATCATAAATTCAAGGATAAAAGATAGTCCTATTTACATGTCAAAATGCGATTTCGTATTAAGATTAGTTGAATTGATTTAAATTTAGTTAGTTAAAGGACCTCTTTTAATTTTATTGCACTATCGAGACAATGGAAACCTCGGTTCACCCCAAGTTTATTTCAGCGAAATTGAATTTCATCGAGGTACCTGTAATTATTTTTAATTGCGTTTGCGACCTAATCCAAACTGAATGTAATTTACTCTACAAATTGTAATTTATAAACAGATTGTTTGCATAATTTTGTGTTTCGTTTCGCATATTCTAGACGATTATGCAGACAATTAAGCTTCATGATATGAAGGACCTGTTGTGTTTGTAAAATATTCCTGAATGAAATTTCTTCGAATACATTTGTTCGTAATGTACTTTCAGCTCTTTCGATATTAATTTTTTTCCCAAAAAGAATATCGTTATTACATATTGTATTTTCTTTTTACCACATTTTAACTAACAAAAGTAATATATGATTGTAGAAACAACTTTAATCAGACAATTTCAATTGCAGATTTGAATGGTAGTGCACTTCCATCAAACAATTTAGCGATCGCTGCATGCATTGTCTAACAAAGCAGTGGATGGACTCCGAAGAGAATATTGCCATTCTTCATAAAACTGACAACAGATTGCATTCTAAAAATGTACGGAAATATATTAAGGGTATGTCCTCGTGGTAAAGCATGCTTTCAACTAACACAAATGGTCAATATCTTATCGTCTTCGAGCTCTTAACTTCGTGCTCCAAACGGATATCATAAATTACATCGTTTCCATTTCTGTATTTTCATACGGAACTCATCACATTCGCAATTTCTTTCATCCCTGTTCTTTCACAATATTAAATACGATAGTACATTCATTCAAAGTTTCTGAGTAACCACGGATTATACGATAGGGATTTTTCTCAACGTACCACTATCATGGAAAGTAATTCAGATTCTCTACAGGTCTTCAAAAAAATGTTAACTGTTGAAGATTTTTATTGAAACTTCATAACTAACAATAAAATAAGTAGACAGCTGAGTTACAAAATTTATTGTAAACCAAACCAATTATGTTGCCGTACCAGAGATAGGTTCATCAGGTGGATGAAAACTGTTTTCGACCACCAAATGAGACCACTTCATGGCAAAACAATTGTACAATATAAATTTTGAAACAAATTTATTTATCTACCTATCCCCTTCTTCAGAAGAGGGGAACCATTGCGCCGCTACTGTTTAGATGTTGTTTTGTTTCGAGCATATAATTATAAACTCATGTCTTATCTGTAATAATAAAATGGCTCATAAAGTCTATCTATTTTTCGCAAATTCTCCAAGCACTGACGAGAAAAAAGTTGCGAAAACCTTCTTCGTATCCAACTCTTCATTCGAAACGTATAATGCGCATTTTTTAGAGATGTTTATAGGCACTACTATCTCACACATTTTCAAAAGACGGCCTTTAACGCTATAGTATGCACTTTTTCAACAATTTTCAGCAGACTTCAAACATCCACTACGATGCATCTTTAACGGTTAAGCGGTATGTCCGCATTTCAACTCACGTACCTACTTATCAACAGTTGAAAATGAACGAGCGTTCTTCAAACTAATTATTTAGAAATTCACCTCAATGGTGATTTGCCCAAATTTTTGATCAGAGGTAAATATTCAAGCCACCCAACAAGCTTTGAAAGCTCAATTAATAATTTAAAACTTCTCTGAACTACACCCACCGAAAAACCACATATATCTACTATAGTTTTTACGATATTCCTTTTGATGGTTTAGTACCATCTTGTGAACTGACTCAACAATCGCATCTTATTTTATCGCTACTTCTTTTGGAATTTCCGCGTCTAGTGCATGCTTAAAAGACTCTCTTTTGGATTTAAGATCCCAATACCAGTGTTTAATTAGATGATGTGAAAAGGCTGACATCACAACCTGTTACTACAAATTATTTGAAATGCTTAACCTCCTACATATTCAAACTAGGCCAGCTGGTAACTCACTCGTAAGTAAGTAGCTTATCACGCTGAGGATCTCGAGTTCGAGACAGTTAAGCTGCTGCCCAGGAAGTTTGTTCGTGGCTTCTCTTTCCCGTGTAAGCGAACATGAATTATTATTATTATTATTGCTCAGAAAGCCTGAATATTTATATATTGTATATTTTGCGATAATAGTCTTACCTACTTTCCATTGACTCAATATTAATTCTGTTTTATTAATTTCTAAATGCAATTAGAAATTCAAATATTAATCCTTCTTTCTTTGACACAGAATAGGCGTCTATTATCCTGTCTAGATGCTTGGTGTGCCTAATTTTTAGCGTGCCTATTCTCTTGTCTCATTTGTTACTTCAAACATAACCAGAATCCTACCCTTCAGCTTACCGCGTCTTTTCTTAAAATCCGCAGCTTGTAAGAAAAAACGGAGACTTCTACTTTAACCATGACCAAGGCTCCACCTACGTATTCCACCTACGAGTTCGTGAAGTTAAGTTTTACCTACGCATGTAGCGAACGCAAAATATACATAGCATCCTGACCCAGGATATACACACATAAACAGGCAAGTGCCTCACGTATCGTTCGATACATATTTTAATATAATCCTTTTTCTATTTTATTAAACAGCTTTATATCTCTAGACTTACTTTTATTAAAGATTTTCGTTTAGGTTAGTTTTGCTTTATCTGTTGCTCTCGATCTTATTAATTATCTCTATGTAATATACTCTAGTTTAAAGAAATAAATTAAATTATTGAATACAATTTTAAGGGCAATCCTGTTGTTTTATTTCCACTAATAATCTTTCTTTCAGCTTGGCACACGTCCTCGACCTTTGATAATTTGATACTTTGCATTTATTACAGCGCTTCAGATAGCCGGACACGCGCTCGTAATAAATTCACTACCCACCACGTGCAAATAAATAGTTACTATTAAATAATATTATCTTTATTATTTATTTAGATTAATTAAGGGGACATTTAACCAATTAATACATATACATACCGAGTTAGGAGGTAATAATATATCTCTAAACTAAACTTTCTGATTTTAGTGAAATTTAGAAATTGAAAACAATTTTCTAAAATAAGGATTGCTCTTATCTTTCCTAGTCAATTTACAAATTATAGATAACCTTTCCTATGTTGTAATGCATATTTCACTTCCTGAACACTTAATAATGGAAGCAAATGAATAACTACGAGGGTAGTTTGACAAGTAGTGAGAATGAAAAAGAAAAACGAATTTTTTAAATACAAAATAATTTTTATTTTTCAATATATTCTCCTAAAAGAGCAATACATTTATTCCAACGGTGCTCCAATGCCCTTATGCCATCTCTAAAATGCGATTCCGGAAGGCTTGCAAAATACTCATTTACGAAGATGATAAGCTCGTCGTTAGACGAAAATTTCTTTCCACTTAGTGCCATTTTCAATTTTCGAAAAAGGTGGAAGTCGAAAGGGGCTAGATCCGGCGAATAAGGCGCATGCGGTACTAATTGGAAATGCAACTCGTGGATTTTGGACACCGCAACTGTGCTGGTATGCGAGGGAGCGTTATCTTACTGAAACAGTATCTTTTTCTTTGCCATTCCTGGCCGTTTAGCACGAATCTCAACATTTAATTTTTGTAGAAGTTCTGCATAATATTGCCCGTTTATTGTGGCACCTTTCTGAAGGCAATCAATGAGCAAAATGCCCTTTGAATCCCAAAAAATTGATGCCATCACCTTGTTTGCCGATAAAGTGGTTTTCGCTTTCTTTGAAGGTGCAGAACCACGTTCTAACCATTGTTTCGACTGTTGTTTAGTTTCGGGTGTACTGTAGTGTATCCAAGTTTCATCGCAGGTAACAAATCGCCAAAAAAATCCGGATTCAGCTTATAAAGGTCCAAACACTCATTGGAAATACGCAAACGAGTGAACTTTGGATCAGTCGTAAGCAATCGCGGCACGCATCTTGTCGAAAGCTTGGAAAGGCCCAATTCTTTCGCTAAAATGTGGTGTACGCGTTCTGTTGAAATGTTTACCATTCCTGCTATCTCTCTCACTTTGAGTCGTCGATCTTGCGTAATAATATTATGGATTTTTATAATCATTTCCTTGGAAGTCACGATTTTGAGTGCTCCAAAGCATGCTTCATCAACACAGCTTGTTCTGCCGCGTTACTGTAGTGTATCCAAGTTTCATCGCAAGTAACAAATCACCTATAAAAATCAACCGGATACAGCTTATAAAGGTCCAAACACTCATTGGAAATACGCAAACGAGTGAACTTTTGATCAGTCGTAAGCAATCGCGGCACCCATCTTGCCAAAAGCTTGGAAAGGTCCAATTCTTTCATTAAAATGTGGTGTACGCGTTCTGTTGAAATGTTTACCATGTCTGCTATCTCTATCACTTTGAGACGTCGATCTTGCGTAATAATATTATGGATTTTTATAATCATTTCCTTGGAAGTCACGATTTCGGTTGCTCCAAAGCGCGCTTCATCAACACAGCTTGTTCTACCGCGTTTAAATTCATTTACCCATGTATTTATTGTGGCGGATGATGGAGCATATTCACCTAATGTTTCCCGTAACTCATCTTTTATTTCGGTAGCTTTCATACCCTTAATTACGAAGTATTTAATCACCGCACAATACTCTGCTTTTTCCATTTTAACGAAACGACGTGTTGCTTCTTTTTCAATCAGCTGTCAAAAATAAGCTAATCAACCGATTTATCTAAATATCGGAATGTAAACATATAAATAGTCAACCTAAATTACAGTGCATTTGCTTTACCAATTAGAGCGCCACCTATGTGTCATTCTCACTACTTGTCAAACTATCCTCTTATAAGAAAATAAATAGACATGTTTGTTTCGTGCCAAACATTTTGTCTTTTTCCAACGTTTAATGAAAATATTAACTTATATATATATATATATATATATATATATATATATATATATATATATATATAGTTGTAGGTCTTTCGGTTCATTATTATGTAGAAAGCTTTTTCAAACCCCTCCTAACATTTACATTTAACATTTATCTGTGTAATATTGTAATTTTCAAAAACGAATATGAGATAGAATAAAAGCTAAAAATAAGCTAAGCAACAGTACTTGATGTTCAAATACCGCATACTATACTTCAACTACCAACGATATTTTATTGTAATTTATAACTAACTCAAGAAATGAAAAAATGAATTTCAGAAGAGATGAAAATGAAGAAATTAATTTTATTAAACATACACGTGTAAATGTAAGTAAACGAAAATCTAAATATAATTACCTTTATAATCCAAAAAAGTTTGAACATAAAATCCGATTTAAGGTATTTCACTGTGTACAGTGGAACAGAATCCGTTATAATATACTAATAAAGTACCGATATTTAAAGACTTTTTAATTTATAACACTCTAATTCCGTAAAATTAGAAGATTAAAACAGGCTGTAATTAGTTTTGCAAAGACTTCAAAGTTAACGAAATAAGAGACCGACACTGGATTTTATTTTGAAAATTTCAATGTAAGTGACTAATTAAAGGAAGATTAAAAAGTTCGCGAAGGATTTGATGAAACAAATTGAAGGTTGACGTTATCATTAAAATCTAGTTAAAGTCGGTTGTTTTTTTGTTTTCGCAACTAACCAAAAAAAATGGGCGAAATTTATCAAAATAACGAAGCAATAACTGAAATCGGGATATAATGAATGAAATTTGGAATTGAAGCAACTAAAGAAAGAAATTGTCGACGAGAAAAAACAATGAAACCTATTAATAGCAGAAAAGGCTACCCTCAAATCAACGGATTGTGCGGAAAATCCGCTAGGATCTCAAAAACATGTTCGAATGGAGGAATAATACACCTACGTACTAAATAAAGTATAGGAAGATAATAAAAACACGACACAATTTACAGAAACCAATTACTCATGAAAATCTATATTTTTTTAAAATAATCACGAAACCATTGAAAAAGTTTTTGAAAAACACGACGAACAATTTTAATGTAATTATTGTATTATCAAACCAAGCATATTAAAATATTGATCACTCCAAAAAAGTAGTGAATATACGCATATGTGCGTTTTTTTAAAAACTTGAAAACTTAAAATGATAATACAAGACAGGAATATTGTTGGAATGAATTTTTTTATTATAATCTGGTAGATAATTTCATGGCATTTATTTTTTAAATTTGATTTCCGCAGCTACGAGTTACATGGTCCATTCGATCAGACCAACTTTTGACTACTTTTTCCAATAAATCTGTCCCTATGGCGTCAATAGTGGCTTGAATATTATAATATAATAATAGGGGGCCAGTGAACAGGACCACTTCTGAAAATAAAGTTCTCACCAAATGTCTTCGATGTTTAGCTGATTAATTTTTGTAAACAAAAATTCAGTCAGCTGGGCTCGATAGCGCTCGCCATTCACCGTAACGGCAGCTTCTTCCTCATTTCGAAAGAAATAAAGACCGATGATGCCGCCAGCGTGTAAACCGCACCAAACAGTCAATTTTAATGGATGTAATGGTGATTCGTTAGCGGCTTGAGGATTATCTGCGTTCCAAATACGACAATTTTGCTTATTGACGTAGCCATTTAACCGGAAATTAGCTTCATCAATAATCACAATTCTTTGATAAAGATGCCCATCTTCGGTCAGTTTCAAATGAGCCCAGTCAGCAAAAGTGCGACGTTTGGTTTCAGTTCTTGGGAGAGAGCTGTATTTTATAGGCACGCAAGGCAAGATCCTTACGTAAAATTTTCCACGTAGTCGAAGGACAAAGGCCAACAAGTTGAGAATAGCGACAAATCGACATTTCGGCGTCTTCTTTAATACTTCGCGCTACAACAGCAATATTCTCTTCGGTAAGTACATTTCTTTGTCTTGATGGTTTTTGAATCGAGAAGAGTAAAATTAGTGAGAAAACGATCAATAACTGCACGAATTGCTTGCTCACTAGGCCGATTATGTTGACCGTAAAATGGACGAAGTGCTCTATGAACTTCGCGAACAGATTTATTTTTTTCAAGGTAAATTTCCACAATTTGAAAACGTTGTTCTGGCGTTAAACGATTCAGAATAACTTGCCAAACCTTACTGAACAAAAATATTAACATGGTTTGACATTATCAGCTGTCAAACCATAGTTATCGATATCGATAATTCTTATTCAGATTAAAAAACACCCATTACAAACGTTTCTATACAAGTTTACCACAAACTGGTCGAAACTACTTAAAGGCAAGACAATATGTAACACCACCTTTGAAATATAATTATGTATTTAATTTGAGAGTTTATTAACTTTCGGATCACCTTTTTAGGAACTTAGTCTCATTCATATAAAGTACTGAATGTAATGCAGTTCTAATTTGGTACGTAGACTTCCGCGGTCGTGGTCCATGCTATCTGCTTCTGGGTTTCCGGGCTGGAACATTCAGTTTCAGTGCAGTAGTTCAGCCCTGAAGATGTCCCATACAAATGGGTACGAAACGTCGGCAGATATACTAGTGACGCGGTTCCAGCCCGGAAACCCAGAAGCAGATAGTAATGCAGTTCTGTTTTGTATCCCTTAATAATTTCAATTTCTTATATGGCTCCAACTTTTTGCCCATGAAGACTTGGTGAAAGACCCAAAGTCCTTCAAAAGATTTTTCTGAACATACAAATTGCTTCGTAAATATTATTACACTTATATTTGACCGTAATACCGTCAGTAATGAAAATGTAGATTATCCTAATCTGCGACATATAGCCCTAAAGTTAAAACTTAGTACCCGCCATTCCTAATTGTAATTTTTTCCAAGGTACAGTGACTAATTTACGCTAAACTTTAGCAGTACCATTAGACAGACTCGAAGGTTTTTTTGTGCTTCAACGCTGGCGTCAACTTATTTTAAAATGTTTCATCAACATTTTCGTATATTCGAATAAACTTCGGCCTTTTACATCTATTCATTTCGATATAATACATTTAACGCTCGGGGCTACTGCTATTATACCATGAGTCCTTACTTTACAAACACATTTTGCATATATTGTCATGCAAAAGTCTAGGCTGCCATTTGGTTATCGGAAAAATCATGACGCAAAATCAGAGTGTACACTTTTGCCATTACACTGTTCTTTTACTTCCGTAAAGAAATCAACACGCGTGTTGTGAAGTTGCATAAACTTTGCGGTGACATGCTCTACAAGAATAATGATTATAGTCTTAAGGACATTCCTCGACCGGGCTCATTCACTTAGGATGACAAAATAAAGTTATATAATTCGTTTCCTCACGATCTCAAAAAATATGCTACTTGAACAAGGGGAAAACGATTCCTTTTGGAAGCGATGGATAACTGCTGATGAGAAACCGGTTTACAAGTCATAGTCATTCGCTTCAATTGGGCCAATGCTCCCACAGTAGTGACATTGTCGGATTTTTCCAGCTTCTGCCAAGGAACGAAACAATTAATCCAAATGTGTTCTATCGGCAATAAGGCAACCACTAGTTCTATCACCCATCAAAAGTTATTGGATCTTGGGTGGAATGTGTTGCCAAACTCTTTTCAAAATTCCTTGCGTAGTATAACATTCGATTCAGATGAAGCCGCGAGTCAGCACCTTGTGAAATTTTTGGCGATGAAAATTATTCTATGGACGTGGAATTGTGAAGCTCACCGAAAAATAGCAAAAGGTTATCGAAGAAAGTGGACAATAATGATTAATCTTTCTTTACATTAATTCAGACTATTCAACTTTTTCCTGTAATTTTACCTCAACTTTAACTTATTATACACAGTTTGTCGCAGAGAAAACCGAACTTGTGCGTGAACTTATCAGAAATGAGACGCAATGAGAATTCTCATTGCGATAGTTGGGAATGGAATTAAACTCGTTAAATCGTCTACTGAAACTTTTAATTTGATGAAACAAGTGTATGGTGATGCGTGTTTATCATGTACAAAGTATGTATGAGTGGTATAAATGATTTAAAGACGGTCGTACGGACATAAATGATGACGCACATTCTGGTGCAAAAAAATCTGTGGTTACGGAAAGTAACATGGAACTTGTGTGTGATATAATCAGAAATGAGCCGAAATCCTCATTGCGATACATGGGAATGGAATTGAATATTTCCAAAGATTCAATTCATCACATTTTGACGTAGCATTTGGGACTGAGAAAGATTTGTGCAAGGTTTCTACCACACAAGGTAACTGATTTTAACATTGTACAGACTTTAATGGAGACTCAAAAAAGGACAAAAATTTCAGGTATTCTATTGTAACTGGTGATGAGACGTGGAGAAGTTTGGAGAAGTCAAACGTGAAGACAATGTTGATTTGTTTTTATGATTCGAAAGGCATAGTGCATAAAGAGCTTGTACCAACCAGTTAATGCTGTATATTATCTTAGTGTTATATATAATTGTGGTGTTATGAAGCACTTTTTGGCGCGTATTCGTCATGTGTGCACCCGATATTGTGAAAATGGTAACTGGCGTTTGTTACATGACAATGCACCATCTCATCGCTCGACGCTTATCACAGACTTCCTAACTACAAACGGCATTTTAATCATCAACAATTCACCGTATTCACAGGATTTGCCCCCCTGTGATTTCTATCCATTCTCCAAGCTAGATTTGCCGATGAATGTACAGCGTTATGCCGACATCGAAGTCACTAAAAAAGCGTCGACAGAGACCTTGAAGAACATCCCTAAAAATGAACTTAAAAATTCATTCGACATGTTAATTGACCGTGCAAAACGTTGTATTGAAACCGAAGGCAACTACTTTCAATAAAAGTAATGAATTTTACCAAAATAATAAGTTTTGTTTTTATTTTTAAAAAGTTCGGCTTTCTCTGCGACAGACTGTGTATATTAACGACTTTACTGCGGTGGAACACCGCTGCAGAATCCGTTGTCATTTATACATGTTGTATATTTTGGTGTAGCACTGAGGTTAAGAACTACCAACGACTGTCAGTCAATGATTTGTCTCAAATTGTTTTTTAGAAAACAACCGAAATTTAATTTGGATTTCACACTTTTACAGAAAAGAATACTGAATTACTATAATCTGGTACGTAGACTTCAAGGATCGTGGTCCATACTATCTGCTTCTGGGCTTCCGGGCTGGAACCGCGTCACTCCAGCCCGGAAGCCCGGAAACAGACTGAGTTACTATAGTTTTGTAAGATTCAGTACATCTGTTGTTTAAATATGTTTGTTTTTCTTCTATGACTTCAATTAGACATTAGCATTCGCTGTGAAGTTTTAATATTATTACTTCTATAATATAACAACCACAATAAAATTACTTATGTCCTTAGAAGTATTAATTTTCTAATTCAATAATGATTTCGAGCAAAATATGTAGACTTGTATAAGTAACTGTACATTCTTGTCAATTTAATTGGGATATTACTAATTTATACAGTATATAAAAAAATTTAGATTTTTTCAAGCAAGCTAACTTGTAAATTCTGAAATATGAAATTCTAGCATTCATTGTATATGTGTCTATTTCTCTATGTGTAACGTATTCACTACAATAATTCATAGAACAACAGACAATAGAACGGATATAGTGTAAACAATCGATTGTGAAAACATTAGTTTACATTTAAGCACGTATTTTCCACGTCATCTACCCTTATTTCTGTTTACATTTTATCAAAATCAGCTAGTATTTATTTGATTTTCAAAAATCAATAAATGTATGTATATACATTTAATCAATGTGTCGTATTATTTAAATTGGGCATACACTGTGCGCCAACAATTTCCAATATTAATGTTCATCACTTTCACATCGTTTTACAATTCTATTTCTTTCCACACATTATCAAATGAACCACTGTTGGTATTGTTAGATTTTCCGACAATTTATCACTGACTTTTTCGCTCTTTAGTGTTTGCCGTTATTGAAAGAAACCCTTCTACTCTGATATGTGTTTCGATAACAATTTCGCACTTTGTCACAATGGATTTTGGAAATTTTTCTTTTTGTCACAATGAAATAATAGAGGTTTTTTTTTATAAAGGCTACAAATATTACCATTGTTTGTCAAATTCAAACAAAATCAATGAAAGATTAGCTAGCTATTATGAAATAGGTCTTTTAAAAGCGATATATTACCATCATATATTACCATCAATCGATTTCTCATTGTAGGTCTTCAAAGAAACATGAAAAAATATTTATGTTTGGAGGGGACGCAATAAATGTGGTAAGTTAAAATTACTACGTTTGAGGTAAAACTTTTAGTGTTATAATTCTACGGACTTCAGTTTTTAAACCTTTTTTTAATGTGTTCTAGATCATAATTAATTACACAGGCTAACCATGAAGAAACTTTTTTATAAATTTGGCTCCCCTTTATGTTTTTTGACGTACTGAATCCGAAAATGAACATTAAAATAGCACAGGACGTAAAGTTTCCTCACATGTTTACTTTACGTTATTTATGCATTGTAGGCGTGTAATAATACCTTGGCCTCTACACCTAATTAGTAGCAAATGCTCAAAATGCACTTTTGAGTATCTGCGTGACTAATACAAAGAAAATCACGAAGGCATATACTTTCTAATCTGCAGGTGCATTTTTTACACTCACGTTTAAATTTTGTCCATGACAATCTTGGAGCTCTAAGTGAGGAACAAGGGGAGCGTTTCCACCAAGATATAAAGGAGATAGAGAAACGGTAACAGGGTCGTTGGAATATCAACATGATGGGAGATTACTGTTAGACCCTTCTACGAGCAACTCCAGAAGCATCATGTAAAAGGAAAAGCTACACTCGAACTTTTACCGTGAAGATGTTGAGGAAATACAAAACTTTAGATTAATAAGTAAAAAATTGTTCATATTAAAACTTACACTACCATCGTAATAATAAAACGATAATTTTTCAATTATACTCCGATAATAAATTAAGTGCCTTTAAATCTTAACTATATATTTTAATACTACCATACCCAACAAAAGATAAAGATTGCGAAAAATTGGTACGTGGTAGAAAAAAACTGATCGAAAATTTGGATTTAGCACACCAAAACATATAAGAAACAGATTGAACTTTGAAAAAAGTTTTTAAAAAATATTTATTGGTTGGCCTGCGTTATGAGCTACATCGAACATCTCCAAATAAGAAACGTTCATTTACAAACTATTAGGTGCGCAACTAAGTTCTCGCTTTTTTTCAAGAGATGGCTCCAGTAGTAAGTGCTGGTCGATTGTGACATAACCAAAACGTCATGAACTAAGCTTAGATATATGGTAAACAAAGCCGCTTTGACACATTGGTGATTTTGTTTTTGCGTCATATACTTTTGGCTGTGTGAAAATGTCTGATTTTGTGCCAAATAATCGTCATTTGTGAGAAGTATTGCTTTTCTTCTTTCATTCGAAGAAAACGGCGGCTGAAGCGCATCGAGAACTCTAAAAAGTTTACGGAGATGCTGCTCTAATGAAACAACGTGCCGTGATTGGTTCCGTCGCTTCAAAGACGGTAATTTCGATGTTGACGACCGTTCGCGTGAAGGAAGACCAAAAACCTTCGAAGACGCTGAATTGGAGGCATTGTTCGATGAGGATCCATGCCAAACGCAAAAAGAGCTTGCTTCAACATTAGGAGTTACCTGCCAAGCCATTTCCCAGCGATTGCATGCGTCAGGAATGATTCAAAAACAAGGAACTTGTGTTCCTTATGATTTGAAGCCAAGAGACGTTGAGCGTCGGTTTTTCGCCTGTGAACAACAGCTCCGGCGGCAAAAAAGGAAGGGTTTTCTTTATCGCATCGTTACGGGTGATGGAAAATGGATTCATTACAGCAACCCAAAGAGAACAATATCATGAAGACTGCCCGGTCATGCTTCTACGTCGTCAGTTCGGCCAAATATTCACGCTGCGAAGGTTTTGCTGTGTATTTGGTGGGACTAGAGCGGCGTTATTTATTAAGCTGTTGAAACCGAACGAAACCATCACTGGGGAACGGTATCGAACTCAATTGATGCGATTGAGCCGAGCACTGCACGAAAAGCGGCCACAATACGAGCAGATGCACGAAAAAGTGATTCTACAGCACGATAACCCTCGGCCTCACGTTGCCAAACCCGTTAAAACCTACTTAGAAACGCTCAAATGGGTGGTCCTACCCCACCCGCCATATTCCCCAGATATTGCGCCGTCCGATTATTACTTGTTCCTTTCGATGGCACATGGTCTGGCTAATCAGCAGTTCCACTCATATGAAGACATTCATAATGGCTTGACTCGTGGATAGCCTCAAAAGGCGAACACTTCTACCGTGACGGTATTCG
Organism: Dermolepida albohirtum; assembly: GCA_031893035.1. Taxonomy (NCBI): domain Eukaryota; kingdom Metazoa; phylum Arthropoda; class Insecta; order Coleoptera; family Scarabaeidae; genus Dermolepida; species Dermolepida albohirtum. Next base: position 118,928 of record JAVIWB010003856.1, on the reverse strand, counting down.
AGCTCTGCCAGAAAGACGAGAAAAAGTTGTCGCTAGGGATGGGCAATATTTTGAATGATTCATTTGTAAACATTTTTTCACAATAAAGTTGCATTTTCATCAAAAAAACAGCGAGAAATTAGTTGCGCAGCTAATATAATTAACAGTAACGGAAATTATTAATGTTATTATTCAAATTACAGTTATTTGAAGTAATTATATTCCATTTACATTATCAATGGATCCGCATATAGAAATATATGCTATTCATTTTTCTTTGTTAGATTTATTCTAAGGTCATTGCGACATTTCTTCAAGAATAGTATATATTTCAAAGTCAAACACTCTGAAAATCATTTTATTAATTCAAAAACATTTAAAGTAATAATATTTAAACAAGAAAATACTTTAACACAAATTATGCACAAAATTGTTGAAAAAGAAATTTTGAAGAAACCATTTTTTTCTCTTTCATAAAGGTTGCTCGACTGTGACAGTCCCCAAAGCACTGCAACCTTATTGTGCTAATAATGTTACAGCCAGCCAATCCCGTAATCCTGTCCCCTGCACTAATCTGTATAGATCCAGGACAGGTTGGTTGCTGTAAATTGCCCATAAAAAAATTATCTTTAGTACCCTAACGCCTCACATTCTTGCAAGATATGGTTGCCAATTTCTGGATCTCTATTACATAATCTATAATTAGGGCCTGCTTTATATCTGCCAATTTTAATCTAGGATGCTAGGTTGGTTGCTGTAAATTGCCCATAAAAAAATTATCTTTAGTACCCTAACGCCTCACATTCTTGCAAGATATGGTTGCCAATTTCTGGATCTCTATTACATAATCTATAATTAGGGCCTGCTTTATATCTGCCAATTTTGATCTACGATGCTTACAAGCCACACGCCTGTAAACAGCCTATTATTGTTCTAGACTGGTTTCCTTGCTATCTCACAAATAAAGGTTTTTATGTTAGGGTCTGTTACAACAGACATTCTATTATGAAGTTTGATCCACTTATGTACGTATTCGTTCTTAGATACATCACTTAAGTACCTCCAGAATGTTTACAAGCCACTTACAAGCATCCTATTAGCATTCTAGACTTATTTTCTAGTATTCTCACCAATAAAAGCTTTCCAATGTTGGAGTCTGTTCCAGCAGTACATTCTACTATAATGTTCTGGTCCATCCACCTATTCGTTTTTAGATATTGTATGTGAGCACCTTCAGTGCAAGTTCTGATCCAATATATAATAAGGTTAATCCTTTTCTGCCAAATTCGTCAGCCTTTTCAATTCTTTGTTTCCACAGTGTACCTGCGCCCATAGTAGCTTTTCTACATTTCTCTGAGGCCTTCATAATATCTTCATGCAAGAGATAAAGGGATTCTGCGTCCCACTATTTTTCCGTATGCAGCAGCAGCTAAGGAAGACTTTTTTATGGGCGATAATGCTCATTCCCATGGTAACAATTGAACAGATGAAGTTCTTATAGAAAGAATGAAATGACCAGTCAGTTTCCTGATGGTAATCCAATAGACACACGTTTGAGATGTGGAAAAACACTTCTCTGCGCAAAATACGACACATAAAATGCTTCGAGCATTAAAAATTACTGTCAGGGCAGGATTTAATATGATTCCCCAAGAAATGTGGAGATTATACACATTATTATCTATTATCTTTTGTAAGAACTATTAATATAGCTGCACTACAAAATTGAATATCTCTGTATTCTTCCTACATTAAAAATGCAACGTTTTATACTCTCCCAACAATATGACATTGAAACTTGTCCAAACAGGTTAAAATATAACAATGTGATCAGATACTTGTTCACAATTAAACTGACATCAAAAAATTACATTAAACCAACTTTTTTTAATTTATTATCATTTTCATGAAATATCGGTTGCTTTAATCAGTGCACTTGAATTGCGAATTAAAATATATCGAAAAGTAATACTAACAAAAAGTCTTCGAAAACAAAACAGATGTATGCTGAAACAAGATAGCAGTACCCAGTAGACAAAATGTCTAGTAAAGCAGCGAGAATCACTTTGGTATCAAATAAATTTAACAAATCGTGAGTTTATGTATCTCATAATATGAATACAAAATTACGCAGCAATTTCTAAACAGTATTTAATAATAAAATAGCTTAGATTTTAAAACTGCTGTAAAAATCAGCTAAGAATTAACAATTGTAATTGTAGTACTGTTAAATTTGTAATGATAGCTAGTAACATTTATTCTTCAACAATAACAATTTCGAACTTGCAAGATCATCTAAAATAGACGACCGTCTCCAAATTATTAATAAAATGAAACATCTACAGATCATCAGCAACGAGTAGCTTTTTAAATAAAATTCCAGATATAATATCATTCACAATATGAACAAAAGTGGTCACAAGCTAGATTCTTGTGGGTACTCAATTATTTAAGTAACAAACTCTTAAAGTGTAGTAACTGGGAATCAATAGAACATATTTTACTTTATTAGTAAGAACAACATGGTTCGCATGGGGTTAGCCTTAGAAAAAACAATATATAAACACCTAGCAAGGCTTCAGAAAAATATGAAGACAAAATTAAAGAAAATACTAATAAAGAATAATTTACTACGTGGAATGCATCAACCAACTTCAAAGTTGATTTTAATTTAGAAACCACCAATACAAAAAAAACATGCGAGGTCTAAAACTACATAGACGGTTAATTGATCATTATAGTGTGTATATTAGTAAGAAAATGTTACACTTAATATAGTTTCGAAATTTGCAAGGCCTTTTGAATCAATACTTATACTAATAATAACCATTGCATTTTAAATTAAATTCAACAATGCGTAAAGTATATATATATATATATATATATATATATATATATATATATATATATATATTCAGATATAATTCGAATTGTATCTGAAAATTTCACTAACAAGCCATACATTTCAGAGGAATATAATAATGAAAAGCTCTGAAATATCTTACATAATACCGAAAACATAGTACAGCTCTGTTCTTAATCTAATTAATACATTTCCTTTTAAAGCATTCGCCTACGTAATGACCCCTAAAAAGCGTATGACAAAAATAACACGGTTACAAAGTAAACATGTATAAATTAATGGAAAAGATATCGCAAACGGAAATGAAGAAAAGCAGTTATAATACCTTTACATAAAAACACCAGAAGATCACTTTATGAGAATTATAAAGGTATAGCTCTGCTAAACACATCTCTTGCCAAAAAAAATAGTTTGTGAAAGTAAGTATATAACTAAAGTGACGAATGTCAAAGAAGCTTTAGAAAGAACGATTTCTATTTCCACTAATTTCAAGCTAACGTGTAGCGAAATGGTAAATTAATATTTGATGAGGTAATGAACGAATTATTTAACGAGTTGATCAAATTAATAAAAGTAACTGCAGAAGGAGCAGCAAGTAAAGTTAAAATTAGGTTAAGGCTAACAACGAAATTTATAGTAATAAAAGGCTTCACTATTCATGACACTGTGTAATATGGTGCTAGAAAAAATTGTACAAATGAAGAAGACGAAAGCTACATGGTTTATGTCGCCATCGTAGTCAAGTCTGTCCATTGGAAGTAATTTTAAAAGCAAAATATTTTCTTTAATGTACCATCTATAAGCAATCTATCCAAATGTAATAAGAGAATGTTATAAAATGCGCTAGGTAACAATTACCTAGGAAATTAAAAATCAAAGATTACATTAAAAATTTAACATATAGGAAATAAAAATATGGATGTATAAGATGCTATCCAGACCTACAATTGCACATAGATGTTAAAGATGAGTACTAAATAATGAACAAAAGGGTCGATTAAATATTTGGAAGTAAAAGAAAATGTGACAAATCTATGGTGCAGAGAAGTGCATAGAAAAAGTACATAACGACTTTATATACAACGATGCCGAAATTTGAAAGAGTATGGCAAATAAAAATAATATGTAATATGATAATATGCTTTATCGTCCAATGGAAGAACCCACTTACAGGGCAAAATAATAAAAGAGGTACATATAGCAGATACGAGAAGAAACAAAAGAGAAATACATTAAAAATAAATCACAAATTGATGCTGCCTACAAAAATACCATTATGAATGTTGTTGACATCCCCAGACATATAGATCAAACGAGCTCTCCAAAGATTTGTTGTGGGTATACAGTACATAATCACAGCAGTACATCTAAACGAATAACATGGGACAAAGAAATTCACATTAAATAGAAGATTTGAGCTGCCAATACAGCCGTTTACCAACTTACATAAGAAACGTGCATTATACAAAAATCTACATTTGTGAATTTACATTATGCTCCATTGGCAACAGATTGTAGTTAATGCGGGGCCCAGAATATACTCTAGAAGATTTAAGAGGAATTTTAAAAAAAGCGTTGAATTCGTCGAGGTGCATTTATTTGAGAATTGTACACTCGACAGCAAATAACTGATCCATATTCCTGCCTATTAATTACTAACACAAAGAAAAATATTTTCAATACATCTACATCACTAAAATACTATGTGGTTTTCATTAGAAAGGTAGCATCTTAACTTCAGAATGACATGTTGCCTCAATATGTAAATTAAAAGTCTGTAACGAAACAAGCAAAATTATAGGTCTTTAATTGAATCGACTCTCATAAGAAGATGTCCATCTATAAAATATGGGGAAGAAAAAAAGAGTTAATTTACGAGTAAATTGCATAAGAAATATTTAACAAAGTTCAAACACAGAAGATTAGTTTTTGACCAAGCTGCAATAAGATCTATACTTTCTTGCAACTTATTGATATCCTTAGTAGGGAAAACAGCAGTAAAAATGTAGACGTCATCAGAATTTCATAAGGCAAGACAATGCAAACTAGTAACAAATCATTTATGAAAAATTAAAATAATAATGAACCCTGGCTTGAGCTTCGCGTAACACCGAAAATGGAAAAATGTAAAACAATCTTGATTCCGTGCATATTGAGCAATTAAATTCTTTCTACTTACTACTAACAGTAGGGGTAATAAAAAAAACTCTGGAGTGGTTGTGTTCATTAGGCAATTGTAAATGAGGGGAGGACTGGAAAGATGTTAGATTGCAAGTAAATGACATAACAAAATATCTATCTGTGTTCAAACTCAGAAGATTGGATTTCGATCATGCTGCAATGAAGTCTATACTGAAACTTACTGATATCCTCAATAGCAGAAATAGCAGTAAAAATTTTCACAACATGAGTATAACATAAGGCAGAAGAAGTCTAACTAAGTAACAAATCATTTATGAAAAGTAAAAATAATAATGGGCTCACGTTTGAACTTTGAGGAACACCGAAAAAGAAAAATTGTAAAACAATCGGTATCCTATAAATACCGTGAAATTTAGTGAATAGCGTGCATAACAAAAACTTTGGAGTAGTCTGATTCATTAGACAATAGGAAACAAAAAAAAAATCTGGAGAACACGGGAATGCAATAACTGAGAAAGGTCTACTCGCACGCGATCGCTTATTTATTGTATATTATGATAAAGCATAAGTACCCTCCGTGCATTATTTTTTATTTTAATACAAAACTATTTATAGAGGCCTTTAATTTCTACTAAATATTTATTTAAGTAAATAGAAGGAAAAAGAGATTACAACTAATTACCAAATAATGATTTATTTCGTTACTAAGCAACTTTATAATGATAATAATATTTTATTAATCACGTTAGCTATTTACATGGATGTGAAACGTCATAGAAGAAAATATATTATGTAAATAGAAATATTGCAAAATTACAAAATTGTTAAAAATAAAACATAAAAAAATATAATTAAAAAGAAAAAATCGGTAACCAATGGTCCGAGAAGTATTCTCCTACCGTGTAATATGCTTTCGAAATTAAATAAAGCTTTAATTTTGATTTATTTGATTAGATTTGGTAATTACTGACCACCAGTACTCTTGGCAGATACCACAATTGAAGTATCATCAGCAAAAAAAGGTAGCCTTCCACAAGAGATGTAATCCGGGAGATCATTGATAAAGAATATGAATAGTAGAGGCCCCTATACTGAGCCCTGTGGCACACCCGTAGTTTGGAAGTAAATATTTGAAGAAACGTCATTAATCCTAACCTGAATTTTTCTATTGAAGAGGTATGATGATAGCCAACTATTAATGCTTCTGAAACCCGGATTATGCAATTTATTCATTTAGAGAGCTCGATCAACAGAGTCGACTGGCGAGTATGTCCCAGTAAATTACAAATATTTTATAAAATAAAGATTCATTTTGAAGGTGTTTTAAAAGAATCTTAAAAACAAATATAAAAGTGTAGCTTAATAAAGCCGATATTAGAATCTACAAATTTAAAATTTTAAGGGATTGCAAAGACAAAGCACTAATTTCTTGCGCTCCGCTTCTGTCTAGTGCACCGCCCTATATGGAGGGGAGTACATGATCATATATTTTCAAATTGTACAAATAATACGAACAAAATTTCTCTCGGTATAAAGTATTATCTGAAACATGAAATTCTTTAATTTATAATTATACAATTTCTTACTTTATTAAATGCTTCGTTCATACACATATTCGTAATTTACACTTTTATGCTGTGGAATAAATCTAAAGAAATAGAAATGGATAGATTCGATATTTATAAATTTTTACTCTACTAAATTCGCCCTTAAAATAACATTATTTTTTAAAAACCGTTCTAATACTATACACACACATATATATATATATATATTCACATTTCTTGTAAAATAACATGTCATTCAGATTTGCATCATCATCTCACTACAAATCAATAAAATTATATTCTCATTTCTTTAGTAAAAAGTTTCGCGGAAAAAATCACATCATATTCGCCGCGTCGAACTCTACAAATTAAAAAATAAGTTTATAAAATTAACAAAATATAATTAACATATATGAATTGTGCTATTTAAAATTTCGTTTTTATCAAATATCTTACCTTAGTTTAAATATAATATTCCAGGCATATGCCTTCAAGTCAATCGCAATAATTTTTTGTTCTGTTCAGACGTAAATAAAATATATACAATTAATGTTTGGTTCTACTTGACTCTAACAAAAGAATCGTTCATTAAAAAAAAAGCAAAGCTTCATTCAAGTAAATTATCTAAAATTATTATTACATGTAAGCTGAACCACTGCTACTATAAATTATCCAATGTCAAATTTTAAATACGTTATTAAGAAGAAATTTCAACACTACATATTTTTAAACCGGAATATACATTCATAATTTACTCTGCGGTAAAAAAAAATAAACATTTTTAAAATACTTTCTGGAAATATTATAATGAACAAAAAATAGCAAATAGAGAATGTTTTTGAATACATTTTAAGACTTTCTCGTCAAAATAAGAAATTAACATACAAAATATCAAAATTACTAAACTATTTATAACATATCTCACCGCTGTCGATATTAACTTGAAACCCTAACTATTTAATAACTGACACAGAAATGATACATAATTAATAGACATGCAGGGTTCTAGGGACACAACTAACCTTCTGTCATATTTACTCAAGAACGTGGTGTTATATTTATGAGACCGTTGAATGAAACATACCCTGTTTGAGTAGCGGTACGATACTACGAAAGCTCGCAAACAAACCCCATTATGCTCCCACCCAATCTCGAGTGAGCACGATCCCAGGCGATCACTCTCGAATAATTCCAATTACTTGGATACCGTATTCGGTGCAAGAACTCACGTGGCATTTTCAGTTGTCAAGGTATAAATTATCGTAGCATGGACTATCGGAAATTTCTGTTCGGTTTTCTAATATTGTTAATTTTAAAATAAATCGTAACGAGCAATTTGAATCAAACCTCAATTAAGATAAAGAATGAAACACGTAAAACCGAAAACTATATTAGGAAAAGACTAAATAATCAGAGATTTTTTGGGAAATTAAACACCAAAACGAAGCGAATCTATAACATTTAGAAAAGTAAATTATTTTTAAATGCAATTCTGAAAGATGTTTATAATCGTACTTAACAAATATTAAATGATGAAAATGATAATTTGCGAAAACCTATATACATCTGTATAAAAATTTATTGCAATATTTTGAAATGAAATAATATTACTAAAGTTGAATAATCCTACAGGTAACTAGCGACAGGAACCAATGGAAGACGAACGCATAGAGACATTTCTGATAGCTTGCATCACGCCTCCAAAAATGCTCCGCATAGGTGGGTTTTTAACTATCGCAGGTGTAAATATACTTCTAATTTATTTTCCTATGTTAAAAAGATATCTAATTACATACATTACTTATTTATAATCGCACCTATCCTGCCAACCTTCCAACAAAAATATACGTATGTATGTGGAAGCGCAAATTGTTAAATAAGTGCAGAAATTATAAAGCATTTAAAAAACACCCCAAACAAAATACTGCTAGCAATAAGAAGACATAGATTAACTAAGTAACTGAAAAGAACTTGGGACAATACCAACCAGAATTCAAAAAGGAAAGGTTCACAATTGATGTGATATATATATTACCACAGATGGTAATGCATATCCTCTACAGCGACTTTCAACAAGCCTGCGATAGTCTAAACAGAAACCAAGTAAGCAAAGACTTAAAAAACATAGAAGGAAGGATGACAACTCAAAGTTCAACACATGATAGCCAGGGACAAGAGGACTCTGGTATAAAACTATGCCGAAATCAGGAGTCTAAGAATAAACCAAGAGAACACAAAATATTGTATATCAGAAATACACAAAGAAGAGTTAACACAACTAATTTGATAATGTGGAAACATTGCTTTCTAGATATCCGGGGTTTACGATCATCGTTAAAAATAATAATGATCTAGAAATTAGCGAAAGAATCAAAGCTGTAAATAGGACCTACCTGGAGCAAGAAAACGAAAATGAAAATGTACATAGTGGTAAAATCGTGGTTAAAAGAAACTACAAGAAGAAATTATGCCACTTACGAACTACAATATCACTAAAGTAGAAGAATTTTATGAATGCCCAAAAACTGAGATGGTTTGGGCAAGTGCAGAGTCGAGAACCCGACGAACCGATAAGAAAAATAATAAGTTGGAGACCAGTAAAAACCAGACCAAGAGGAGGACCGAAAAGTAGATGGCAAGACTAAGTGATAAAGGACATACAAAAGATAAACAATTGAAATAGAGAAATACCGGACAGAAAGGGATAGGAAAAGTTATATGATAAAGCAAAGACACATCAGAACATGTAAAAACGGGGAAAACAAAAAATTACATGGACCGATTTATCATGTCAATCAGATCAGAAGAGGTCAGGGAATTAAGCGACTTATGTACGAAGTCGAATGTATTGACGTCTATGTATACTGAAGCAAAAATTGTTAAACTGAACCAAGCTTGGTAATCTCGCCTGAAAACGCACTACTAAATATATTAAATAAAGCACAAGAGCCAAATTATTCAGAAGTATAAACATTAATTTGACGAATTATAAGATTGAAATCAAAAGTAATACTTTTTTTCGTGTACTTATTTTCTTAGCTTTCACACAAATAAGTAAAAGGAAGTATGTAAGTAATCAAATGGTAAATAAATTCCAAAATAAACTCTAACACTGGCTTTAACTACAGAATTTTGATTATTCTCGTATCTATACTATTACAGCGACTTACATCTATTACAAATGCTGATTAAGCTAGATAGAATCTTGCCTGCAGTCGTAGATAATGGTTGTTTCAATAAAAAGTGACTGTTTTGAATTAATTGACATTTTGCAAACAACTGACATTGACCTCGGATGTTAGACATACTTATTGTAAAGACATGGTAAAGCAAGCACGAAACGTTATTCTGTACGTGCACGTAGTGGTCGCTCTAAAAGTAATATCGCCGCTGTGAATTAAGGCGTAACTAAAAACCCAAGGACTACAATTCAACATCATACTCAATATCTTCTTCGCAAGGAATATTATAAAGAGACCTATCCTGTGACGCATATAAAATACAGTTGACGCAGGAACTGCGAACCTAAAGACCTTACCTTAGCCAACAGGTTACTAGAGTAGTAAGCAATTGACTCTGTTGACGATTGCGCTATTGACATCTTATATAGGAAACTCTATCTCATACGTCTCTTGCAATAGTTTTTCCATTCTTTTTACATGAGTTTGTACTTACGCCTGTGCTTCCACAGAAATCGAAGTTAGACCAACTACTTTTTGTTATATTTCTCAATGATCTCTTATTAAACATTGATTGTCCTTTACTAGCATATGCTGATGACATTAAGATTTACTATAATAATTTCAATTGAGGACACTCATAAATCACACTCACGCCTGGAGAATATCATCAAAACTTGGTGCGACACTTACATCTAAAGCTAAATGTAAATAAATATTCTGAGATGACATATAATAGGGTAATAGGGTAATAGAACACTGTGGTTGGTTTATAGAATAGAAGATAGAGTTTATGGTAAGCTATTTCAAATAAGGGACCTCGGAATAAACTTTTGATTACCTACGAATATTTAGACCTCGTACTCTAGTAACTCGTGCAACTGAATGTAAATTTCTAATGTGTGTTTTAAAATCCTTTACTGATATTGGAGTATTCAAATTTCTGCATTATGGTCTCATTATTAGCAAACTAGAATATACTGGTGTTATATAGTATTAAACTTTTACCTCTCAGTGTCTACTACTAGATCGATTACATAGGTGATTTCTAAACGTTATATCCTATAAAATGGATTGAGTGACTTCTCCTCAACCAAGCACAGCCACTCTTCCTTGTATAGAACTTAATTGCTTATGGACGGAAGAAGTTTACTTACGCGGAATTTATTGCAGGCTAAGATTTATCGTGAACTTCTCCTGTCATTAGTAGTCTTTCGTGTTCCGACGATATCCATCAACATAGCATACACATACATTCCATCGCACAACAAGAGCTTATACCATTAATCTAACCATAATCTAACGTTCGGCATTTTCTTGGAATTTAAACAAGAATATTTAAAAAAAATGTGATTATCTTTACACTATTTAACAGTTGTATCCAAATGCAATAATAAACGTCTTATGTCATCCACAGAAAAATTTGTCCAGGAGATTTTTGAAGTTATATCTTTGGTCTATAACAGTATATTCGTTGGTCCTAATCACAGTAACGGGATGATAATTCTTTAGTAATCGACACTTGTAGCTGACTGCTCAAACACTTGTGTTACTGACCACATTCTTACTCGATAATTTTTAAAAACAATTTAAATTTAAGTTAATTTAAACTTAAATGATTTAAAATATTTAAACATTTTAAACATCTCTTTTAAATTTAACTACCAAAAATAATCTTAAGAAATAACCACAAATTTTTGCGTGAACTCTAATCTATAATAATTTATTCTTCTATAACAATTTATTCTTATAATATTTATTATGTATTATCGAGCACATTAACAATAAAATATCTTATTTGAACTAATGAATGAGGTCATTATCCAACAAAGAACTATATTAAAACAATGTGATACACTGTGAAATAGTAAACCATTTCTCAAAGCCTTTGTTTCAAAAGGCTTCACTGTTTTCCTACAACCACGCCATTTCTGAACATTTACGCAGCTCCATATAATAAACTCTTTGCATCATTGCGTCTCCCAACATAATACAATGTTCTTCCACGACTCGGAGCTGGTTATGACTTTTGTTTCCACATATCGGAATTTTTAATGTATAACATTATTCACATACTAATCTTTAGGAGAGGATAGAGAACAAAAACATTTCCGCATAATCATTTCTTAAGGTTTACAAAGTTGACGGTACATTCAATGTTTTCAAAATCAAATATTTCGTTTAATAACTCTTTTCCATCTTAAAAGAGCGTGTACATACACGAGTGTACACACTGTGTCCCAAAATTATTTAACCGATCTAATATCTGAGAAATTGTCTATAGATTGAAATAAAATTCAAAATACGAATTAAACGCCATATGTTCTCGGCCTGATAGTCTTAACATGTTCAAACGTGTGTAAAATGTGTTGTCATAATTGCACATACAGCGTGGTTATTAAATTTCTAATAATAAAGAAGAATACTCCAGATTAAATTAAACGTTTAGATGACCTTTTATGGTGATCTATCTGCCACCATATCCTACTACAAAAAAGGGGAAAAAATATTTCTGTTGTGGAGAAGAATCCCTTGAAGGTGATATTGGGTTCTAGTCGGCAAATTGAAGCGGTAATGCTACAAAAGATTTCATTTATTAAAGAATTTATATCAGAAGATCGCCATTTTAAAGTAAAGGAATTATCAACGATGTCTAGTATTTCTGAAACAAGTGTTCCCCAAATTCTGCATTACCATTTATGTAAGAATGAGGTTAGGGCAAAATAGATACGTCGACTTCTTTCTGCTCCTTAATATCAACGTCGTGTAAATGTGTACGTTCGTGTTTAAACATGTTTGGAGAACATCCAAAACCGGTTTTGGATTCCATTGTCACAGAAGATAGAACGATGGTTATCTATTATGATCCTCTATCCGAAACAGCCTCGACGGAATGCCGACGACCAGATGAAACTCGATGAAACTCAATGAACAAATAATGGACCCAAAACCGATTTTGGAGCCTACTATCACAAGTGATAACAAATTATTCAACCAAGGAAAAATATTACACCCCCCCCTATATTTTGAATTTCTAATGGCATTTTACTAATTAGCTCTAAAAATCGCAATACAACTGTCAATAGCACATATTACGTTTACTCGTTGCATAACTTGAGAAATAAAATTCGGAAAAATACCAAGCAAAATCTTGAAAATAACTATTCGACCGTTCAGAACGGAATTCACAAATGCGGCTTTCAAGGAATCGAATGTCCACCGTATAATCCTGGTATGGTTATTAGCGGACGTCGTTTTCATGACGATGTTGAGTTACAAACAATCATAATGTAACGTTTTGAGGGGAAAGCATTAGATTTTGTTCGCAAGGACATAGAATTGTTAATAAATCGTTGCAATAATGCTTTATAGCAATGCCTTCTCCGCAATTGTTTATGTTTTACAGAAATAAATTTGGTGTAAGTGAAAATCTTATTTCTCTCTTATTAAACACTGAAAAATTCTATATCATTGTCTTAAAATGCGCAACTGTAGTGTTAAATAAATAAATAAAATTTTATTAGTGAACTAATAGCCGCACACTCAAAAAATCTTCCAGAAAGAATAAAAAGAGAAACCCCATATTTCAGCATTCTGCGTAGTCTATTATTATAAAAGGTTAAATTCTTATTTGAATCTATTACATTCGTTATATTTTATCTTTGAAAGCGATAGAACTTAATTAATGCGAGGGCGAAAAATATGGTCATTCTAGTACTGACACCAACTTCAATTTGAACACGATCCGCTTTGAATCTCTTTCGCATGACCTGGATTGGATCGGTGAAATTATTTTCAATTTTGAACCTGTACGGATCTAATTGTTAAAAGGTAATTCAATGTTTATCTGAACAGTTACAACAATTAAAACCATTTCATGCAAAAAAATTATTCTATATATATATATATATATGTTCAAACGAAGATTCTCATGGTTTAAGTACGAGTAATATTAGGTTCTCGGACTCTTCGCAATGTTGGACGGAAGTGCTCGAAAGAATCGGCGTCTCGACGTTTCAAGGACATCTCAATAATCTTTTTCAGGAGTTGTTTCATAGTGAGGCTTCAACTGAAAGTTTCAGGTTGATGCTTTACTATGGTACAACTCCTTATGAAGATGATTGGACATCATCGAAACGTCGAGACGCCGAGTCTTTTGAGAATTTCTGTTCAACATCGCGGAGAGCCCGAGAATCTAATATTACTCAAACTTATAACTGCGAAAACCTTCATTCGAACATATATATATATATATATATATATATATATATATATATATGTATAATACAATCGTATTTCTTTTATAATATATAATATATACATGTATGAGAAAGCGATAACGTTATGTAGGTTACTTTGAACTGAAAATTATTAGTAAATGGCATTAAGAATAAGGGAGTACATACATAATAGTTATAATATTAAGATAAAGATTTATTTCTGGAAAAATATAAACAGAATAAATTTCATATGTAGAAATTTATTCTCAGCTATAAATGCAACGCAATAAGTTTCAGTAACGTAAATATCTCCTTTAAATCCAAGAGTAGTCGTATATTTTAGATACCAAAATATTATTGTAATCATACGCAGTCATAAGTAAAATACGCATATACAAATGTCATGAAAAACAAACTTTAAAAAATGTTTCTCTATTAGTAATAATTGAATGCAAGCCAAATATTAATCGTGGAATCATAATAAGTTAACTATTGAGCTTTATTTATTTACAACAATGAAAAATATATGCGTCGACTTCAATAATCTGTATGTGAAATTTTGCTGCGTAATACCTTTTTTCATACCTGATTCTCATACCAAACATTAATGAAAATTTTAATACATATTCAGCTAGAGAGCACATTATTGTGTTTCACGAATTAAAATGAAATCTTTTTAAATTACATAGCAGTTATTAAAACACAATATTTACAACTAAACTCTACCACATACATTTATATAATTAACTACAATTTTTATATAGTGCGAAGTTTGAATAGTGTGTCGACTCTATTCCGAAAGAACGATTCAGATATCGAACTATATAAAAATTGCACTTAATTATACAAATATGTATATATACTAAAATTAGTTGTAAATATTATCGAATCGAAGTTGCATTTTTTGGCAAAATTCGTACCTCTATTACTGTGTGATTTTTCTTTGAAAACCAGGATGATAATAAGGTATATGAATAAAGACATTTCCGAGCTTCTTAAATCAGAGAATTTGCCACCCAATTGTTCAATAGTACAGGAGCTATTATAATTGCTGCGGTTCTATTGTTAACGTAGCCAAAAAAATGTAATTTCATGTTTAACGTCTTTAAAAATTCATTACTTAATATCATTAAAATGGATATCAATTATAGTATAAGCCAGTATACACTATAGGTACTTTAGGTAGATAAATAGTATTTGAAGGCCAGAAAAGCAACTACTTTACCATATTTAGTGCATTACGATATACATAATTATACCCCCTAGAATAATATACTCGTACATGTAACTACAAACATATGCTACGATAATGACATCTATTTTTAAATAGTAATAAATAGCCATAAAACATTTAATACAGAAAATATAAAGTTGTCTTCTTATTCTCCGCTATCGATTAATGAGCTTGTAATAATATACTTTCACATGTAGCTCTTTTTATTGGATGCCCATAATATAAAAGTCATTTATATTCGATATATTTTGTGTTTTACATTTTTTAATACTTTACCAGCCAATAACAATGAGAATGATGGTTGAAAGGATTCTAATATTCAACTACAACATTAACAACAAAAATTTGTATTGTATGTATTTATAATTTAATATTGTTTTGATTGCACACAGAATAATATCAAATTGTAATATTGGTTTAGATCAGATATGGGCAACATTTGACATGTTGTGGGCCAAACTTTAATGTGCAAATACGTTCACGGGCCGGGTTTAAAAGTAGTGCATTTTAAAGTAGTGTTCATAATTTTTAACGATATATATCAGACATGAAATAATACGACAATGTCTCGCGGGCCGGATCAAATCTTACAACAGGCCAGTGGTTGCCCACATATAGTCTAGATGATAATTTAGATTTGCTCCAGAATTAAAGAAATTCTTTTTTAGTAAGTGAGTCAAATAGCAAATGGTAAAACACAAACAGCCAGCATTAAAACTAAATCAAAATTAAGTTGATTTTAAGCACTTCTGCCACTTTCTCTATATTTACATTGTGCACTCTTCATGTGTTTTTTTATAGTCAAATTTATCTCGGCGAAATAAAAGTTTGTCGCAAACTGAACATATTTTTGCACCATCGTATTTCAAGACTATAAAATATTTTATAAATTTGTGTACATCTTCAGAAAACCGATATTATTTAATAACTCTAACACTAACACTACTTTTTCAGACATAATTATGCCATGCACAAAAATGGAACGCTAGAATGTAACGAAACATCACAATAATTCCCTTGGAGTTACAACGATGTAATAAAACCGCGCCTGATGATTGGACTACGTACGGTACACCACTACTTTTTCGAATATAATTATGCTATACGCAAAAACGTCATGCTACAATAACTATTACATATCACAATTCTCTCACAGTTATAGCGATGTAGTAAGATTACCGTCGATGAATACGTACAGTGTTATACTTGCGTCTTAAGAACACTAGTATGCGGACATGATCTGACACAGCAGTTTCAGACTCTAAATTTTATGACTGCCTTGGTAATGTATAGCGAATATAGTTTTTTGATATCTCACTTTATTAGACATTAAACAGTATATATAGCAACAGTAATGCAACAAAGGTATGCATCAAATATGTCAGTAACAAATCATTTTTTTTACATTTGTCCATAAATGACTATACGCTCTCGTCTATTTCTTCTTTTTGCTTGGATGGTTGAGTACACATTCAGTCTGATTAGTCTTATTTGGCCAACGGATTTCTTCATTAACAAAGAGTATGTCAGTGACTTTATGTCGCTATTGGTGATGTAACTAACATGCTATCTTTAATACTCTTCCTAATTCTTTAACTAAAATCTTTAGATTATTTTAACATAAAAATTGGCAGCTGGTTCCAATAAGTCGAATCGCACAGATTTCCAAATCATTCCGTAGACAAGAAGTTTATTTGGAGTTATCAAATCATCTACCTATGAGCCAATATAGATTTGTCAGCTTGAAATTAAATGGCTTACATTTGAAACATGCGTTTTTCAATTCGAGGTATTTTATATCGTCCTCTTGGGAAATTTATTTACTATTGTCATACGCAGGTAGCTAAGTTCTTTGATATGCAGCCATCGCCATGTGTACATTCTTTCCAATTTGGTTTCCTCCATTTTATTACAATTTCTCGACTTAGTGTAATTCGTTTTATAGAAATTCTGATCTGGTAGAACATTGATTCCTCTATAACTAAAATTACTTAATATCTTAATTGCAATGTATATATCAAAACTAAGAAAATATAAAAAACATATACATTATTAACATTTTCTCAGAAAGAAAAAGATTGAATGTAGAGATTTTGTTTGATATTATGTGTACATACCCAATGCCTTAGCAATAATGGCATTCCTTAAAACGCAAGAGTTTGTTAATTTCTTCCAGTCATTAATAGTATCGTCATACCAAAACATCATTGCCAAATACTTCTACACTATTTTTGGATTCCCTCGCTATAACACCTATTATTTATCACATTCTTCTGTCTCAAAATAAAGAAGCCAGTAAAATGCACGCATTTAATAATAATACCCACATAGACTTTTCAATTAAATATACTCAATGACATTAGAAGTGTTACACCTAGAAGGAATAGTTTCCTGGACGTGATTTTTTGGTAATGTGATAAAGTCAAGAATGAAACGATCAGATTTCCAAGAAATTTTATTAACATTAATTTGAAAAAAAATCAATAATGTGTTTGGCGACCCCGTAGCTGTAGACACACCTGTATTATAATATGGTCGATGTCTGCTTGTGGCACCTCGTTCCAAGCAACTTGAACTTGGTGGATTAACTGTGCCAGAGTTTGTGGAGGATGGTTCAAATTGGTCAATTATGTCCCACACATGTTCGATGGGATAACGGGGTGGCCATTAACGCCAGCTTCTCGTAGAAAGTCCATAGTATGACGAGCAATATGTGGACGCGCGTTGTCTTGCTGAAAAAGGACGTGTGGACGGCCATCTAGATAAGGCAGTAAAGTGGTTTGTAGGACGTCATCAACATAACGCGCAGCTGTCATTGCCCCGAATAAACAGAAGAGGTGATCGGCTTCCATACAATAGCCCCCCAAACCATTACTCCAACAGTCCTGTGCACATGCCTCTCAACAGCAAATCCAATATCACGTCGCTCTCCACAACGGCGTCTTACCCTCTGACGGCCATCATGCATGCCTAGGCAGAATCGCGATTCGTCGCTGAATACGACATTATGCCATTCTGCCTCCCAATGCTGCCGTTCTCTGCACCAGTCCAAACGTTGACGACGATGTTCTGCAGTCAAAGGAAGGACTAATCGTGGACGGTATGAAGCAAGTCCAAAAGCTCGAATGCGGCGATATAATGTTCGCATACTGACAATGCGACCTTCTACACCAAATCATTGTTTATTCGGGGCAGTATGACAGCTGCGCGTTATGTTGATGACGTCCTACAAACCACTTTATTGCCTTATCTAGATGGCCGTCCACACGTCCTTTTTCAGCAAGACAACGCGCGTCCACATATTCGTACTAACTTTCTACGAGAAGCTGGCGTTAATGTTTTGCCGTGGCCACCCCGTTCACCGGATTTAAATCCCACGAACATGTGTGGGACATAATGGGGAGAAGACTGACCAATTTGAACCATCCTCTAAAATCTGGCACAGCTAATCCACCAAGTTCAAGTTGCTTGGAACGAGGTGCCACAAGCATCGACCATCTTATTTTGTCGATGCCTAACGTGTACAGGAGTGTCTACAGCTACGGGGTCGCCAAACACATTAGATTTTTTTTCAAATTAATGTTAATAAAATTTCTTGGAAATCTAATCGTTTCATTCTTGACTTAAGCTTATCACATTACAAAAAAATCACGTCCAGGAAACTATTCCTTCTAGGTGTAACACTTCTAATGTCATTGAGTATATCTGTTTCCATTATGAAATTTATGGCGTCCATAAAGAATCGAATCTCACAGCTCTTGGTAATTCGATGTTAGAATATCCGCCTGGCAAGCTGACGACTGGGTTCGATTCCTCACCGGATGGCATGATTACGTGAAAATTACTAATTTTTGTTAACTCACATCGTGGAATGTACGTAACTTATGCAATTGCATGTGCATTTAAACCAACTAATATTATTTTGTCATTTTATGGAAAAAAGATTTTTTGAATGTGACAACAAAATCGAATAACTTCCTATAAAAACAGTCATGACACTCCATAGTAACATTTAATAAGTAACTAGTAAATCTTCAAAGAAGTTGTTCTCTGTGCATACACATAAATAAAAAATAACCAGATTTTAATTAAATTTCACGGCACGGAACTTGTAAAATTTACATTATTTTGTGATAATAGTTAATGTTCCATCCAACTGGCACATAGAATATTTATTATTGTACAAACTAAGGCGAATACAAATAAAACGCTTCCCTAACAGCCAGGATACATTATGTAAATGACAAGAGTTAACATTAGCGAACAATAAATCAACATAAACGAGCAAGCAACTTAGACAATACACGCTGTGGTTGCTTCTAATGAACAATTACCGTTAAATTCAATGTACTTCGTGAAGAGTAAATGTTTAATTCGCACAACACGCAAACGAATCCAATTGTAAAAAACAATTTTAGTTTAAGTTTCCCTTCCAAATGATATATAAATTGTAGAGCACCTTTATATATGATAAAATATATCACTTTATCCATAAATGCTATGGGTTCAGGAAGTAATATTTTTAAATTTTGTCTATTAAGTATACAAATTTAAAAACTAAACTATTAACGCTTATTTGTTCTATAATAATCTTCTAGGCCCAACCGTACGTGTGCCTCCAGATGTACGATTAGATGCATAGGTTTAAAAGAACATAAGAAAAAGTTATTATTGTGGCTAATTTATTAATCAACGGAAAACAGAAGCTGATTGAGCTTTCATCCGATAGTACATTAAAATCTCCACTTAGAGCAAAATGTTTTGTGGACCTTTGGGTAAATATTAGCAGAGGGGTTAAGCTATCTTCTGACAAAGGCTTTAAATTTCTGCTAACGGAGCTCAGAAACAGCTTGATGTTCATACATTTCTATCAAAAATAAAAAATGTTTTGTGAACCTTTGGGTAAATATTAGTAGAGGAATTAAGCTATCTTCTGACAAAGGGCTTAAATTTCTGCTAACGGAGCTCAGAAGCAGCTTGCTGTTCATCCACTTTCATCAAAAATAAATATCGCAATAAGTTGAATATAATTCAATATTTCAGATTACACCTCGCATCAGTCGAACCCAAAGCAAAAAAAAGAGCCACACTAAGTACACTTTAATGCGAAATAAAAAGCTTTTCATTTGTTATTCGTGCAGTTTGAAATGTTCTAAATATAAATAATTACCATACATGAAACCTTGGTTTCGCATCAAAGCTGAATACTTGAAAACCACTTGCTCTCAATAGCTGCTAAAACTTGAAGAAAATGATTTATTTCTGAAGCAAATAGTAACGTAAACGCGCCGTTTTCAACAACGTTGAACGCAAAATATCATAGAGCAGATAAGATGAGGTGACTAAAAGCACTTCGAAATCCGATATTCATCGAAAAAAGTGATGCCCCCGTTCGATGGCATTTCAAAAAACTTAATTCCCTTTTGATCTTCTATCATACTATTCTACAATTAATTCAGAAGTATACTGCCATTAATAGAATAAATTGAATGATTCCATGAAACGAACACGGATAGAATTAATTAATATTAAAGATGTATTTTTTTCAATGGTAATGGCAGGTCTTATTTAAGTTTGATGGCTCGGTAATTTACTACTTGTCTTTATAGAACTCTTTAAGTGGATGAACACCAATAAGAAAGTCAAAAAGAATTGGCCCAATTTTTTGCAAACACAGATCAGACCAATTTTATGAACTTGTAATCACACTATTACTAGAAAAATAGTAAAATCCACTGGACCAAAGTGATCGATATATAATTAAATAAAAACGAAATTACTTTGCAAATCATCCAACAGAACTTGATAAAAATATCACTGTTTCAGATTAATAAATAAAGTTTTGGTAGTGATTGTCCTTATCTTTGTAATACAATCTTCTTACGGATTTTGCTGTGTTGTAGATTCTATCAACGTTTCACTATTCATACTGCCAGTTTCTTCAAGATCTGCTATTAGATTGATTCTCTCCGTTGTCGTTCTTCCTTAAATGCTTCTTCGATTATCCGATGCGTATCCATTGTGCTCCATTGGCCGTGATGGATTCTCGTAGTAGGATCTTTCATGTCTTGCTGAGTATGCAACCGCCCTTACCGTTAAGTTTGGATGTTCGTCTATCTCGACGGCTTCTCTGATGATTCCCCGATTGTAATTCTCCGCAGTGGTTAATATCCTTCGTGTAGAGCTCCAATTTGCCTTAATTCTTTGTCTCCCTGTTTATTCGATGTAGCTGTTCCCTCACTCGTATATTACCTTGTACACTCCTTCTTCTTCTGATCGTGATAATTTTGTCCTTGGCTCCAAAAAAGTTATGTTGAATGGCGTTTGCAGAACTAAAAAATGCTTTTCGCATTCTTCTGCGTCAATATATTTCCTATCTTTTCAGTTACTCTAGACACGTAAAATAGATGGGTGAATTCTCTAGTTGACCCATTTCTGCTAGTGGCGTTTCCGTTCTGAACTTCTTTAGGGTATTGCTATATCCGTTCTTCCCCAGTACTTCCTCGACATGTCGCTTTTCTTCCCTCAAATGTTCAGCGTAACTGATCGTTCCGCCTTTATGCATTAACGTTTCAATAAGAACACTTTTCTGCTTAGGACGCTGATAGCATGGGCCGTGCAAGTACTTATCCATATGTCATAGTTTTCCCGACTGTGACTGCGTTCAGTCGGGACTACTACAACAACGAATTAAGGAACGTCAGACCTAGACACGAACATGTAAGTAAACTTCGAAGAAGCGACAATATTAGCCACTACGAAGAATCATCAAAGGAGCTGTCGAGATAAAGAAAGATCCAAACTCCAACCGTGGGAATTGTTATAGAGTTAACAATACATGGATGAGCATACTAAGAAAATCTATCGCGGCCGTTGGAGATCGACGAATACGCATCAGTGAACTGAAGACATATATGACATAAAGAAAAACGACAACGGAGAGAATCTGTCTAATTGTAGATGTTGAGGTAGTAGTATGAATAGTGAAACGTCGATACTTCGATAGAAACTACGACCAACACGTTGAAAACCGCAAGAAGGTTAATAATAATAATAATAATAATAATAATAATAATAATAATGGCTCACTGTACTACAAGTGACCCCGATCGTGAAAACCTACGTAATTTCGTCCTCATTTTTGTTGAAGATTCTGCTTCAGTAGACACTATGACATACCTTGTCAATCTATTGAAACATACTTTTAATAACAGCATAAAGTAAACAAACGATCTCCTAACGTATATAAATCAGTTAGCTAAACTATCCATAATCTACACCTACGAGTTTCGCTGAATTATTCGAAGTATATTATTGCATTTTCCATTCTCCCGTTACATAATATGGCAAGTTTATATAATAAATTCCATGCTAAAATTAAACGATGAACCTCCTTAGACAGAAAGTGTCTATATCACTTGTCGTTTAAACTTTCCTCGCAGAGATATTGATCAAATAAAGGATTACCAATAAAACCAATCCATGTGACCATCTATTTTGTCATCGAGTCTCGGAAAAGATATTTGAATCCGTATCTGCGTAACAATGTTAATTGTGCATGTTTAATGTTTACATAACCTTTGATATGGAAAACAGTTTCGTCCGTCCATAACACAGTATTCTAAAAATTATGGATATTCTTCTTCCATTGTTCTTTTTTAATATCCTTCCCAGCGACCTCACACTAATTCAAATTATTATATGTATATTGTATTGTCCGCAGGTTTGAGTATTTCTACTACTGTTTGCAAAACTCTTACATATTTTATTCTCATCATTAGTAATGGTTTTTGCACATAGATGTGGTTTGTACTTGACAGATCCATTACTTAAAAATCTGGTTTTCAAACGCTGAAACACTCTGCGGTTTGGGTGTCTTTGTCTGTAAATTCTACTTGCCAATAAACAATTTCAGTTGCTCTCACCAATGACAAAAGCAATTTCTTTCTATTAATTAATTTATATTGTAAATTGAAAGAAATAACAAAAACGAGTAACAGCCAACAAAGAATGGGAAACAAATAGCAAAGTTAATGCAATCTTTAAATAAAAATATAATACAAATGTGGTGGAGGTGATGAATTTTACATTTAATTACATGCTTTTGTTTTGTTATCACAAGGGCAGATACTACTTTATTGAAATATTCTAGGTATGTTTCTTACGATTAACGTGTGAGAAATATTTCAAAATTTTATTATATCGTACAGGTAAAAATAACTTATTGACTGTGCTACTTGCTAAATAAATTTATCTCAGGTATTACGATCACATTGCCTAATATACGTACGAACTTTGAACACAGGGAAATATAACAACAAACTTACAACTAAAGACTGTTTCTAATTGCGCGGTTTTTCTTAAGAATAAATGAAATATAGATGGCGCACTGAATTTGTCTGGGTATGTGGGCATTTAAAAAGTGTTATGTATGACATTTATAAAAATGACTTCGTACACTGTACAACAACGCGTTCAAATTATTGAATTATTTTATGAAAATCAGCGGTCTGTGAAAAGAGTTTTTAGAAAATTACGTGAATTTTATGGTTTACATAATCTTCCATCTGAGAGCACTATCGGTCGAATTATTAAAAAATTTCAAGAGAAAAATACAGTCGTAGTGGTCGTTCACGAGAAAATATTGGTTTCGTTCGTAAAAGTGTTTCTGAAGATCCTGAAATGTCCATTAGACGACGTTCACAACAACTTGGACTTAGTGGATCAACAACATAGCGTATTTTACACAAGGATTTAGCTCTGAAGGCATATAAGGTCCAAATAACGCAGGAACTGAAGCCATTAAATCATTTAAAACGTCGTCCATTTGTCAATTTCATCAACGAACAACCAGCTGATTTTTTTCAAAAAATAATGTTTTCCGATAAGGCACATTCTGAACTTGATGGCTATGTCAATAAACAAAATTGCTATATCTGGGGTGAGGAAAATCCACGAATTATTCACGAGAAACCTATGCATCCTAAACGAGTTACTGTTTGGTGTGCATCATGGTCAGGTGGTGTAATTGGACCTTACTTCTTAGAAAATGCTGCTGGTGAAGCTGTAACTGTCAATGGTGATCGATATCGTCGGATGATAACCGAATTTTTGTGGCCTAAGTTAATGAATATTAATCTAGAGGATATGTGGTTTCAACAGGATGGCGCTACACCTCACTTTGCACACGAATCAATTGATTTATTGAGAGAAAAATTTCCTGAACGCGTAATCTCAAGAAACGGTGATATTAATTGGCTACCAAAAGCATGTGATTTGACACCGTTAGACTATTTTCTATGGGATTATGTGAAAAGTCAGGTTTATAAACACAATCCACAATCAATTCCTGCTTTGAAAGATGAAATTATTCGTGTGGGATAGAGCCTCAATTATGTCAAAATGTCATTAAAAATTTTAATAAAAGAGTGGACGTCTGTGGAGCTGCAAGAGGAGGCCATTTGGCAGATATTATTTTCCGCATGTAAATGTCATAATTGATACTTCAATTACCAATAAAAAGTTTTTGAAAGTGAATGCAAATTTGTGTTTTATTAATTCTTTAAGAAAACCGCGAAATTTGAAACACCTTTTACATCAAACGGCATAAAAATAAAAGGATGTTCCATTCGAAAAAAACAATTTCACCCTTTTGAAGAAGTTATAATTGATTTTCAGTTATCTAAGATATCTAATATAGGTGTTCAATTTGAAGCAATATCACAATTATGCCTAAGACTTGTTTCAAAATATTAATTAAAAGCCCCTATTGACTATTAAAGAGAACTATGTAAATAAACTTTTTTGAAAGAGATATCTCAAAAACCATTAAATTTCAACATGCAGTTCATAGTATAATCTTACTTCATTATGTACCGGGAAATCTGAAAATATAATAACGTACAGTTGTTCTATTTAAAGTAACAAAGTTATATAACGCGCAAGCAAAGCTAAAGCTAACTGGCTAACCCAGTTACTGGCTTATCACGCAGGGAATCGAGTCCGGTAGCTTGCTGTCCGGGAAGGTTTTTTCGTGGTTTCCTTTTCCCATTTAAGCGAATGCTGATAGATAGAGATCTTACGCCGCGCCACGATAATAATTCAAGAGTAGGATGTGAAGAAATGGATTATTATAATTAAATACCTTACATATTTTCAAACAATTTTTCAGTGTAAAATACTTGATCTCAAATTAACTTTTACTCATGCAATTATTTATTTTAAAAATAATTAAATGATTTGCTTTATATGTCTATACATTATTTTCATAGTTTGTTATATTGTAACTACTACCTATATAAAAGATATTTTATTTATATTTTATTAAATAAATTAAATATTATAGTAGCTTCATATTAAGAATGAATTTCAATTTACCATATACTGCCAAAAATAGTTTAAGGCTTCGATTCTTTCTTGTTATTACACCTGTTGCTAAATACCTTTCCATATTTTATAATGCCAACCAAGTTTATACATTTTATATGACGCGTGCCAAATAGTTTGATTATTATTTTAACTCATCGTAGGTTTCGATTTTAATTGTCTTCATTTCTAATACTTATTTTCTTTTCTAACATTTATAATAAGATTTAACTCATTTAATATAACTAGTTACATATTTTAACATTGACAAATATCCCGTCTGCATTATATCTCTTTAACCGACATAGTTTTATTTTCATATTTTATATTTGATGTAACTTCTTTTTTACAATCTTTTGACTATATAACTTGACCTATTATTAAGAAAGAAAATTTTAAAAATATTACTGGACAGATTATAGAAATACATTTCTTGATCATTCTTGGAGGTAGTAATTTAGTAGAACTATTAGCAAGGCTTGCTTACACATCTACACTAACTTCCTGCCTAAGAACTTCTCGTCGACCAAGTGATCTGTCTTTACAAATACTTCCCGTTTCTCGAAAACCATTAATATAATGGGCTAAATTGTCTTAATCAAATTCTCGATTTAGAAAATGTTCGCTTAGTTATTGGACACATAAATTAATGGAATAGCTCCATTCTCCGTTGACTGCGGTGTCCATTTCTAAAATAACTTTCTAAAATAAACTTCGCTTGTTCGAGAAACGTCAACATTCTCCGAATTACATAAAATAAACGCCAAAGCTTCAATAAAGTAGTTTTGACACTTGCAAATAAAATAAGAAATTTATCTTAAGAAGATTTATTTTCTGTTTTCAAAAACTTAAAATAGAATACGAAAAATACATAAAAATGTTTCAATTCATTGTTTTCTGGCGTACTCGTATGACTTCCTTTATAATTCTCGAATAATATTTAGTTTCGATTGAATTTCTGGTATCGATTGTTGTCAACAAGAATAACAGATTCAATAAATAACCATATTGCATCTAGAGTTAAAATTGTAATTGGGTACTATTTGAGTACCTACATTTAATGGACTTAATATATAGTACTAGATAAATTGAGTACCACTTTATTCTTTTCATTTAGCTTCAAACCTTTTGCATGCTATCTATTGTCTTGATGCTCTGACATGTTTCGCTTTAATACTTACTTCTCATAAATAATTTCTTAATTATTTCTTAACTATTCTTTACGCTAATATCACTTTAAATAAAGTAGAAGTTGCAGGCTCCTATAGCTTCTAAAGGAAGTGAGTAGAACAAGAAATTTTATATTACTTGCAATTTAAAATTGGAAGCTATCCAAACATTGACAAAACGATAAATAAATAAATAAGTAAAGTAAGTGTTTTAAGCTTATAAAAATATGCATAAATCATTTAAGATAGCGCGCGGCAGAATTTATTAGACGATTTCAAATTAAAATAAGTCTTATTGTTAGATTTAAATAATAATGTATACATTATTAGGAAGCCCATAAAAAAGTATTTTATGTAAGTACTACGTTTCAAAAATAACATCAGTAAGATGGGCTTCGTCGTTCGGTAAACAAGGCGTTGTACGTCACTTGAGAAGATCCATAGTCTACCTCAGCATTTGTAATAGAATCTGTTAAATGATAATCATGATTGAACCTTTTAAATCGTACATGTTATGTGGGTATTTCTCCTAAACTTGGCGCTTTAAATATGCCGATAATAAATAATCACATACTGATAAATCGGGCGAATGTGAAAGCCAAGTTACGTCAACATTACGAGAGATGACCTTTTCTAAGAACAGATGTATTTTGAGTATTGAGAATCTTGTCGTGTGCGATAACACACCATTTTTCTTAAACCATAACAAGAGTAAATAAACGTTGTGTTACCTCAATATTGGTAAAAGAAAATCATCCAGCATAGACATCATATAATGCTCAAACGTTACCGTCACTGATTTTCCATTTGCGTCTTGAAAACGTACGGTTCAGAAATGCTAAAGAACTCACTTTCTCAGTTCTGGCTATGTAAGAGAGACTGCTTCATTAAACACGAGTTTTCTGTACTCAATATCTAAAATTTTGCTAATTGGCATAACTGCTTAAATGGAAGCGGAACTCACCCGACACAATAAACTAGATAATCATTGAAGTAATGCTTTCTAAGCTATTTGTGCAAAATTCCACTCGTTGATTCAAATCTCGAGGTAGTCATTCTTGAACCACTTACACTTTGCACCATTAAATAGATAAAAATGCAAGTCTATGTGTAACAGTCCTCTGATACTACTATCTGTCATGTGCAGTGTTTCGAAATATCATCTACCAGAATAGGTGGACTCTAGTGTAGGACTATTCTCAATCCTTTCACTCTGTTACAGTGCTTCGGCACTGCAGGTTCTTAATTGGTTGATAAAAAAAGAATCACCAGACTGGAGGTAATGATGTAGCATTTATTATAAATATTACAAGTTAGCATGACATAAACAGGTGTGAATAAATTTATAACTAACATAAGTTTCTTGAAAGAGACAAAACAAAAAAAATACAAAGAATATGTTATCGTTAATCTATCGTATTCAATAACTTAATGGATATATGAATCTTTATTTCCGTGTACTTACATATATTATACACAAGTTATTTCTATTAATGCCACAAATATTTACGTATCATAACTACGGACGTAACTTAACTATCTATGACAATGTCATTTACAAAATGGTTTAATCTAACCTGTTCGTGGCTTGCAGAGATGCGTCAATGCTGGGCCCCAAAACCAAAGGAAAGGAGGGCGAACTCCCAGGAGAGAACCAAGTCCAAACGGCAAATCACATACAGAAAATAAAAACCCTATAGATCACAATACAATAATACAAGTACGTTCAGGAAGCCAGAGACATAACTGTAGATGTTGTTCAGGGTTTTACTCCTTGAACCACGCTTGGGATGATAGACGTCGCTTAATTAAATTAATTTAGGAGTTTATTACTCTTAACCCGATGTTTTCATGTGCTTACAATTTCATAAATCCCTTCAACGAAGGAGCACTATCTTAAATATTTTTAGTGACCGTCTTCCCCAACGTCTGGTTCGTTTCTGACTCTCTCATCGGGGTGCGGAGAGATGCGAAGAGAAAGGGGAGGGGGAGCTATTAAGGCAGCTGTGTCAACAAAAGAATCACATCATGTTCAAGCTTATGAACGATAACAAACTATTGAAAAAACTGTGCTTCACAATATGCAACAATGACCCTTAACATAATTGAACAAACACCGAATATACGAAAGTTACACTATATGAAAATGAATAGAAATGAAATACTAATACGCATTTGAACATATATGATTTTGACGGTAATACAAACGTTATACAGAGTTTTCGTAAATGAAACAAATAATTTAGAAGAAATGAATTAAACTGTAACAACTCTTTCCATATTTTCTGAGGTGCGAACTGTTCGTGGACGGCCAGAATTCTGCTTCGATAATGCAGAAACAGTTAACCTAACCTTTCTTGCCTAATAAAAAATCGTTTGACATATTGAGACTCCTTCACTTCTTCTTGTGTTAAAGCGACGCCTAAACTGTCGTTGCGTTACAGAAGCTCAATCACTATTAAAAAAGTACTCAACATCAAACTTACAATGCTCATTAGACCATCGCTTTATGACAAGTGAAGTTTTTGGACTGTTCTACAAACCAACAATACGAACATTGCGTTATCTACCGGCGTACGACGACGTAGACGATTTAAAATTGTCTAGCGTCAATTTCAAATCATCCAATCACTTCTGCGGCATTCTATGTACACGAAAAGGTAGTTTCTCTCCCTGTTCACGGGTAAATGTCAATACTATTTTGTAAAGGGAATCCGTATATTTTCGCTTTCAAATATTCGCGCTCTTCACACTAGCTGTATTAGCCAATAACTACTATTTTGAAATTAAGCATGTATTAGTTCGAAGATGTTTAAATACAAATACGCATGTAATTTCGAGTTAATTACCTAGCGAATCATATTACGTGATCATTCTGAGAATTAAATTATGGCACGTCGTAAAATAAATCAGAATCAATTTTAATTCTGCCTAATCTTAACGCACAATCAAAGAAATATCTAAATTAATCTTAATCTTGACCGAGATGATCCAACTAAAATATTCACAAAGATGAAAAATCCTGTATAAAACAAGAATATATCAAAAACAATCGTATTTGAGAGAATTACTCAATACTATTTGCACATCCGTAAAAAACCGCTACTGTACGGTACGGATATTTATAAAACCTGTTATTGAAGACTTATTGTCAGTCTAGACTAATAAAAAGCTATATCAACATTAGTTTAGAAATAACTTAGAAGCGCTGAGCTTTTATCATATGAAACTTTATTTTATTCACAATACAACATTAACTTACTTCATAAGATATCCTTACACTAATTAAAACCGAAGTACGTGTAGCACGATTTTCTTTAGAAACTGGAACGCGAAATAATGTCCACGAGAATAATTATTCACACACGAACTAAAAGCCAATCAATCAAATAGAAAGCCTTTTCAAAATGATTATATTTAGACGAACATACATCACGTCATACGTGAATATCTTGAATAAATGTAAAAGTATAGAATTGCCAATGTACAACACCGGCCGTCACATATTTTTGACATACAAATAGCACTCCGAAAGTTTTGCAAGACGGCTCAATCAATTGTTGTACGCTGTGAGAAGTTCATTATAAGTTGTTCCTATATTGCAGCTAATGACTGGCTTTCACTACGTTAGTTGTTCCCAAACTGCAACAGCGTAAACACGTCTTTATGTTATCTTGATCAAAGACGAAGTATCGGGAAATTTTACTCTACAGCTTTGTCAATAGATCAAAAGTGATCAATGTTTGGAAGAAATGACCTCTGTGCTAAAAAATTAATTCACGTGCTCGTGCTCGTCCTCTTCCAGAGAGGACTTGCTCAATTTTGAAGATGCCCTAGATCAAGATATCCTACATCATTCTTTACCAAAGAGAATATTGATGCTATCTGGGCCCAATAAGCATAAGTTATAACCAAGTAGAATAATGGCTGGTGATCCATATACCGGAATTTTGCTCCAATTTTCATCAACTTTTTCGAGAGATAAAAGTTTGTTCCCTTTAGGTACAACAAGTCTTAACCAACAGGCAGAAGTCGCAAAATACACGGAAAGTATTAAAAAAGAAGCATCCTATTGAATTAAAATCATCTCGACAGTGACAAAACTTGGCTTTACTACTATAATGTACCTATTAAAGCACAAAACAAAGTATGGTTATTTGAAGATGAAGCCCTTGTTTATACGGCCATTTTAATCCGGTGGCAGTCATTTTTAGCAATTGTGGTACGTGAAACACAAAAGATAGTCACCGCTAAGTGATACACTGAGAACCACCCGAGTTGTCGAACCACCCAAAAACATTCGTTCACACTTGTAACCAAAACTCGATCTCCAACATCTATAACGACGCTGTACCGAAAAGAAGCACGCTGGAGGTATAGGAAGGTCTATCCTCAAATAAAAATTCCGCTATATGCGTTTTCGCGCTATTCGTTCATGTAAAGAATAGGCTGAAAGAAGAATATTTCCAACAATGAGATTCATCTTACACAATCATGTGAAAGAGTTTATTTGATTACCAATTTAGAAGAGTGGACAAATGTATAGAATATAATGGAAAATATTTTCAAAAATTCTTCAAATTTAAACTCTATTGCAAAGATTTCGTTAGTCCCATTTGTAATCTAAACCGAAACTGTACAATATTTTCCAATCACACGGTACAGTCATATCAATCCAACAAGAACGAAATAAATATTTCGTCTATGAAGAAATACATTTCGAATGAAATATTTTTTATCTTAGTATTAAGAATATGCGTGTGGGAAGACTTCTATTCAAATTACGGCCTCTTTTAAAGTTCTTAAGGTTCAAAGAGAAGTAGAAGTTTCTCTTTGAACCTTAATTATATCAAAACATGTTAGTCACAAGTAAATTCTATATTAATTGAAAGCGATTTAAAATAAATTATAAAAGACGAAAAACTAACCACTTAACTTGTTATTTATGAACGCTTCAAGTTCAATAATCACATTATCATTAAAGCAATTCGATTTTACCACTCACGCTGTTCACTTGAGGACGAGTATCTTATGTTATTTTCATTTTAAGGCGATTAATGGGTAATAAATCCTCGCACAACGACAAAAATATACAGTACCTATAATATACATAAAATCGCCTTTATTCTTTCAATTATCTAGAACTAACCAAATCTGATATCCGTAAACGCTATAAATGACACTTTTCGTTTAATTTTACATTGCTTTAATTGTTATCCATTGCCTTAATACTTTAGTGTTGTCTTTCATAACGTTTAAGAAGCAGACTATAAATAAATGAAAAGTTTATTTTATTTAATAATATTCGGAAAAATTGTTACAAATAATATCAAACTAGCGATAGTAGTTTTATTATTCAAAATATAGAGCCAAAAAAACTTACTATGGTACTCATATATTCATTTCGACTGTGTTCGAGTAAGTAAACCAAATTTCTATTATCTTTTGCTGAATCCACTTTCACTAGCATGTTCATGAACAAAGAAGTGAAGTATAACAATAGATATTTCTTTTAATCTATCTGCCATTTGCGAATTGACGATTTCTAGAGTAAACATCCTCCAACAATTGAAGAAAATGAAAAGTAAGTCACATCAGCCCATATTAACATTTCAAACATAGCTCTGCTCTTACTTTTACAGAGCCTTTATCCAAAATCTCAAATGTACCTCTTTTTCACAAAGCAGTTTTTTCTATTACATGAAAAATTGCTACAATTTATTCTGCTAATAAGAAAAGCTAATCTTATGGATATTATCAACTCGTCCAAACACAATTTTACAAAATTTTGCTTATCTTTGAAGCCATTCTCTTTGAATGTATTTATAGTGCAGTCATTCTTTATTTATTATCATTTCACCATGGTTTTCTTTCGGAGGATCTATAGTGACAAATCTTGCGACTCTATGTCATGAATTGTGTGAAGTAAGTGGATAAGGAAAGATAAAGAGATTTCTTTCGCACTTTCGATGGCATTGACTATGAATGCCATTTTATTCAGAAACTTAAGCTCATTTGGAATGAATGCTATTCTTAAGCTTTTGGTCTGCAACTACATGATAGAGAGAATTACATTTTCTACAATGGGTATGATCTATAATCTACTATTCTACTATTCTACTTCAACGGTACCGCAGAGCTCTAACTTAGGATCATTGTTTTGTAATTTATCCATAAACGATCTGCTTACTATTTTAAAATGTAGGCACTAACTTATGCGGATAATCTAAAGATATGTGATCAGATTAACAAATTATCTCTGTCTAAAAATATATCATCAAATTAACAAAATATCAGATACTAAGTTTCTTCAACAGAACTTGGACATTATAAGGAATGACGTTTGCTGAGACGTCAACTCTCCCTGAACATATTTCGTATTTCTTTGATGACCACTTTGTCTTTTAGATCCTTCGGATCTAATATGAGGACTTACTAAGATTTCTTCAATGTTAGCGCTTCAATTTCATTGTTTTATGCACTATCAGTCAGCAAATATGGGGCTATCGTCTTTTAATAACCAAACTTACTTATAATAATCAAGGTGTGCTACTTGAACGTATACAGTATAAGCTTCTGTCGTCTACGGTTTCTATCCGGATAGCAACTGCACGTATTCTCATCTTCTGAATTGACTCTACATTTTCACTTTCCCAGTTGGTTTTCGCGTCAGACAGTCATCTTTAATGCTGAACTGACACCAAGGATGAACATTTTGTTTAAGTCGCCTTTATTTAATGAAGCAAAAAACTCTAATAATGTCTAAATTGATGTATATCAAACCATTCTAGTTTTCTTCTTCATTGCTTATTTACATTAGTTTTTTACAGTTCTATATTTAGTTCAATTTTTACACACACACACACGTACATATGCAACCTTATTGTATTGGAGTTGTGTTCTATATTATACATTGTTATTTTTCAATTCTTTTGTATTTTTATATTATCTTTCATTTGTTATGTATTTCTTTGCCCTACCTGAGTTGTTTCTGTTAGGAAACTGTAAACTAATTTGGTTATTTACATTGTCCGATAAAAATTTAATCAGAAATTATTATCTACCATGCTCTAGAATAATAAATATTAAAAAATATCTTCAAAATGTTAATTTTCATTAAAAAATTAAATAAAGGTTATTAGAACATTCAACAGTATTGTTCGGGATGGTTGTTTTTCGATTATTTTACAAGTACAAAATGCATTCAAAAAAAATATAACCTCTGGATATATACTTTCACCGTGGCATGCTTTTATGAAAAACACGTTTCTTTTTAAATATGTTTTCCATGTTTCATTCAAAAATCTTTAACAATACCGCTATGTCGACATGTAAATATATACAAAAAAATTCACGAATATAGCAGAACCAGACATATTAAAGAAAATCTGTATTAAACCTAGACAAAACTTGTATATTCCTGTAAAATTAAGTAAGTCTATCAAATTTATAAAATTTGCTATAATGAATTTATTACACTGGGTAACAATTTTTAACAAAATTTATGTTGAATTCGATTTTTCAGCGGTTTTAAAGTTAAATATGCATGCTGATTTTAAAACTGTAGTTAGCTTTCTTCTATCATGTCAAATTTTTTCTCTGAAGCTTACATTAATATTACTATTCTGTTAGGATGAGCGGTTCCAGCAAGATTTGAAAATCATGGAGGCACGGTATCAGTGTAGATGGGATATACATATGAAGGCTGACTATTGTTGGAGCATCAAGCGAAATTGTCCATAGATTTAAAATTCCAGATGAAGCTATAAGCGAAAATTTTTACCTCAATATGTATGTTTGCCGTTTGGTAAAAGAACTTTACTACTGTTCTTTTACCAAACGGCAAACATGCATGTGCATGAACACAATTTAATTTACAGAAAATATATGTAGTCTTTGTATGAATAAAATTATTCTCTGTGAACAGTATATTTGGTAATTTTTTCCTTTACTTTCCTTTGTATGACTTTTGGGACAAAAGAGAGGGTATCCTGTAGCGCAAAAAGTCGACGCGATAGACAAAAACTGGGTCTTTTTTGAATTCAGATGCCGAAAGTTAGTCAAAAACAAGTGTCAGATCTAGGTCAACGAAATTTGTGTTTCCTATTGTTATTAACACAATTTAAAAGTTATTTAAATGCTTAAAGATGTATCGGTCTAACAACGTTCGATGACGCCGTCTGATCTCCAGATTCTTTCTCCATACACGTACATACACCTCTATTTTGACGCACTCCATCGCCAAGGTTTCTTTCGACCAATGCGTTTGCTGCTGTTGATAACCGTAGACTGTTGTCGACCTCTTTTTCGTTTTTCTATTGGAATCTATTTCATTGTGATTCTCATCGCCCATTCTTCTTATACACCATATAATTTATTATTTCTCTATATTTGCCACAATTGTCTCCTCTATTTCCATCCCTTGTTTTATAGTTTCATTGGACGCCTCTGTATTCGGGACACTATGCATGATCTTCTTAACACATCCATTTCTATAGTGATCAACTTCCTCTTCTAGTTTAGCTTCTGTTAGTCTCCATGGTTCCACTCCATATGTCACTATACTCTTTATAAGTGTGTTGTAGACATTGTATGTTCAACAAAATTTTATTAAAAACTTTGAGAGGTATAATTGTTCCGATACGGATACAATTACTAAATTAATTAAAAAGGCTAATTTGAAGAAGACAATCCACGATCCCATTTGAATGCTACCTGAACTAAATCTTCATAAAAAATTACTATTTATTATTATATGTGTACCGTATCATTCAGTTACGAAAAATGTAAATGAGTTTTCAAAGAAAGCGGACTATAAGTTACTTCTCAGTCCAGAAATTCTATCCAGTCTTCTTTAGAAAACATAAAGAACAAAGTAGAGGTAAGTCAGATATCTGATGTACATGAGATTAATTACTGTTACTATAATCTGAAATATGATGAACAAACTATACCCGCAATAGTAATTTGTTTTAAAGAACATGTATCACATATTAAATTCAGAAGGGCCGAAAAATCAAGCGATGCCCGAAATGTTTTAGAAGCAAATCAAAATGTAACTTGGATTACTTTAAATGTTAATAATAGTAAAGAATTAAATAGATACCGGAGCATTTTTATGCTATATCATCGGAGGACCGACTCAATACTCGTGCTTGTACGATTTCCTGGAATAGGTATGACCAGCAAAAGAAGTCCAGATATGAACGTGGGAATATTGTAAAGGGTCGGGAATGTAAGTGTTTGTATTCAGGAAAGCAAGCAGTGTTTTTGTGAAATTCACTATTTGCGTGAACATCTAGTTGAATGTTTCACGGTTTTTCTGTATAGATTTACTACTATGTTACAACATAGCGTCTATTACTTAACTTACTGTTAGTAATATTATTAAATTTATTATTAATTATTAAATAAACTGTGTTAATATCTCCATGTATCGTTGCTTTTTAATAAATAGGAATTAACATACTAAAAAGCACTACCTAGAAATTAAACTTCTTATTGAGACTAAAAGATTTAATTCAAGAACCGTGAAAATACTTAAAAATAATGTTAGTTTTATCAAAAAAAGCATTCACTTTATTTATGTATACACAACAATCGCATTATTATCATTTCCGATATTATATAATGTCAAACCACATACATTTTATACCTACTTTCTACCTAAATTAAAGAGATCTACGCGTCTATTTTGATTTACTCATTATCCAAAATTCTTTTAATTAATAACATCTTAATAGAAAGGCATTTTCATTAAATTATTATTCAATTTACATTAAAACATAGAAATATTGGTTTCATAAACATCAACAGCAATTTCACACAGCTTCTTATTAATTAAAGACTTATCTACGTCGATATCACCTTGCACAATTAATTAAGAAGTTATGAAATTTAACAGCAAATTCACAGGTGAATGACGTGATGCTTACCACTAGCCGTCTCTAAGATGCGAGGCGCATGTTAACGAGACAAGTTACAACTTTTTCATTCTCTCATATGAAGAATCGGCTGAGTGTTTGAAAGTTCGATAGAAAAGAAAACCGGTAATACTTCAGGCTAATACTTCAGCTAAAGTCTATGTCAAACTACTTATCATCCCAGAAAATATTCTTTTTGAAACGTATAGTAATATCTATTACAGAAAAAAAACAAAGAAAATATAAAATGAAAAGGAGTTAATATTCAAAGCGAATGGCATCAACTTCGATGACCATCAATCTCTCTGCAAGTTTTCGTATATGTTGGCGACACCATTTCTTTAGTTTACGATCAAAGAGTGCCCGGTGTACGCATTTTGGACTTCTGCAATATTGCTAAATCACTATCTGCACGTTATATGCAAACAAAACAAGTCGTAATTAAATGCAATGTCGAAGCTATATACCGAATATGGAAAAATTTCCACTACTGGACAACTCAGCGTTAACAACTTTGCTATCTGAAACCATCTGAATATGAACTATTTTGTTGAATCACCGAATCGGACTGTTCCTCAATCTTTAGGATTGACAAAAAGATCCACTTCCTATCTGAAGTCACAATCCGGTTCCAAAAACGTGTTTCAAGTCCAGCAATTATCTACAGATCTTTACTCGTTATACTTGATTTTCAGTTACTTTATTGGATCACTTTGCATACATTTACTGTAAAATCCAGAACGATGCATATGTCGAAGAACAATGTTTTCTGAAGGCCGACACTTCCTTGACAATTCAGGACTGGGGTTATTTTTCCAGTGCAAAGTGTATAACCCCGTCAACCAAAATAGATGGCCGAACTGAACGCGGCTTATCTTCTAAATTCATGTAGCCATTGCGCTTGAACCGCTAGAACCTATCTGATCAATGGTTCATCAATTTGTTGCGTTCTAACCTTCAGTCGCACAATTTGTGTTGCTGTAGTTGTTGAATCATTTTTTTCCAATGGTGTCGCATTATAGCACGAATTGCATATTTGTCATGAACTATTATGAAGACTTAACATCAATAAATATGAAAGAAAACAACAACATTTAAAATTACATACATCAAAACATGACAAGTGATACTATTATATGTTTAAAACATGTGTTTTTCAAGGATTAGCGAAAATATCGGAAACCTTTGACCTAATATAGTGTATAACTAGCTGTAATCCTACCCCTTAGAGGCTCACAACCAAAATTCGAGCGCTGGAACTCGCATTCCCAAAAAACCCTAGCTAAAAATTTCGACAACTAAGTTGTCACATCAGCAAATAATTGCAAAGTGTCGCACCTAGTAAACCACGGCGAAAAACACCTGTACGAAAACAGACTCCGTACCGTGGTTTACCAGGTGCGGACCTAAAAAAGCGAAATGTGTTCCATCCAATGGGAAAGTGACAGTGTCAATCTTTATGGATGCAAAGGAAGTTCTCGTAAATGACTACCTCTGAAAGAGAGAAACCATCACATCACTAACATACTGCGCAATACTTTTAAACAGACATAAGGCAGCGTTTGCAGAAAAATGTCCTGGAATAGCCAAAAACACGCTATTGTGCCGCCATTACAACGCACTGGTCCATTTAAGCCATACCGCCCATGAAACATTGACCGAAATTTTGCTTTGAATTACTTCCGAATCCACTCTCTTCGCCCGATTGAATGAAAAATCAGGCACTTGAAGAAAATCACTCCATGGAAAGAATCCGGGGTCAAGAGAAACATCGAACCAAGTGATTTGAACTTCGAGGAAATTATATCAAAAAATGAAGGGAAATGTAAGACTCAGATTGTTGTCTTTCATATCGAACCGAATTAATTATCGAATCGCCCTAGTAAGTTTGCGATTAACGAAATTTCCTATATCACCATCCATGAATCCCGCAGTTCAACACGTGGTCTAGGAAAAGAAGGGAGGCCCCTGTTTACTTCAAAATTAAGTAAAGAAAATTGTCTTGCAATTTTAGAAACGTAAGTTCTTCAGGGAATCGCATCCATGTGACCAGATAACGAAAATATTATTAACATATATAAAGCAACACTTTAGTTTTTGGATATAGAAATAAAAGATGTGTTCGAACACTTTCATTCAAATTGGCGCCAGCAAAGGAAAGAGAGAAACTCATTGCACAAAATTAGAATAAGTGAAGATTCCTCTAACTCAGTAACCAGACTGATTATCTAAGAATAGAATCTGGTGGACTACTTGTATGGTATCAGGTATAAAAATTAATCAAATAGATTTAGAGAGTTTCTATGTACTTTACCCAAAAATCGAATAATAAAAGATTCAACCCACGCTATTATCGAATAGAGTAATGGAAGAACATTGTATAGGTCTTCTTTCCTAGTAGCTATGTCTAATCCAGGTGGAACTTTTGAAAAATAATTATTCAAAAAATTAGACTTAAATATCTAAGGCAATAAATAATAAACACTTTCAATTCGCAACATGGAAATAATTTATTAAAAAACTTTCCACAATAGTATTGATAATAATTTAAAGAATATCCATTCTTGCTTAATGCTTGTCTCATAAGTTTATTAAATTAATTAATTAAAACTTTTCTGTTTGCAATTTAAAATTGCTTATAAAAATGTATCGGTAAATATGTTTACATTGTAACATTTATTTATACATCCTATTCATTAAATCGTTTTCCATTTTCGTTGTCTTCTGAGAACTTTTAATAATTACTGTCGAGTTTAAATGATCCTTAGCCTACTCCCAAACTCATCGAGTAAACGTAAATAATAAAAAAAGTAATTATATAAAAACCGCGATTACATTGTCGTAATTGAAAGCGGAGTGTGCTGAGATTCAAAATCAATTATGAAATTAACAGTGTTCTTACTTAGGAAAATTGGAAAAGAATTCATTTCGTAATATAATACTTTTTAATTAATTTTTTTGCAATGGAAAAACAATATCATCGGTGTTTGTTCATCGCTTGCTTTGAATTATAATATAGTATATTAGGTATGCGTCAGTGTAAATATATATTTTGAATCAACTTTTGGGATATTTTGTTAAAATAAGAACGCAACAACAATCTGCGAGAAATGCTATATCTGTTGTAAATATATGTATGTATATGTCAGCACTCAACAAAAATAAAAAGATATTTGCTATATTTAAATTAACACCAAATAGTGAAGCTAAAACTGTGACACCAAAAATGCTAGTTTCTTCATCTTCCCCCGTTTATCAAGTACCGTGTTGAGTGGGTGTAAAGCAAATGGTGGGCCGACTATACACAGGCGGCTTCTACGATAAAACAGAAGAAGAAAAGTTTATATAAACATACGCCTCCAAGCAATTCCTTAAAAAATTGCGTCTATTTAAAGATGTTCATAATAAATGATAAAAACAACCTGCCTTACAAGCAACATAATAAGATAAATAAGTAAATAAAATAAAGGCAGTTCATGAAATGATTTACTCATTAAAACTGTTTTCTATTTATATATATATATATATATATATATATATATATATATATATATATATATATATATATATATATATATATAATAGTCCAAAAATATTAAATTATACTTTTGAAAAGATGTCTGACATGTATTTGATGTACGATTTGGTGCATTGTTATAAGACCGAGGCAAGAATACTTTACGCTGACTATTTCCCACACCACCCTTTCCTAAATTAGAAAACATTTAAAAAACTTCATGTAATATTAAGGGAAACAGTATCTTCCAAACCGGTAGGCCGAGATTGTGAAACTTTGGATTTTAAAGAACATATATTAAATTACATTGAGCAAAATACAGATCATAGTCTTCGAAGAATTACTTTGGCGGAAGGTGTCAAGCATGCCTGTATTGCGAATTTTAAAAGTCAACTAACTTTATCCGTGTCATTTCCGAAGAATACAGGGAAATTACGTTGAAAACATGCGTCCATGGCCATATTTTTTGTAATCTGTGCGGAGATTAAGCTGCTTTATAAGAACTAGTATCATTAATTTTCACAAACTACATTGCTGGTCAGAAGAAACTTTTCATGCCATGATCATTGTTCAGACCAAGCACTAATAACTCATAGAAACTAACATTTTCTGACCTGAGTGATCAATATTTTTTGGAAAATACCCTACCAGAAATGCTGGAAACTGTTCTACTAAATATTAGAAGATACATATGATTGGTCGTCCTGGATTTGTAACTTGGCCTACATGGTATCCTGATCTGAATCTTCTGAATCTTCTGAATCTTCTGAATCTTCTGAATCTTCTGAATCTTCTGAATCTTCTGAATCTTCTGAATCTTCTGAATCTTCTGAATCTTCTGAATCTTCTGAATCTTCTGAATCTTCTGAATCTTCTGAATCTTCTGAATCTTCTGAATCTTCTGAATCTTCTGAATCTTCTGAATCTTCTGAATCTTCTGAATCTTCTGAATCTTCTGAATCTTCTGAATCTTCTGAATCTTCTGAATCTTCTGAATCTTCTGAATCTTCTGAATCTTCTGAATCTTCTGAATCTTCTGAATCTTCTGAATCTTCTGAATCTTCTGAATCTTCTGAATCTTCTGAATCTTCTGAATCTTCTGAATCTTCTGAATCTTCTGAATCTTCTGAATCTTCTGAATCTTCTGAATCTTCGAAGAGCTCAGATGTGTTGAGCTTATTTCGAAGATTTATTGTGATTTCTATTAAACAACTTTCGGCGCAACCAGCCCTGTCGCCGCTATATATGTATATATATATATATATATATATATATATATATATATATATATATATATATATATATATATATACGAGTGTGTGTGTATGTAGTATAGTAGTACACCGTGAACGCAATTCGATCCGTCTATAATTAGCAGCTTAAAAATACCCAAATGGAAACATTTTGATCTACGTAGATTGATTGCTCTCTTTTTCGTGTTTATTTAGAATTACCATTTATCATTGTTGTCAATAGCTCATTTGATATTTTTGTTGTTAGCACGAGATACTTTCATTATTATAGTTCACTTTCGAGCTAGAACACTAAATGATAAAAGACAGATCCTGGACGTACTTATTTCGCTCGTGTTCCCAGAAGCTTTCCAGTGAATATCCTGACGAAGAAATAATACTAGTTACATTTGAACGACATCGTAACAGATTGATTCAAAGATTTACGGAAATCTAAAGTGTTTTAAAACTAAAATCAGAAAAGGCACTTCAAAGTTAACAAATGACACTATGATAGGTATTAAAAATAGAATAAAATTTAATCAGAATAACTCACTAAGAAAATTATCTACTCGAACAAACGATAAATGCGACTAATGTAAATTTCTTTTTTTTCATTATTTTACAAACATCTTTTATATATCTCATAAACATCTGTACAAAACCACTATTCTTCAACATCCACATCAGCAAGATATTGTACAACAATATAAGACGACGTTTACGATAGACCTCTGTCTTGAACGAAATGGTGTTCATTTTGGACATCTATTGTAATCTGCAGTGTTTTGTATCCTAAATGAGTATTAACATATTTTTCTCCTATTCATCCAAGAACAATTTACTGTTTTCTAAATTAACAAAGTAGGTACATTTTCTGGAATTACCATACAACAATTTAATAAAACTATGTAATACAAAAACGATCTGTGTTATTAAGTAGTTAATTAGCTATTCTTTTTTTTTCTGTTAATTCGGATCACATTTTAAATAACTAGGTTATAAAGGATAACCGATAAACAATAAACATAAGCAACAGAGCCAATCTTACATTGATACAAAAGTATTTTCTTGTCAATTGCGATCAGATATCATTACTCAGCCCGTATATACCATTAACCTTGCATATTAGATACTGTTTTCAGATTTTAAAATAAGATATTGTTTGTACAATAATATGTACTAAAATTTAGTAACAAATACCCTTTGTCTTTATTCATATCAGAAGGGATCTATATATTCGCACGAAGACAGACTCACTAGACTCATATTAAGCCGGAATTTGGCAACATCAAAAACAGTACTTTTCCAAAACCTTTTGCAGTTGTTCCAAGTGCCAAGATCGACCATGTATTGAGTTGTGTGTTCGCTCCCACAATCACACACATTATACTTCCTCGAATTAACATTCTCTTTGCTAACACCTGCACGTGACCTATTAAAAAACTTC
The DNA here is from genome assembly GCA_031893035.1 of Dermolepida albohirtum. NCBI lineage: Eukaryota > Metazoa > Arthropoda > Insecta > Coleoptera > Scarabaeidae > Dermolepida > Dermolepida albohirtum. The sequence continues at coordinate 76,108 of JAVIWB010003856.1, read as the reverse complement.
CGTGCAGATCGCTTTTCTTTATAATTAACATTGCTCAAAAGAATTAACGAATATTTCATAAAAATGATAGTAAATTAAAAAAAGAATGGATTTAACATCATTTCTTGGTTTCAATATATTTGGGAACGAGTATTTAAACACATCATATTTTAACTTGTTTGGATTAGTTTTAATGTGGCGCTGTTGGGAGAGTATAAAATGCCATATTTCTGGTGTCGCAAAAAGAAAGAAATATTCAATTTTATAAAAGTGTTATTGTATTGCTTCTTATAGAAAAATGGAGATTAATAAAGTATATGATCTTCGCGAACATCTAAAAACGTTTGGTATCTTAATAGTTATAATTGGACCGGATTAGCATATCGAACATTTTTCGGGCGTCCATTACATCAATCCCTGACAACAACTCGAAATTCTTGCATTTTTGATCACATATTGCGTGCAGCATATCTTCTTATAACATTCCAATTCTTCTGGATTACCATCTGGAGAACTGACAAGCCACTCTATTCAGAGAACACCCAACTCAATATATTATAATGCGAATGAACTGGATTTACCGATTACTTTACAAGTGTATATATATTTATATACTTGTATCAAGATAGAATAACATCAGGGCTTCCGAAGCAAATAACTGGCCCATTGTAAATATCTTCTCCCTGTCAGAAAAAATCTCGACAGGGCAATACGGAAACTGAAAGATAAAATTACAGCGAGACAAAATTGCATACCTAGCTTTTTGGTTCGCGACTGTAGGATTCCTTTAACGTATCCACCATCAATTCTATTCAACTTGGCCTTAAAAACCAATACATTTCTCGAAGTATGGAAAATTTCTAAAATATGTACAATCCTAAAGAAACATTCTGCATCCAATATCGCCCGATATCAGTCAGCTGTTAGTAATTTTACTAAGTTTTCGATATAGCTTTATACTCACGCATATAAGCTGAAATAAAGTTTCATGTCTGACAATTTCAGCATGGAACTGCACTCCAATTTAGTGTACTTTTCTCAGTTTATGTCCTCTACTCTCGGCATCTAGGGTCGAGAGGATGTAGATATACAAGGCTATTAATCGTATTGGCTATGATGTTCATCTTCATAAATTAAACACTTTTGGCTTTGTCATTTCTCTTTTATCATTTTTCGGTTCATATTCATATAATAGGCTCCAAAGTATTATTTACCGATGCCAAAGATCCTAGATGTTTTTGCTGATGCCTTGAAAATATACTGCGCTATATCCACCACAGTTGCCTCTCTTCGCCTGAAAAGGTAACTGGGTAAGATCTACGAATGGCGTTCAAACAACTCACTACCTATGTGCATCTCGAAATGTATTTGCGACTTACTCCGATAAAAGTAAACCTATAGTTTAAAAATATACTCTAGAGAATACAGTGCTTACTTGACGTCACGGAATAATAGAACTTGATGTTTACTTCGATTGCAGGTTCAGTTTTGCAAAATATATTGATCAAATATGTAGGCCTGCGTTAAAAGCTATGAATTTATTTTACTTCTTGAGCTTTTGCGGATCCGCATACTATTTTATATTATACATACATCAGAATAAGGCTGGAATACGGATCTTTGATATGGTACCCTTGCTACAAAGTACATAGATTTACTGTTGAAAAATTAAAGTTTCTAAAGCCTCTATGTCATTCCATGTACAGGATGTACCATCCCTGGGGTATTGATTATAAATATATTACTTGCTAAAACTGAAATAGTTTCTTTCGAATGTAGGCGCGGGTTGGCTTCGGAAAGGTTTTTGTACAATTTGTTACGCGATAGGATACACAACTTCTCCCCCAACTTAATTTCCTGGTACCTGGGCCATCTACTCGTTCACGTCGCACCTTTTATCTACCAACTGCGAGGACTAATAACTTTGGCAATTGGCTGATTATTGTGATATTCATCATATTACCTTAAAGAAGGTGTCTAAGTGTGTGACGTCTTATGTTCGTCATAGTAGTTTTTAAGTGGCATTTCACTGCATGTTCGATGAATGTGAACTTCACTTATTTCCAATTATTTCCATTCCCTTGAACTAACATTATACGTATTTTTCATGTATGAATGGCATATAAGTAGTATAGTTAGATGTGGATAAGCGTGTTGTGCATTTTCTTTGTGTTGTCTTGTAAAGGGAATCTTTTGTTTTTTGTAAAGCCAATACTTACACTAAACATTCACGTTTACATTGCACATTTTTTCTACCTACTATTAACGCTAATATTGTTAACAGTTAACCTATAAATATAATGTGCCATAATATGAACTTGTGGCGTAATAAGAATTTAATTTTTAATCGTTGTGAGTGGTTGTAAGAAAGGTTGCTGAATACATGAAACCTTATTTCTGTAGTATTAGTTGCTAAGTATTATTATTTACTTTTTAAGAAGTTTAATATATGTATGAATAGATATGGGTATAGATTTGCTTATCTTACAGTGTATTAGTTGTCCTGTAAAAGGAATCTTCTGTTGGCCAGTTAAATTTACTATTCTTATTTATGTATGAGTTGCTGACTTTTGATATACTTTTGTCGAAAATTCTTTTTGTTTGACAAACCATGTACCATATATTATCTTATAGACTCTATATGAATTACAGGCAACAAAATCTTACAAACGAAGAAATACATACAGCAAAGCATTTAAGAAATTCATTAGGGAGAAACCAAATGGATCCAAAACATGCACTGCAACAGAATCCAAGATATGACAATAAAATGTCATAGAAAATATGTCGAAATAGTGACAAATATTGTATTTGACGCACATGTAGAAACGATTGGAAGCATATTTGCCACACAGAGTAGCATACTAACACATTACCCTTTCAAGAACTATGTCAGTAATAAATCTAGTTTTACTTACATTTAATTACATGCTGTTTGCTAAAAATGGTGGAAATATTCTTAATCTTTACAGAGGCATTGAAATTCCATATTTAAAATTTTGCTTATATGAACCTCTATAGTGTAATAAACGAATAGCATGGTTTTTTCAGCAAATTATAAAGTTGAAAATTCCCTCTATTAACATTTGAAAGATACATTAGAACATAAATGAAACATCGATTTTTCTATCTTGAAAATAATCATAAATGACACTCTTTTTCAGGAAACCTTTTTTGGAATATGAATTAAGCAATATAAATCATTATTACTTTATGAACTGTTTATATACACCAAAATAATTACCATTAGCATACATGCCCTGATGAGGAAAATTCGCAGTTGATTCCCTTTTAAAGTAATTACTGCTAATTATATCTCCGCCTTCGTCCGTTCTAAATTCCAGGGGATCCAACAGGAACCACTTAAAATTGTAGCGCCAATGCACACGAACGTTGGACGACCGCAACAATTTCTGTTTCAAATACGGCGCAGAAAAAACGTTAGTAATGAAGCGACAAATTGAAAAACAAAAGTCTGTTTGCCTTCACTTAATTAGCCCACCACACACTCGACTTTTTTTATTGAAGGTAAATGTTACCCACGGAGATACGTGCGTATGCTCACAAACGAAAGAAATAAAATGACGAAAGGGACGCCTTCGCCTAATTCCGTAAAAAGTTAGTAAAACGTTAAAATCACAAAACAACGACGAAAGAAAAATTAAGGGGCATTCATCATCCTGAAAGTAGAAGTACTTAAATAATATTTAGATATAAAACGAAACGAAAGAAAAATGGAGATTTCTATTAACGTAAAGTAGTTTTAAATGTCTTTGTCAGCAGTAATTACATGTTAAATATATGTGTACGATATATATTCATGTAAATACCCATACATGAATAATAATGACACGAACCACTTATGAAAATAGTAATAAATGGTGCTGAAACCTACTAAATGAGAAAAATAACGCGAGTATATTTAGTTTATACAAAGACAACAGAAAACAAATTTAATCCGTAAATACTTCAACTTTTCCTATTATTGCAAAACTTTTTTCATCAAGAAACTGATACGAACACTAAATAATCATACCAATTAATAAAAAAAATATGGATGCATTAATCATTATTTGGTTTGGTTTATTATTAGATTATTTTCTGACCTTTCAATTATTAATTCTTGGTTTGTGCTTCTTTACATTTGGGTTCGATCTTCAAATTTACTTGCTATTATTTCATTGAAAAAATAAATTAGTATATTTCTTGAGTAGAAGAGATAAATATAAACGCAAAAATCACACAAGACTTGGACGAGAAGCAAAATAGGTTCAAAGCAGGCAAAGATACAATTCATGCCTTATTTACCTTCAAGAAATTAATTTAGAGAATACGAGGGTAGCCGTCTATGTTTCGAGAACAGCAAACAAACAAAAATTTTTATTATCGAAAATAGTTTTATTACTTCTCAAAATATTTTCCTTGAAAATCAATCACTTTTGCATTCGTTTAAACCAATCCAAAAAGCATTACTGCCACTGTGAAGGCGGTATCTCCAAAATTGAGTTTCGAATGCCTCAACTGCCTGTTTCGGCGTAAAAAGCCCTTGACCACGAAGTTTATTCTTCACGTGTGGGAACAAAAAGACATCGCCAGGTGCTAGATTAGGGCCGTACGGCGAATGGCTCATCAATTCAATGTTTTTCCCGGTCAAATATTCAATTGTTTGAACCGACCTGTGAGAGCTCGCATTGTCATGGTGGAGAATGATCTGTCGTTTTCGGTTTATTTTCTTTATTTCTTCAAAAACTTTTGGCAAACAAATAGTTGTGTACCATTCGGAATTGACGGTTCTACAACTCTCTAAAGCGGTTTTTCCGAAAAAATAGGCGATCATTTGTTTGGATATGCACCGAGCGCGAACTACTTTTGTTGGTTTCGGCTCATCTTGGAATACCCACACAGTCGGCTGCTATTTACAATCGGGCTCATACGAGTACATCCAAGATTCATCACCTGTGCCGACTTTATAAATGCTCTTTGAAGCACCACCATTGCATTTTTGTGCATTTCTTACAGAGCCCAGACGGAAAACATCAGAAAAAGCCCAAGCGAAGGCGTCAACAATTTCACAGGGATTGGTAATTTCTTCATCGCCAAGACGCAGACAACCAGTAATCCTGGTGCACAAAACATACTGTTAATGTACCCCTGTTTGGGATCAGAACAGATGTTCTGCGATATATTCGGACAATATACACCATATGCACTACCTTTCTCTAACTTGACCAATCTGCGCAATCTCTTGAATTCATTACGGAAATACATAGATCTAATGGCTTTCCACTTTCTAAAATAATATTCCTTCAGTTTGACCAATTGAATCGATGCAGAGTTAAACTAAGGCGGATATCTCGCGATTTTTTCTATTCACCCTAGGTACATAAGCATTAACAAGCTCATACAAGACATTGTAAAACCTATCAACAGCCAAGTTGACATTCTTAAACGTGCTGAGAAAAGATCAGTCAATTTCAGCCATAGCCATAAAGAGCAGTCAAGCTAGCCTTCCGAAAATTAAATCTTAAATTATTATTGGACGGAAAACTAGTGAAGTGTCCTGTTAACAGCCCAACAGATATGGAAAGTGCAGGGTGTAGATCATCCTCAGAAACTAAAGGATCCACATTGCGCGAAACCTGGACGATAGAATTAAAATTGGAAGGAAGCAGATCAAGTAGCCTTCCATCAGAATTAGTTACAACATTAGATTGTCGCAAATTCAGACAGTTCATAAAACTTTGTAATGCAATGAACTTACGATCTCTAACATTATCAACGCTGCTAAACATCAGGTGGTACATACAATACAATATAATAAATAGTAATGGAACCATAATTGCATTTACACATAGCGACATCAATTAAAGGAGTCACTTCTAAAGTAGTACAAACACTAAGTAGTATACACGAAGTATTTTAAGAAAAAGCAATCAACGCGCCACTATCACAAGAATTACATACAGTACTAAGGTCTAGATCTTTGCTCATGACTGTAAAAGAAGAATCCAGAACTTCATTATCACTAACATCAGGAGATAGCCAGGTCTCGGTTAGCAAGATACAATCCGTATCAATATCGAAACTGTTGGAGTATAGTTTATGAAGTTTAGTTCTGAGGCCCCGCACATTCTGATAGTATAACCGAAAATCAATGACCCGTCTGCTGGAACCATTGAGTTCCCCGAACGTAGACCACCACTCATAATCTTCGGAACTTCATGCACCTATCTGATAAAAATGTCTGTCTCTCCAGCTGCCTTTCGAAATTCAGTTGCGAAGGTGTCCTATCCCTAGACACGAATATGGACTTATATCTATCGTCATTCCTCAAATTTCTGCTCTTAGGCAAAGCCTTGGCAACATCGTCAAAGCTAGATAAAGCTACTTTACGACGGGCACCTCCGGAGGGATCATATCTTCCAAGTCTAACAGGAGCAATCTGACCAGCCAAAAGCCCCAAGGCAGATAAAACCCCGCCAACAGACAGAACATCCGCAGCAACCTGATCGACCCTGCTGCCAGCTTCCAACTCAGGTAAATTAAATATTACCAAATTATTCTTTCCTTTGTCACGCTCGGCAACCTCATTAATTATGTTTTCAAAAAAAGACGGATCAAACTCCGATGTCGCAGACGAACCAGAACCAGAACCAGAACCCGGCGAGGCTTCCAAATCCTTAAGCTGTTGGACCTCATTCTGCAGTGAATTGACCAGCGTCACAAGTTCATGCATCTTGCTAAACTGAGCCTTGAAATCGGAATATGACGAACAGTGATATGACAATCTACGAGTTTTACTTTTCAAACATTGTATCTCAAATCTTGAAAAACCACTACAAGTGGTATGTACAAGACTCTTACAAAGATCGCATGAAATTTCGTTATCTGCAACCAAATCCACGCCACAACTACTACAGCAGGAATCCATGACTGCCAAAGAGAGGAGGAAAACAATAGCAAGGAAAAAATACACAGGTAGCTAGGAAAAAACAAGGCCACACGCTTCACACCAAGGGGGTCTATCCTGGTGACTAACAAATACACAACACAAGGAGACCGCGGAAGGTGAAGGAAAACAGTAATGGAACAAAAATGTAAAAGTAATTCAGATTGACCATTGTATATAAAACTAATAAAACGCAAGAAAAAGAAAAACAACTCTACTAAAAAGTTATCTTTAAACAGCAAGACAGGATATATTTTTAATAAAATGCAAGATAAACAGACGAAAAAAGGGAAAAAGAGTATAGTTAGTAAATGTGCTTAAATAAAGGAAGTAGTCGCTTTAAGATGATGTAAAGCGCATAAAAAACTATTAGATATTACTCACACTAATATTGAAATAAGCGAGGAGCAATAAACACACCACACTGCTAATTGTTATAAAATATAAATAAGCAGTTTAACTATGTAAAAAAAATCATAAAATTTACACAAAAATATTTGTTAAAAATTGTACAGATAACAAATAAATGTATGTAGTAAAAAGAACTAAAAAAACAACTGTAGGTCGTATATACACTATCGCTATACTATGTTTGGTTACTCGCGTTTAACCTGCAAATTGTAACAAAAATCAAAATTGAAATATTAATATCTTTTTATTATTTACGTATATGAAAAATATATTTTTACATCTAAAATAAATTTTAGACTCGTCTATATGACCTCCTTTATTTTTAATCACTGCAGCACACAATCGAAGCATTTTTTCGTTTAATTTTCGTAATGTCTCAGGGTTTATTTTACCCCATTCTTCTTGCAGTCTCTTCAACATATTAACAGCAGTCGTGGGGGCCCATTTTCTCATCTTTCAGTAAAGTTCTTTCCACAGCAACTCGATGGGACTTAAATCGGGACTCTGGGGAGGCCACTCCATAACTTTTATGGTTCCCTCGTTCAACAATTTCTGCAAATATTCCCGGCAGTTTTGAAGATAAAATTCTGATCCGAAATTTTAATTCCAGAGGGGATTGCGTTTTCCTCTAATATGCGCTTATACTGCTCTTTTTTTGGTACATCTTCGATTTTTACTTCGCCCACATTTGATCCAGAAAAGCAACTCCATATCATGACTAAACCTCCACCGTGCTTAACAGTAGGGGCTATGCATTCTTCTCGGGCACGCTCACCCACAGGCCTCTTCACGTAAACACGTCTTCGTGTACCCAAAATCTCGAATTTGTATTCATCGGGCCACACACTTTATTCGTCTTCTATGGTCCAATTTTGGTGATCGCGTGCCCACTTTAAACGTTTCTGCTTGTTTTGCTTGTGTAGAAGCGGCTTCCGCATTGCAATTCGTCCATAAAGACCGGCTTCTTTTAATCGCCGTTTAACTGTGGAAACACTTACGGGTTTTCGATGAACAGTATTCATTTCTGCTGTGATTTCTGAGGCTGTTTTTCATCTATTTCTCGTGCTTGGATTGTGTAAAAATTTGGGCTGTCGTGAAGTACTTCTTCATGAAAGTCTTTTTAGTAACAAATCTTCATAATAAGACGTAGGATGATCTACAGAAACTCTGCTCCTTCACTTTCCACTGATGATAAATTGATTCGTGAGTTTAAATGTGTTCGTACAGTTGTTAAAGATATCACCACACATGAGATTTGGTTTCATTCTACACCCAAAACAAAAACAACCAATCTAACTAGTCGTTATTCCAGTCGGTATTCTTCTTGTTGATGACATTCCAAAAGGTGAAACCGTCACCAGCGCGTATTAAGCGAGTCTTTCAGACAAATTAAAGCGAAAAATTTAAAAAGCTAAAGAAAACTTAGTTTCCACCAACACAACGCAAAGCTCAACAAAAGTGTCAAGGCTTTGCTTTGTTATTGTTAAAAAATACCTTGTAGGTCAGAAATTTTCAACGCACATGATGTTAAAGCTATTGCGGGTGCTCATTTTAGCGAAAATGAAAGTTCAAAATTTTATCCAGCAATAGAGATTTTGAATCATCATTGGTTCAAAGGTATCGAGAGCTCAGGAAATTGTATTAGTAAACAAAAAGCGCTATTTTAAACTACATTTCTAAATTTTTGTGGAATGGACTTTTGAATCCACACTATATATACGTCATCTATGTTAAAACTACAAATAGGAGGTATCTTTCGATATACTAGTTGTGAAGCTAGGTTTCAACAACCGAGTCAATTCTTGGCAAAAGATGTAGTTTGATTCTTATTAAAGTGTTTAAATTTATCGTAATTTCTTCTAGACTTCCAGACATATGTACCAGCCGCTACACTTGCCCTAGGCAAAATACGGCTTTTGAGAGAGCATTGCCACCTGAAATTTGCGGCATATTAACCAAAATTTCAGATGTGTTTAATTTACTGCACAATACCGCGAATTGCAGATTTATATACTTTTCAGATTTTAGGTTTACCATTTGTACACTTTGTTAACACTGTTGTAATTTCCAAATCAAATGTCAAAAGTTAACTAAATTTTACTTAACACCGCAGCAAAGATGGCAAAAGTAAAATATAATACTAAAGGTATATATAATTTATTTCACATTATCGGTATTATCTCGGTTGTAAATGAATATGTACAGTTTTATAATAAACAAAATTGCTCATATAATATATGTTATAATTAATCTAATGCTAGTTTTTTTTTATTAAAAACATCTCTTGTTTTTCTGTATTTAATTTCAACCAAAATTATATTAATTAAGCTATTGATTTCTTCACCATTGTATTTGAAAAAGCTAGCTTTGCCGAGTATCAATTACAATGACGTAAGCTGTCGTATATATAAATAATCCATTTCACGAATCAAGTCCAATAATTGAGGTTACGTAAGTTAATTATAACAGCCTGTATTTAGATATTAATGAATTATTGCCTTTCCTGTAATCTCAAAATATAGATTTATAGTATTTATAGAATTATGAATAAAGAAAATCAAAAGGACGGATATCATTTTATTACCGAGGGTACTCTATGTTACAAGAATATATTACACCTCGGATAAATAAATTAAAGATATTACATATTACAAAAATAGGCATATATAAATATAATAAAATGCAGATAGAATAGCACAGAAGTGATCAGGAAGGGAGAAAAGAAAGTATAACCATGGCTGAAATTAAAGAAACCGAAGTTTAAAATAGGAAAAGTAGGTCATGATAAAATATCGATCGAAATGACGAGGACACAATCAAAGTATGCCTTGAGTGAGCTTTAAAATATGCTGAATGTAGTTAATAAAGAGAAGAAAGACCAGAGGAATGGAAGGTGGACATGTAACACCAATATACATATAAGAATAGGGACAGTAAAGATTATAAAAATTACAAGATCGTCATATTAACTAGTACAGTCGCATAGATATATGCAAGCATTATGGAGGGGAATCCTAGGAAACAAACAGAAAATACAGTAGAAGAGTCAATTTGGATTTAGACCAAATCATGATGTAAATGATGGAATATTTATCATCAAGCAGATAACGCAGAAGAGAGTGAGGGAGGAAAAAAATTTGCATATCTGTTTCGTCTATTTAGAGAAAGCTTTAGATAAGATCCATAAAGAGGATTTACAACTAGCATTAGAAAAAGGGGGTTCTTCAAAAGGCCGAATAAGGGGAATAAAATGTCTATAGTCAAAGATGAGGAACTAGTTCCATATGTTAGAACAAGGCACGAACAATCAGAACCCTTTGAAACTGTTCGGTTGCATACTGAGCCTATTATTGTTCTCATTGATACTGGATGAATTAAATAAAAAATAACACTAAAAATACGAGGAATATGGAAACAATAACAGAAATATGTTATTTACTAGAGATGAGATAATTCATAATGAAAACTTCGAAATATATAGAACAAGGCTGAAGAAATATGGAATAATAATAAAAAGAAAAAAAAGGAAACGAAAACAATGATAATAGGAAAACTAACCACAACAACAGTACAATATTTAAAATCTAATAGCACCAAACATACTTTCCTTGATCGAAAGAAATAAAAATAGAAGTATATAAAAATATACTGATTTTAACGTTGACATGTTCCTCAATAACTTGGTCATTAAAAGCACAAAAAAAACTAAAAGCCATTAAGACGAGATACTTAAGAAGAATAGAAATTGAAACTAGAATGGATAACATACATTATGTAACACGCGGGGGAAGTTTAAATGTGAAATCAATAGACAAAAAATAGAAGAATTACTAAGATGGTTTCGACATGTAAAACGAATGAACAAGACGAGATTAACAAAAATGGTGTTTGAATCGAGAAGTATCAAAAAGAAATAAGGGGCAGACTGAGAAAGAAGTAGCAGAAACAAGCTCTGTACAGAAGAGGAATAAAATGGGAAGAGAAGGGAAACATGCTACAAGCCGGTAAGATAGAGAAAGATATAGACAGCACCCGCGCGAGACAACTCAACTCCATTCACCGCATTACATCGGTAAGGGTAGATAGGCTTTACGGATTAAATAAGTAAGCATAAGAATTGCCTTTACTGTAGTATGTACAAATTAAATATTAAAAAAAAGAATAGTTAAAATCGAATATGAGTCAAAACAGCAATAGAAGGTTATGTGATAAATAAATTATTCATACGTACCGATGAATTAATAATTTATTTAATATGGTTAATTTACTACGTATTACAACATTTATGCTTCTAGCTACAAATAATTATTATTTTTCAACAACGAAGAAATTTTCAGTGTTGTTTAACGTAATATTAGATCATAATAAGTCGATCTGGCAATCAAATCAGAAGAAAAATTATAGAATAGAGTAAATAAGTTGGATAACAAAACAGGAAAAATAGAATTAATTATAATTGATGAAAAAATAAGGTACAGTAAATATCATGCTTGAGCAGCAGAGGAAGCAGAGGAAAACATCATGCTTATTTGCAAGATGGATCCGGACATCCTTATTTTCTAAAACGTAAACACAATTAATGAGAAGAGCTTACGTATTTGAAAGACGAGATGGGCGGATTCGTGGTTAAAAGACAGTCGTGAGCAGAGGAAAACATTACATTTTCCACACATTACTTTCATGGAAATGGAAGTAAATGAATCTGATAATTTATTTAAAATTAAAACAAATTCTGTAACTAAATAATAAAATAGAACAATATTGTGTTTTGGGGCACGATAGTATCGATAAATTAATATGGCAGATAAGGAATCAGTGGAAAGATTCTAATGTGTTATTCAAGAAATACCAAAGCGTGAATATATAAAACTACTATGCAACAATCTTGTGACATATGATTGTGAAACATAAACATTGAACTAGCTGGACCAAATCCGAATTGAGAAAGAAAAATATCATGTGGCGAAAAGCATGTGCGGTTACTGAAATCTAATGAAGAAATCATGTAATCGTTCATTTAAACTGACATCGTAACTGTAATCGAGGAACAAAGTCGGAGATGGTTAAATCGAGCAGTGATGTCACCAAGATGAACAACCTATGAAACACTGATGGATACACAAAGGAGAAAAAGGAACTAGGACGGCCAAAAAGATCGTGCCCTTTCAAAAGAGCACAACAGACTGGAGATAAACAATCAAGTAAACAATCTGGATCGTGGACTTCGGCGGTCGTTGTTAATACTTTCTCCGTCTTGACTTCCAGGCTGAAACCGCGTCTTCATCGACGTTTCGTCACAGTTTCAGCGCAACCGTTAAGTTCTGAAGAAATCCCATACAAGTGGTGACGAAATGTCGATGCCGTAGACGTGGTTCCAGACCGGAAGCCAAGATGAGGAAAGTATAAACCAAGAAAATAGCTAAATGATGTCAATAATGCTATTTTTAAATGGAAAGTGGTACTCAAAAGTTTATTTAAATAATAAGTGGATTTTTCAAGAATATTAAAAGTGACACTTTACTGTTAGTAATATTTAACTATAAAATAAATTGTATCGTCTCTGAATCTACTTAATTTGTGCACACTTAGACACTAAATTAGGCAATATAAGTTCGCAAAACAAATGAAAAAAGTTTTTTCTACTTCAAGAAAAACTGTTTATTTGCATTTTGTAAACAATACTAGCCACTAATCTTATCAATCTAATTTTAATTGTACATATTTTTCCCGTTATTTGTAGAATCATGTAGGGACTGAATGAAATAAAAAAGATACAGTTTTTATGTCCTAATAGTACTTTAGAAACCAGAGACAGTAAAAAATATCTAACTGGTCCCAATTTTTATATAACTTGTATATTCAATGAGCATACATTAATAATATCACAAGAAATAATATAATATATTTCGATGTACGTACATCTCTTTTAAATTGTTATAGTTTAGTCAACAAGGAAAGGTTCCCAATCCAAAAATTCAGAAGAACTTTGTATGTGAGTAGTCCACCCTAGTCGACGCTCAAAACTATTTTTCGACATGGAAAAATATGTTGACGGTGTGAACGCCCCCCCCCCCTCGTGCTATAACTATTTTCGATTTTTAGTGTGTATCTCCATAATAAAAGTAGATACTATATTAGTGTTATATATCAAAGTATTTCGGGATAATTTTTTAATAGAGATTGTGGTTGATTGAATTAATCAAAACCTTACCACATCAATGGTCATATTGTGTATAAGTATTTCTACATCCACGTTGGTCGTCGCTATTTTACAATGTTCGTGATCTAACAAATTTTACTGCTTTCAACACTTTCACTAGGTGCATTATACTATTTTGCCATGTACATACATGTATTATATAAACAAAGAAGGAATATACATCTGCTATATACTCCCTTAAATACATTAATTTGTTTTCTATAATGATTATAAATAACACCTGTAGTACGAAGTAATACTCTGTAAATAATGGAAATGCTAATTTATAAACATAATACTGAACATAGCGGAATAAATATGCGCAAATATAAATTGCTTTACGTTCATTTTATGTAGATCAATGATTTCTGATTACTTCCTTCAGTTTAAACGCTATCATCATCCATAATCTCTAGTTTCTAAATAGGAACCGAATAGCGGTCTCTTTTGTGACCTCTGTACGACCCTTTTCGCGATTCGTTAACACGTGTTCATCGACATTAATTTAATTACTGATGGCCTTGCTTATAGGGAAATCACATACTATTCAGAGTAACTCAAACGTAATATTAGTGTTTCTCATTTTTTTGCTGTAAGAGCTTTAATCGAAATACGACGATACAAAATACGAGGATTGTCCAAAAAGTTTAAATATTATTGAATTAAAAAGTAAATGATATCACAACAAAACTTTATTCACTCTAACACTGGTTCTCACCCTGCTTTTCAATATAGTCGCCATTATTTGGGAAACACTTTAAAACTTGAAGCGCTGCACTTTTTTGTTTGTTTGTATATTATTCAGCTAATTACACATGTACTTATTTGAAGTAAATTTCTTTCTTGCAAGAATTTCTTTCTATTCAAAACCAGATAATATTTTAAATGGGCCGAACGTATGGAGTAGGAAAATGCCGAAGAACTTCCTATTGTAACGAATTTTCTTGTAGTAATCGCAAAAGAGTAAGCTGGTGAAAACGAATTTTTTTTTTCATTACATATGAACATCCATTTCCATTTCTTCATTTAAATAATCTAGAAAAGTTGCGTAATATTGCTCAGTCATCATTTCAGAAAATCAATAAAAATTACATCGCGAGCATCCCAGAAAACATCAGCTGAAAACTTCCGGCGTTTCAACTGATGGAATGGTTTTCACTTCCTTTGGAATAGATTCTACAACTGCAACCCATTATCTTAACTATTACTTATGTAGTTTCAAGTTGGGAAGAATGTAACAATATTTCATCTACTATTATAAAATAATGCAAAATGTAAATTATGTGGAAATATTTTTAAAAATTACTAAACCTCTTGTTAAGAATTATCACCATAACTTCCGTAGAGTAGTCTACACTATCCTACATAAAGGTGTGAAAGTTGTCTTTTACCTCCACGTTGGTAATTGTTTGTAAATCTATATAAATCACATTTTTACACGTAAAACTACTTCTTCACCGAAAGAAATAATTAAATTGTGTTAATGTTTCTCGCTTTAAAGCCTATACATTTTGAAAGCAGTTTAGATGCGTTACTAATGCTTCGGATTTGTGAGTAATATTGTTTAAAATATCGATTGATGCGTTTCAAATACCAATATATTGCAGTATTTTGACATTCAGTACCGTCAAGAAAATGTGACGAATGGTTGAACAAAAATCGTCGAACCAAAAAAGGTTACAAGTAGAGCAAGAGTTGCCAATTTCCATTTTTAAGATATTCGGTCCGAAAATGATATATAACGCGAAGGTGAATTCTTAATTTCTTTTGAATAGTAAAAACAAGCCAGCATTGATTTTATTCTCTTTGTTTCAAAATCTAATTAAGAAGACTACGTCTTACTACCAGTTACAAAGTCGTAAATTAAATTCCGAACGTGTCTTGAATATTAAACTATATTTTTACAATACCGAATTCCAGAGAAATTTTAGATCGTTTCTGAATTGATGTGTAAGAAACTTCATCTTCAAGCATTAGCCTCTTAAGACTGAGTTTTCTGTTCCAATCCAAAGAATCCTATTCTATTATACTTAGTAATAATTATGCTCTATTTCCAGCTCTTTCATTGCAGTTCATTCTTTGAAGAATTCGTTAACAATCATCGCTATAAGCTTCTTGCATCATTCAATGCGTTGAGAAGAAAAAAAGAATTGAATATTAGGCCCAAATTCGTTATTTTTTTTGCCGTATTTGGAGCAATAACTTTCCTTACAATTAACCAAATCTAATATAACTTTGACTGTATATTAGACATTTATGTACATATATACTAACAAAACTAACATACTTAATAGACTAAACAAAGTTCTACTTATACAACATAATATTAAATACTAACTCGAAATAAATAATAGCAATATAAAAGTACTTAGCTACCTATCTACAATCTTGTACGGTAAAATATAGATACCTTTCAATCCATTGCAAACGTTTTTTTCTTCATTTTCATAATAACAATTACTACCTATTTACAAACATATATTGCACCATTGCTTGTTTATTTTCAAACGTAAAACCAATAGTTTATTTATCCTTTGTTTCCATAAATTTACGAATACCACTAGATGTATCCGTCTATTTATTGCTCCCTATATCACCCGTAGACAAAGAAGATAGCAAATGAAGAATATAAATGTACAGAGTATAGTTGTCCATTCGTCATAATAAATATGTAGAACATACAAAAACAATGTATATTGTGTGAAAATAAACTAGATATTAGTCTAGACACATACATATATGTATGTATATTTTTAAAATTGATCCTTGATGTGTCCGCAGATTCTATGTAAGGCGTATCTATCAGATACGATATGAAACGTATTGTGATACAGTTTCTTAAGTGATTTCCATATTTCTAACACATATGCTGCAGAATCGGTTACAAAGCAGAGTGCTCTCTCACAGTATCTAGTTAACTAAAAATGTTATCTAAACTCCTTGATAATTTTGACTATGAAGTAGGTGTTAATTTGAGTACATATTTTAGAAGAAATAATATATGGTTTTAATAATACATTTTCACTGAAAATGCAAACAACAACACTTGACACCTAACGCCCTTACAAGTTCACAGTTTCGTTGCAAGTAGTCCAGATTTAGTTACATCCTATTTATTACTTTTGTGTATACCTTGAATATATATTTCCAAAACGTCGATTTATCTAAGATGTGCTTTTGCTTATACTTTTCATGAAAAAGCATATAATAGTTAAAAACAATTTTGCGACGAAAGTCTTTATCCACTAGAACTGTCAATTTTTATCGATGCGACAGGATAAGATTCGATATAGTAAGTTCCTAAGTAGCGACAAACACATATGTAACTGAGCAAAGTGATCGGCCTTGGATCACACAGGAAATATTCGGTATGTACTTATTACGAACCTGGTATGTAAACAATGAACAGCTCTGATCATCCGCATCTCCATTAACATCTAAAAACATTTGGCATCTGAAAAGCATGCACTCAATTAACCTGTTAACATTTATTAAGAATCATACCCCTTCCTCTCTGATAGCAATTTATAATGCCTAATGCATTCTTGGTGCCATATTTTCTACAGCAGCACGTCCTATAATATTCTGAACATATTCTTCTGAATTACCATTAATTATCATTCTCTCTATACCAACCAGTTATTTACGATGTAAAAAATGAATTTTCTTTTCACCGCGACTGCGTACGAAACAATGGATCGCAGAATCTCATCTAGATTTCTTTGGGCAGTAAAAGTTCCATTCTCTATGAAATAAAGATTGGTGTACCCTCCAGTACTTATCCTGTATCATATCACTTTTACATCACCCCCCCCCCATCATATTATATAAGGCGAACGCAAACCACCAGCTTTTGGGCATATAAGTCAGACGTATGCAAACGATTTCTTATTGCTTCCGTTGATGCAGCTCTTGAGTGGCAGCAACTACTAGAAAACAAACCTTGCTTCAAATCTAGATTGCATTAAAAGCGAGATCTTTACGTGACAATTGAGACAGATATAAATCGCTTTTGCTGATGATGCTGGCCGATCTTAACTTTCGTCGAGCACCTCCAGTTTCCAAACAGCTACTCCAAAGCCTAGAATTTACGTGTTCGTTGACTCCAAATGCCGGTGTGTTTCTCCGCTTGCCAATTAAACTATGACCCTGCAATCCTCTATCTCTGACAAATCGTGGGGCATTTTCATTTTGGACAATACTTAAAATTGCAAATCTTCTCATCACAGGGTGAACTTTTGAATACAAATAGAGAAGGATGTTGAAGCGCGCTCTAATACACTCTAATGAGGCTCGTTTTAGAGCATGTATAAACATATTTAGACACGTCCATGTATTCGGTTTCTTATTGAAACTAATTTACAGAAATATTTGCAGGTGTTATATTAACCGAAACTGAACTCTGCTTCTACCTTCTTTCGCTTTTTAAATTGGTTAATTGCAAATATGTAGTTATGTATGTAATAATTGTTATAAATAATGTATATACAAATTCCATCGAATCTAATATTATTTTATTTTGATCAATTAAATTAAGCTTTATAAAATTCATTTGCACTTAATCATTATTCAGCACAATGTGATTACTAATAAAATTTCCCGGCTTTTGAATTTAAATTTTATGGTTTTAATTTTTTTAAACGCAATTCTCACGTGTTTCCGACGCCGTTGGTCATTTCTGTGATGCCCGAGCTTCAGTAGGGCTCTATCTGCGAGAAGCTCTTTACGAGTAATTATAATTCTCGTAAGCACCCACTTGTGAATTAATGGCTGAATTTTATTTCTGAACCATAAAGTCCATTTACGTGTAAGGGAAGGATTTAAATTAAAACATAATACTTGCACCATGTGCTTAAAGATCAAATAGATCAGCTTTCTATACGAACTGTTATATATTTAATTATTTTGAAAAGGACTCGAAGAGTGTAGCTAGCGATGTGAAAAAATTCTCACAAAATTAACATTCTTTACCATGAACGAACACAATTTATACAAATATGTTTCATAGACAACTTATATACACGATTATTCACGGTTACCGTGTGTTAGGCGTATCTTCAAATTTATAACAGAAACATATAATTTTATCTTGAAAATCATGGCGCATGAGTTTGTTTTTAAGTGTTAAAGTCATATAACAGGTAACAGTTACAACTCCATTTTGAAAAAATACAAGAGCAATTTGACTGTGTATTTAAAAAGTTTAAACTGAAGACGAAAACGTGCATTTCTCGTCAAGCTTGTGAAAGCCGTCAAGCTGAAGTCGTAAAGCTCGTCGAGCTTGTGACAGTTGTTACAGTGTTGTTACAGTGTTATGGAAGAAAAACGTCAATACCAACGATGATTCACAAAATTTTGTGTTGGAGATTTTATCTAATCAACCCTTTTCCGTCAAAAGTGAAAGTATTCAACGAGAGATTGAATTAAACATACATCTTTAAAGTGTTCGTGACCACTTATAATAATCTAGGATACATCAGCGAACTCAATATTAGGGTTTCTCGTGAAATCAAAGAATTTCACTTGACGACGCTTATAAGCATTTGTGATATGCCTATAAACATGAGTAGGAAATCCTTTTTTAAAGCAACTAATAACCTATGATGGAAGTAAATGTTTGTAACAATATGATGCGAAAATCACGAGTCTTTTTGTTTCCGATCTGAGGAAGATTAGTCTCAAATGTGATCGAATATAAACACATATCAAAAGAAGGTGTGTGGTGGGATTTTAAAGTTTCATGTTTTTCGAGCTCCTACCAAGGAACAAAACAATGAATTCGAGTGTGTACTGTCAGTAATTGGACAGTTTGAACGAATCCATCACCTACGAACGGTCAGAGCTTTTAATCGTAAAGGAGTTTTATTTCATTAGGACAACGTCAGACCACAAACACGTTAGATAACACGTCAAATATTATTGGACTTTGGATGGAGAATGCTGATATAACCATTATACTCGCCGAACCTTATACTTTCAAACATCTTCCGTTCTTTTCAAAACTGTTTACGCTAGCAAAAAGTTATCGAAGAAATGGGGTAATACCGGGGCGATCACAATAAAATTTTCTTCCACTCACACTGTGTGATATTGATAGTTGTATCCGTTAGAATTCCAGTTACTTTTCACCAGTGATGTGCACAAATTCCGTATACGTAACCAAGTATACGTTTCGTAGTTAACTTCATGTAAATGATTGTTGCAAGCAATTATATGGAAAAATAATTCTACAACAGGTAGCTCTTTTTCATTAATCATATTTTAAGCATTAAGTTACATTGTACACAATGAATAATTTTCAAAAGTATGCACACAAAAGTTATTCCTTTATTACTGTTTAAAAGTAAATATTTTGTTATTTATTCAAAACAAAAGCAAAAAATCCTGACCACGTTAGTATTTGTGTCCTAAATACGTCTAGATGTTAATGAGGTGGATTATCTAATATATATATTAAATAATTCAATAAAATTACTAAAATAATTCCTGTTCTCAAAAAGAGCGATAGTTTATTTGTAAATTATTGCCTAATATCTATTGTACCGTTACTATACAAACTAGAACTGGCTTTCAGATTTAGACTATAGAATTATTTTGAAAATAAGGATAGTTTTCATCCTAATTTGGAATTTGAAGTTGGGCTTCGAAGCGGTAGAAGAACTGTAAAGGTTCTAATCAAAGTGTACACATTTATAAATAACGAACTGCAAAAAAAGATGTGGTGGCTGATTATTTTTTTGATCTCACATTTAATTGTTTCACACAGCATACTGCTCACCAAATTGAAAAGCTATGATTTCAGGGAACCTGGGTTATCGTTACACAAATCGAATCGGTTCAGAATATTTCACAGCTCTCTACATACGAACGTTATCTATCTTAAATGAAAGAAAGTTCTCTTTTAGACTCACCCACGAAAGTCGATATAGAAATATAATAATAAATACTCCATTTTCTATCTTATCAATAAAATTAATAATATTTCTGTTTTTTGATTTTTGACAGAAACAATTTACGAGGTTTATATGATTGTAATATTCCATTTTTGATCTTATGATTATTATTAGCAGACGTCAATGTCTACAAATAAAAGATGAAATCACGTCATTGAATACGACAAAATATGAAGTGCCACAAGGTTCAATCTTGGGGTAATAGAAGTGAGGAATATGCGATGAAAGATTACACCCGTGATTATACCAAAACAATTAACTTTGTTTAAAGTCAGAGAAAATGTAAAAAAAAAGCCTAGGATTTGACTTTTTTTAAATACTAGCCTGACTTTAACTAATTAAATGTTTGGGTTTGATTGTCGACTCTAGCCTGACGTAGACGCCATATCTAAATTCTACATGTCTCAAATAAAATTTGAGAGAGATGCATTATTAATGGCCTACAGTCTCTAGTATAGTGTTATAAACTACGTGATTATTTTATTGGGAAATTCTGCATACAATAAGAATTCTGAAATTAAAGGGATTCATGACTCCTGACGATCACTGTACAGTACTGTGCAAAAGAAAAAAGCACCTAACAATATTTTCCAAAACTTTTTTACTAAAACGTTTTTACTAATAAATATTTGTTTAATTTAATTTATAATACTTAATACATCTTTTCAAGAACGATTCACTTATTGGTAGAAACAATCACTGGAAATTTACAAGTTTATAACATCATACTCCCGCGTAGGGGTGACATCGACCGCCTGATAAGAAGATTATAGTAATAAATTTTATTGCACCACAATGCTCTGCAATAGAACTTCAAGAGAGAGTTATTTATCGATAAGATTTTATTTTTAATTCAGTGGTAGAACCGATACAGAGCGGTTCCGCAATAAAATTTATTTAGATTCTTAAAAAACGCGCGTGAAATTTTCATAAGATAAAGAATGCATAGAATAGCATTACTAAACAGAAATAAAATTATTATTTTACACCAAGAGGGTTACAGTCAAGTGAAAGTATCAAAGATAGTAAAATGTTCCTGGTATGCCGTGCAACAAACAATAAAAAGAATGACTGAAACCGGCAGTGTAAGTGATAGACCAAAGAGTGAACGTCCAAAAAAGCTTAGTAAAGCTGATGCACAGTTTTTAAAAATTAGTTCCTTAAGAAATCGTAAGAAAGTTAGCGCAGAACTAGCTCAAGACCTTGCACGAACATCTTATACTTCGGTACATGCTTCAACAGTAAGGCGATACTTACTCAAATCAGGCTGGA
The DNA here is from genome assembly GCA_031893035.1 of Dermolepida albohirtum. NCBI lineage: Eukaryota > Metazoa > Arthropoda > Insecta > Coleoptera > Scarabaeidae > Dermolepida > Dermolepida albohirtum. Next base: position 54,345 of record JAVIWB010003856.1, on the reverse strand, counting down.
GGGGATGCATGGCCGTGAGAAAACCCTTACTGCGACGAGGTAATAGAGGAAAATGATTAAAATATGCCAGAGACCACGAAACTTGGGGATATAATGAGTGGCGACAAGTACTATGGACTGACGAATCTACGTCAGTATGTTAGACGACGCCCTGGTTATTGGAACCATATTTACACATTACCATAAAGCATGGAGGAGGCAATGTCCAAGTTTGGGGTTGTATTCCGGCAGCAGATGTGGGTGAAATTGTAAAAATAGAGTGTAAATTAACTGGTGAGAAATATAAAACACTATTAGAACAACAAGATAATGATCCCAAGCATACCTTAAAACTTGTGAAAACTTATTTAACACATCAGGAAGCAAATGCGGTATTGCAGACTATGATATGGCCACCTCAAAGTCCTAACTTAAATATTATTGAACATGTGTGGGATTATCTTAACAGAAAAAGTGTGAAAGGGGGCCAAAGAAGAAAAATGAACTGTGGAACCTACTGCAAGAAGAGTGGTACAATAATTCTGAAAATTTAATTAATTCATTAACGGAAAGCCTACTAAGAAGAATGCAGCATACCATAAAAAAAAAGGGGGGGTCATACACAATATTGAAAATTTAAGTTTTTTATGTCTAAATATCGATATGTGTTAGCTGTTATACATTAAAAAAACTTGTGTAAGATTATTATTTATCCTTTCGTAATAGTTTCTTATAAAATTCAAGAAACTGCTTCTTTCTTTTGCACAGCATTGTATATTTATTAGGAACTTGGATTGCCTTGTAAAATATACCATCTATGATACAAGACATGGTTTTTCGAACAGTCACGCTTCAGGTTGTCACGCAGCATTAATTCCTTCCGATATCAATAAATTAAGTTATATAATCTATTGCCGAATACTTGAAAAGCACTAAATCATGAAAGATTTGAATCAGGAACCGAAAATATTCTTAAAGATAATCCGGTATATAATGTTTAAGAGTTCATTGAAATACTTAAATGAGTGTAAATTATATTTCGTTGCTGTTTTAATATTTTAATTAGTAACGATATACCATCTTGAGAAACAATTACGAATGTCTATGTATGTTTTTAAGTTGACATATACGAGTTTTGCCCGTCTCAAACGAAGTATTATTATTATTACAAATGTTTATTGTTTAGAATTATACATGATTACAGTTTAATTGTACAATTTGTACCATTTAAAGAAAAAATGTAATAACAAGTTCCTTCTCCAGATATATATGTGTAGTTGAGCGATACAGAAAGTTTATATTTATATTTTATTTAACATTTTCTTATTATCAGATTCAATCTGTAAGAAATAAGTATATTATTATCATTCTTACAAGAAAATTTAAATTTACGTCAACATTTTTATTGGTTAAATTTGTATAAATCGACTTTCTTTTTCATTAAAATTTTTGTATGTACACATTGCATTCTTTTTGAAAGGCGGCCCTTGATGAAGGGTAAATATTTTACGCTTGAAAAATTTTTATAATTAAGCAACACAAAATTAAAAAAAGCATTTTATACCTTCCACCCGCATTCTTCATTAATTACTAGGGTTATTGGTTAAGCGTCAATTTTCTTAGTTAATTAAGTACAAATTCTCCCTTATCTTTTCTCAACATTGTTGTATAGCTAGATCTCTGGTTTGTGTTTCTTTGAACGTTTTTTTTAGCACTATTTTTTTTAATTCTTTATTTAAAAATAAAATAAAGTCTGTTCCACACAACGTATACAAATTATATTTGAAATTCTCAGTATTCTATCTTTTTGTATATAATGTGGAGCAATGTAATGGGTGTTTTTTTAGCTGCATGAGAACTATCGATATCGATAACTATGGTTTGACAGCTGATAATGTGTTGATATTTCTGTTCGGTAAGGTTTGACCAATCGTTTAACGCCAGAACAACGCTTCCAAATTGTAGAAATTTACTTCGAAAAAAATAAATCTGTTCGCAAAGTTCATAGAGCACTTCGTCCATTTTATGGTCAACATAATTGGCCTAGTGATCAAGCAATTCGTGCAGTTATTGATCGTTTTCGCACTAATTTTACTCTTCTCGATTCAAAACCATCAACAAGGCAAAGAAATGTGCGTACTGAAGAGAATGTTGCTGCTGTAGCGTAGTATTGAAGAAGACGCCGAAATGTCGATTCGTCGTCGTTCTCAACTTGTTGGCCTTTGGCCTACGTTTACCTGGAAAATTTTAAGTAAGGATCTTGGCTTACGTGCCTACAAAATACAGCTCGTGCAAGAATTGAAGCCAAACGGCCATCGTTTGGGCGCATTTTTGCTGATTGGGTTCATTTGAAACTGGCCGAAGATGAACATTTTCATCAAAGAATTGTATTTAGTGTTGAAGCTTATTTCTGGTTAAATGGTTACGTCGATAAGCAAAATTGGCGTGTTTGGAGGAAAGACAATCCTCAAGCCGTTAACGAATCACCATTACATCCATTAAAATTGACTGTTTGGTGCGATTTACACGCTGGCGGCATCATTACCGCCAGCGTGTTTCTTTCGAAATGAGGAAGAACCTGCCGTTACGGTGAATGGCGAGCGCTATCGAACAATTGATTTATCGCAAAATCAATTTGGTGACAACCTTATTTCCAGAAGTGGTCCTGTTCACTAGCCCCCTCATTCGTGCGATTTAACGCCTCTGGATTACTTTTTATGGGATTATGTTAAGTCATTGGTTTATGCCAACAAACCAGCAACTCTTGAAGCATTGTAAGACAATATTCAAGCCACCATTGACGCCATACAGCCAGATTTATTGGAAAAAGTAGTCAAAAATTGGACTAATCGAATGGACCATGTAACTCGTAACCGTGGCGGACATATGCCGGAAATCATATTTAAAAAATAAATGCCATGAAATTATCTACCAGATTATAATAAAAAAAAATTCATTCCAACAATATTTCTGTCTTGTATTATCATTTAAAGTTCTGAAGCTCTTAAAAAAACACCCGTTATATACGGTAATGATGAAGTTAAGCTTTACATTTCTTTTTAATTAATTACTTGCAAATTCTTTAGTATTAATGATATGATTTATGGTATCTTTGTTTAATGAAAATATATGTCCAAACCTCAAAAAAGTCTATTTAACAATGATATCTTTTCTCAGAGCATTCGGGAATTTCTAAAACAGCTGAATACAATATAAAGCTCCAAATAGCAATAGAGCGGAGATCCAAATATAAAAAACATAAAGTATTTAATCAATTTAAAACTTGCTCGTTTACTTACATTCTTAACTAGAAAAGATATAATGGAACAATACGTGCCACGGCGTAAATTTTGAAACGTATGTACATACCATTTTTTATTATATTTGAATGTTTCTCGAACAACGAAATATGAATGTATTCTATATAATATTCAAAATTGAAAACAAGAGAAGTCTAAGTAAATGGTCACCATGACCTCCTGAGTTAATGTATTAGGACTTAAAAATGAAAAATATACATCTAGTGTATGCTAGTTCGTAAATTTTAAAATGAGTAAAATGATCTTTAAAGAAAGAGTATGTAATATATTCGAAGCCTATAAATTTATATCAAATATTCATTAAAAAAATTTCTTTTATGCATGAGAGGTGTTTCCAGAGTTTTAATAATTTGACTCTAGTTCTTGCAAGTGATGGTGTTGATCAGTACAAGTCTTGACACGTTCACACATCTATCCCGTGGTCTATTATTTAGTTAACTTCAGTTACTTGACTATTTACATGTCGCAACCATAGAGTCCTAGCCAAAAAGAGCTACCACCATTTTGTGGAAAGAGAGTGTCAAACCTTCAGAAATCATTGAACTTCTGCTAAGTGTATTTAGAAAGTAGAATATAAAAGTATTGTCTATCGATGAGTTGTTCGTTTTAACGTTTGCAAAACATCTGCAGGAGATGATCCACGCAGTGGAGGCTCAAGTACTTCTGTTAATGAAGTAAATGTTGATGACGTGAAACCAACTCAAAGATGATAAGCGAATAACTGCCCGTGTTATTAGTGTTAGTGTAGGAATAGGTAAACTTGAGGCTAAAAATTTGTAATATCATTTGGACATTTAACGAAATTTTAACTAAATTTACACCACGTGTACCAGTCTTAAGTTTTGTGATACAAATATCGATATACATTATATGTCAAATAATAATAATAGTATAAATAATAATAAGTCTTTATTTTCCAAAAGAAGTCACATATAAGTACAAGTAATGCAAATGAATACAAAACATTAAACTTCTAAATAGAGAATCTTGAAGAGTGGTTCAGACGAATGACTAAAACTCAAAAAAACCCTGCTCCAACACCAAACCCTTAAAATATAGTAAAATAATTAACCAAGAATATAATAACTACTAGTAGCCTAATTATACTATTCTACGCAACATGTCAAATTGATAACAATGAAATGTAGGTCATTCTGACGCACAAAATATAAAAAGTAAATTAAGATTGTTTTTCAAACAAATATTTAAATAAAGTACACCTGAAAGCCACCAATTTTATAGTTTTAAATTGATCACCCAAAGAATTGTAAACAGAGGAGATATTATATATGAAAAATCTTCTAGAAAAGGTTGGGTAGTAATAAGATGGATTAATAATATATTTGCTTCTCAAATTAATATTGCGTACATCGCACAGAACTTACTTCATTTAGTAAATATGATGGACGTATCGTAAAAGTATTTTATGAGTTAAGAGAATGTAAAACAATCTATGAAGATGTATCTATTTACCGACGAAACAAGTGGCAGCAATGATTGACAATTCATATACTATTTAAACAAATCGAGAACCATTTTACGATGCTAAAAAACGGCCGCACGTTTACACATAAAAATTAGTTTCACGTTGAAATAAGTATATTTATTAAATGGAAACTTACTGCAAAACTACATTGTAATTTTGATAAGTTGACGAAATAAAAATTTGTAGGCAAATTCCTAGAACTTCGGAATCATCCCTAATATTGATTTAACATCAATCGATTCTCTTTCTGCTTTTTTTATGGTTTTGTTATGATTTAATGTTAATTAACAGTTAATATTTTAGCGAAAAAACATCAAACGTATTGGCTCGTTACTGAAATTCATTTTCGTTGAAATCCAACATCAACTTTTCCTCGAATAAACTATTTATGTAATATAAATGCTTTATTATAAAATATGTTCCTTTTGAACTAGTATTATTACAAATAATATTATTAGTACAAAGCAAAGCATGCTTTTGTTAATCAAGCGAGCATCGAATAAAGGTTTTTACTCAGTTTCAATTTAGAGTCTAAATTTGTAAAAATCACAATGTCATTTTTATATTATAGACTCCCTGGCAGGGAACAAGAAACATTATTTGTTATGTATCTCTTCTGCAATGGAATGACCTTTACTTGAAAAAATAACGTTTAGAGATTGATTCATTGCATGCAATGCTGTTTTGCGAAATTGGCAATAGACCGGAGGTCGACGTGTGGAATAATCAGCGATTCTTAAAGAGTCACAAAAGTCCGTCACTTTTCTTATTTGTTATTCTAATTGAGTGTAAATTAATAGATATAGTATATGAGGCAACGTCACAATAGTTTATTAATATAATTGACGATCTGTCCTACTTTTGGTCATATAATCATTTGGTCATGCTATTAGTCACAAATTATTATTTTAGTTCGTGGTTTTCATTTATAATAATTTGACAGCTAAGTTATGATTATCGTCTGCTGATGATGACAACTTAGTTGCTGAAATGCGTATACGGAATACGAAAATAGCAATTAATACATACTACGCACACTTATGCTAGAAACACGTCTCATCAAGAAAAAAAGATACTATAAATTCGGACATATAAAATCATTTAAACAATAACAATTTATCGTAAGCAGGTACCGCTTAAGGTTGCTTTTATAAATAGAGAAGTTTGTAATATTTCTAATGCAAAGTGGTAATTTATTGTATAATTTACACCCCATAAAATATGTTCCTTTTTGGAATATAGATTTTGAGTGTGAGGCCGGTAATAAATAATTATGAGTTCGTGTATCGTATTTATGGTTTACATTGCCATTCGAAAAAGCATTTCTGTTCCTATAAACGAAACATAGGAGATCTAATATATAAATATCATAAATAGTTAATATCGAATTACTTCGAAAATGTTCTCTGCAAGAATCCCTATAGCCCAACCCAAAGATAATTCTTAGGGCCCGTTTTTGCATAAGGAACACACCCCAGTGTATCACATCATATCTCATGCAAGAAGCAAAATTAGCATGATAGAAAATAAGCAGGGTACTCAAATTACAGGATCTACGGAGCTGCTTAAGGGTAAAACACACCTTAGCCAGAGTTCTGCATACTTCATCTATATGTGCAGACCATTTCAGATTTTCGTTAATTAGCAAACCAAGGATTCTTGCAGACGCATCACATTCGAAGAGCTCATTGTTAATTTGTAAATGGGAAATATGCTTAATCCTACTGTGAAAGTATACCAACTTTGTTTTTTGCCTATTTAAAATTAACTTGTTGGACACCATCCAATCGTTAATTTTGTTAAATGTTTCATTGGTCAGATCACAAATATCACCAACATTTGAAGAACTGACAACTACGCTAATATCGTCCGCATAGAGACGATTCGTTCTACATTTCGGAGAATGTTCGGAAGGTCATTTATGTAGACCAAAAATAGTGTGCGTCCCAAGATAGATCCCTGGGGTACACCTCTGTTAATACCAGTGTAGCTGAATCGACAGTTACCGATCCTGACACTCTGCTTACGGTTAGTAAGATATGATTCAAACCATTTGTTAGCGATGCCCCTAACACCATATTGAGAAGTTTGTGAAGTAAAATATTATAATGGACCAGATCAAATGCTCTTGATAGATCAATGAATATCCCAAGACAAGGCAGGCCGTTGTCCAATGAGTGATGGATGGTGTTCAAGTACTCGAAGAGCGCCGTATCGGTACCCCTTTCCCTGCGAAAACCATGCTGGTTAGACGAAAGTAAATTGAAATGGATTAAATAATTCATTACGGTCCTATTCACAATACTTTCGTATATCTTGGAGAATAATAAATTAATAGGCCTATAGTTCTCTAGATGGTTTTTATCGCCTTTTTTATATATTAGATGAATTGTAGATAGTTTAAGATTTGAAGGAAAAATTCCTTTTTCAAAAGAGAAATTTATTAGATATGTCAGTACCGGTGCAATTACTGAAGAAACACATTTTACAATAAATGACGGAATATTATCACACCCAGCCTGAGTACCCAAGGCATTAATTACAGTGATAACATCACCCTCTGAAACAGGCGACATATAAAATGATGAAACTGTGCCAGTCATTTGCAGATTATCATTAAATTCCGTCCAATTGACTTTATCATCCAGAATATCACAAGCAAACTTAGAAGGGAGAGAAGTGAAGAAATCATTGAATTTTTCACATAGTTGTTGCCTATTGGTGTCTGGAAAAGTATTGGTTCTAACTTGGGAAAGATTATTTTGAATAACTGACCAAGCAGCTTTAGTTTTATTAGAAGATGATCTTATAAGCATTTCGTTCATATCATATTGTCTTTTATGTAGAAAGTCTTTATAATATTGTCCATATCGTTTAAATTCTTCTTTGAATATGGGATACTGGACGCTAAATTCTTTTAAAAATATCATGTTATTTTTCACCTGCAAAATGTCTGAAGTGATCCAAGATGTTTTTGATTGTTCGCCTAAATTACATTTTAATACGGGAAAACAGTAACTGTGATAATACAAAAAAATATTAAGAAAAATTTTAAACGCCTGGTCAGAGCAGTTACACTCGTATACACTGAGCCATGATTCATTCGCTAACATGTCACAAAAAGTCTTTCACGAACTATCAGAATATTTATGCCTGTAAATGTAATCCTTCGCATGACTTGTAGTCGTTGCTAATATTATTTATATTTATAAATTATGAGCAAACTGTGACTAGCCAAAACGTGGTACTATGATGACACACATGGTACTACATAGGTCTTTTTATTCCCAAAGAAGCATATTCTAGAAGGAAACATATTAGTTGGGATGTAAATAGTTTTTGCCGTTTGATCAGTCTATAAAAGAAAGAGTTCAATAATAATACCTCTCAAAGTTCCACTCCACACAGAACAAAAATATTCACTAAGGTTTGCCGCAAATCATTAACACATATTATCAAACTCATGCCCCTTATTTTACTATTGGCAAAATTATCTTCGTCAATCTATGGCATATTTGTAGACTGAAAATAATCCAATCCATATTCTGTTATATGCACTACTAAATCAATAATAACAATCCATTATTCACTCAAAATTACTACCTGAAAATACTTAATGCAAATGCGTAAAAGCGAATTCGTTACTAAATAAGCAAAAACATGCTTTCCTCCTAACTGAACGCTCTCTAATTGGCATTAGAAAACAACATAAACGTTTATTAAAATGTTTTACCCAAATGAAATTCAGTAAAGCATGCACTTTCAGCACACTAAAAATGAATAGCTAGCATTAACTTTCAACAATATTGTTACAACTACAAACACTTTCTTGCGATGAATAATTCTGTCAAACTGTTAAATAATAAATCTAAGTCTTTTGCTCCCATCGTATTTTTTTTTAAACATCAAAGTAAACTTTGTTGATAAGATTATTTATCAAATATTTTAAATACTATCGAAAGCCAATGAATGGAGATTGTAGATCGCTTTCAAACAAACTCAAATACATTCAATTAGGTCAGGTAATATAAGCAATTTAAATTAGCTACAACAAGTCGTCTTAAAAGATGTTTTCAGTGAAATCTTCGTATTGTTTTCTTACCCAATTGCTTCCCCTGTGAACAAATCTGAAACTCGATATTATTTATACGCGTAACATTAATATATTGCAACCTGATCAAATATTCATTATACCTAGTTAAACCATTTCTGCTTATTAGTTGTAAATAGCCATCAACTGTGTTTATATTTTTTAGATCAATGGTCTTTCTCAAAACACTGATTTGTTGTTGCAATAAATTCTTCGACCGACAAAAACTTCTTCCACCAATGAAAGTTTCCAGTTTAAGGAATAGTTAGAAGTTATTAGGATTAGATCCAGTTCATAGAATTTCTTGTGAATAATTTGACATGCGCGCGAAGGCGTATTGTCGTGATGAAAGCTCTCGTTATGGACTATTGTATCTGGCTTATCACAATATCTCTAGTAGAGGGATATAATTAACAGTTTAACACTTTACAAAATAATCTATGAAAATGATTCGCTTCAAATTACAAAAAATACTAGCCACCACGTTACACGCCGATGGAAACATTTTAGTTTTCTTTGAGGAAGTCCACCATAACACGTCTACTATTGGATTTGGGGTGAAAATAGATTTCAAGTTGTTGATTGTTGAGGTCGTTGCTTGAAATTTTATTAAACTAAAGAATAAATAGAACAATAAGGAAACGTAATTTATCCGCACATTAATAATAAAACCGAAAAACTTTCAAATATTGCCTCATTTTGGGGCTTTCTTTGAAAAAGTAACAATGTTCCTTAATAAAGATCTGAGCGGCAATATAGTTTTTAAAACAGATACTAGTTTAGGCAAAATATTATTTAAAGCAACAGATAAAATTGATCCTATGAAAAAATATGATGTACTCGTATATAAACTTCAATAGCCAGAATGTAATAGTGTGTATATTGACTAATCAAGGAGAACATTCAAAATTAGAACAGAAGAATACCTAAAAAGCCTAGATTTTGAACAAGAAGGAAGTCCTACACATATTACCAAACGTCGGAAACCAAATTTCTTGGAATGCATGGAGATTAACAAATGTACTAAACTCAATTCTGCTAACCTTCCTAATGATTAATTAAATTCAAATTCATCGCCTTTAAATTTATCTTAATTATTAGGACTCATTACTTCTATTTTAATCTGTTGCTCTAATTGTACCTCATAATTTCTTTAGTTCTTAATGTTTTCCTATTATTTATATTAACAGACACTTCGAAGAAAGATCTATTACCTATAAACAATCTTCTGTGTATACTTTACCATTACCCCTTTCGTGCAATCGGCTTTAATTATTGCTTTTCATTTTCTTGTATAAAGGAAATTCTAACCTGTCTTGTACTTGTTATAAGATATAATGATAATATCCTAACAGATGAAACTAGTCGTAGTAAATATATAATGTACAATTTAGATAAAGTTGTTTTACTTATTACTTACTGTTTTATTTATTCCTTAATTTAAAGTAGAATTTATCAATCACAACAAATCCTGGCAAAATATCAGATTGGTTCTTTTTAAATAACTTCAAATTATCGCTTTCTTTCACGTTTTTCATCATAATTCAATAATTCGCATCACCCACATTGCTGAAAACTTTAACATACCCAATACTGCATGTAAAAAGTTATGTATGTACATATGTATTCAGTCGGTATGCTCATGACGCTGTCTTTAATGCAATTCTTCGACAGTTCAAAGCAATATCATTAACTTTATTGATCATTCCCGGGGTTGTTATCCGTCTTTGAAGGTCTTGCTCGCATGTCATTTTCGATATCATATTACTTCGCTTAAGTTGTTAGCGACAAATTATGACTTTCTAAGAATTATTAAAAGTTCAGATGTATTTAGGGCTTGAAGATATAAATATCGGATTACAGCACGATTCGCGAGTTTATACATTTTTCGTTTTTCCGTTTAAATTTATTCAGATGTAAATTTCAAAGCAAAATTTAAAATGAACGAAATTTAAGCTGTCATCATTAAATAGAATTATACAAAATTTTTTTTCTGAAGATGATGTTACTACAAGAGTTTTATTTAGATAAAACTATGATATCCAACAGCAAAAGTATTTCATATAAACCCAAGTAATATGCATACCTTATAAATACTGTAAAGAAAAAATAGCTAACAACAAAACACACATTCGGTATGCGAAGAAACGAATAAATATGTTCGTAGAAAAACTCTATTTTTACCTAGAGTATTTCTGTTACATTTTAATTTTCTTCGTACATATAAATCTTTGAATGCATGTAAATGATGGATACTTTATACAGTTTCTATGACATCTTTGTTATTTATATTCATGTTTTAGTAACTTAATTTTCTGTAAAACCTTCTGTGAGTTATTAAAATACAAAATTTCGAAAAAACGATGAAAGTAGTTGTAGTATAAATAAGTTACGAAATCTAAATTTTATACTGAAAGTAATTTTCTTCCATTGGCACAGAAACTTTAAATATGGATTGATATTAATCATAATTTTGGCACGAGTTTTTGTCTCATAAAACTATTTATGTCAACATATCAAACTTTAGGAATATAACATAAATCGTTTTAAATATAATCTAATCTATAATCTAATAAAAGCCGTTTCAAAATTGTAACTTCACTTGGCCGTATAATACCTAAACTAAGCAACTTTAACAACGTGAATGTTAGAAGTATTTTATGTAAAAATATAGAAACACCGTAAAAACCATGAAAGCAAATTTAGTCTGCTCTTGCAATAAAATCTCATTAAACGGTTGATCTACGAACGTACGTTATGTTTATCAAGACTTTTTAGCATATTTTTGGACGTACTGCATGCCCTTAAAATTTTTAGACGTTGTATATACACTATCTAAATGTATGTACACTACTCACCATATTAGTTCGATCAGCTAGTGAAATTTACTTCTAAAAAATAATATAATTGCGCGTAAATATAAATAATATATTTACATTAGGTCCTTTACGAGATTTATAACCAACTGCAGGCAAATATACCTATTAGAGCAGCTAGAAATAACTATTATATTTTATAACTCACTACGTTATTTCCCGGAATAATCCGTACCGCCATAAATACGACTATTTTTGAGATAATATCACAAGCAAAAAAAACTTACAAAACTTACCCGCCCTCACCCCAAAGAGTCTTGTGTACCGAAACATGCATTAGTTTTCAGGTAAGTTTGATAGAGCCTGTGGTTGATTCACTTAATCACTGAAGGTTGATATATAATCCCTTGCCACATTAATTTTCGTGTTCTGTATACGTATTTCGACAACTAAGTTGTCATCATCAGCAGATAATTAAAAAGAGTCGCACCTGGTAAACTACGGCGAAAATTACCCGTACGAAAACGAACTCCCAAAATGTACACACATTAGTTTTCAAATAAACTTGCTAGCGTGCGCATCATTGATAAGACCGTATTTTTTATGTAAACTTCTTAAAATGCCGAGAGGAAAATCAAGTTTAGAAAATCGCTTTATAATTATTGCTTTTCACCAAGAAGGCTACTCATTGTGTCAAATTTCCGAAAAGACACATGTTAATAAATCGACGGTTAGTGATATCATTTGGAGACATTAACGTACGGGCAGTTTAAGAGATCCGGCACGTTCAGACAGCAAGCGAATAACATCTCACGCCGACGATGAGCGTATAAAATTGTTGAGTAGGGGAAATAAGAGACTGACAGCACCCGAAATCGCCGCAGAAATGAATCGCGACCGTGCAAGAAAAACTTCTGTTACTACGATGGAAAGAAGATTAAAAACCGCAACTCTTCACAGCCACATTGCTGTAAGAAAACCCTTACATCGACGGGAAAACAGGCACAAACGATAACAATGGCCAGAAACACACAGAAATTGGACACTGGGTGCCTAAAAATGGTGTCTTATAGACTGATGAATCAAAGTTTGAAGTGTTTAATCAATCAAGGCGTGTTTTTGTAAGAAGAGCGAATGGTCAGGGAATGCTGCGGGATTATATAGTGCCAACCGTCAAACGAGGAAGAAATTCTGTGCTTGTTCGAGGTCGTTTTTGCTATGCTGACACAGGGGACTTAAAGCGAATCGAGGGTATTTTGCGAAAGGAGGGTTATTTAGAAATATTACAGGAAAATGCAATACCATCAGGACTATATTTAATCGGCGAAAATTTTGTGTTTATGCAGGACAACGACCCCAAACACAATAATATGTAAGAATTTCTTAAATAGTGTACAAAGTAATAACACCTTACAAATAATGACATAGATACAGCAAAGCCCCGACATAAACCCCATAGAATTGTTATGGAATGAATTGGACAGGAGGGTCCGAAAAGTGTGTCATACCTCAACAAATCACTTATAGAAGATATTGAGAAAGAAGAATGGAATAGTATACCGAATAGAGTTCTTGAAAAACTCGTGAAACGAATGCCTTGAATTATACAGTCTATTCTTCGCGCAAAAGGGGATTTCTCCGATGAGCGGAATGTTTAGGATATCTTTGTTTATTTGGCGTTAGAATTACTTTAATTTTTATTATTGTACTGAACATCTATAAACAATAATACAATAAAAATTTTAAATATCCACATAAACTAGTTCAACTGTTTTCCCTTTATTTAAATTTATTTGCGTATCCGAACTAATATGGATGGTAGTGTACATGTACAAAAGATAGAGGCCTTTCAAACTAGATACTTATATTCGAATAATAATAAGCAACAAGTAATAATTTTAAAAAAGCAATGTAAAAGTTAATATATTAATAAACTGTATACCGGGTTAAGCAGATGCAAACTTAAAAAGCTAATTATTCCACTAATAACAAATATAGACAAAATCAATTAATATCAATATTAATATGAAAATACTTGCAAAAAACAACCGTGCAAGTACTCACTATTAAGGTTGCTGGCTGGAAAATAAACGACACAATAAGTTCGAATAGAATAAAAATCATACCTCTTTGATGTTTACCTCCGAAAACCGTTTTCGCATAATTCTCCTCGTTTCTGTGCCCATTAGTGACTTGATGAGATGTCATTTCTGGAGAAACTCTAGACTCTGAACCCGCCACCTAGACAAAATAAAAAGAGCAAATAAGTTAAATCGAAAAAGAGATCGATTAAACGTACGATTGACAGTGAAGGATATCCGAGATAAATTTGTAAATAACATCGATAAGCTTCTCTGATATCGTCTTTTGTTACTAAAATTGTGTGATTAAATTTGACTAACAGAGTTATATCTCACCGGCTGATTTCTGTGTTTTATAAAGTTCCTTTGAAGATCCTGACAATGCTTTCTCAAGCACGATTAAATTAAGATTATCCTATTAATATTAATCGCACCGAAAGGAAGGCGAAACGGTACTGCTTGTAACTGTACGTATTTCAACTACCCTTATTATCCGTCAGTTGCGCTTAATAAAAGTTTCATAATTGTTGTAGTTAGAGCTTAACTCGAGATTGTGTGTTAGATTGAAGAATGAACTAATATTAATTATACACCAAGCAAAATTTCTATAGTACCATTGAGTTACATACGTATTGTTCGACTAATTTTCAAGTGTATTTATTATTAAATATGCATATATACACATGTTTCTATTAGATTAGTGCATATAAAATGTCGAGTTTAATTTAGTACAATTTCAAACTAGTTAATTTCTATAACATAAATTTGATTTAAACAAAATAATTCTAATTTGCTTGAGAATACCTTTGCCAACAATTGAGAAACGCACAAATTTCTTCACCAAGAAATTCTTTTCCTTTAAAAGATGAGAAGCGCCTACATGTTTAAAAGCGAGCGTTCTGAAAATATTTTGTAGCTAGTCATAAATTAGGTCATAAATAAAAAAAATTGCACCAGGCGACAGCCTATTTTCTTGGCAGATGACTAATTCAGTTTTGCTTAAAACATATCGAAATACATTTTTTGATCATTATAAGTCGTACGTTTTTCAAGAACAATGTGAAAACATAATGCTTTTCTAGCAGTGATTTTTATGAATATCAACGAGGTTTATCATACAACCAGAATCATCAAAATTTAGTGATAGTTTTTGGCAATACTAGTCCCTTATCGGCTACAGTTAGTTACTGGTCTCATGTATTTATTGGGTCATTCAGAAAGTAGTTTTGTCTTTTTCGGTGAAAACGAATAACAATTCGTTTATAACGTATAAGTATTTTATTCAAATGTTATATTAATCATTTTGGTCCAATACATTTTGCCGACTTTCTGGTAACAGAATTCGCATTCGTAAAACTTCTCATCTTCATTTGCAAAAGAATGAGCGAAATGGCTCTTGACATCCTAACTGGAATTAAATGTTTTATTATCCAAAAAGTTATGTGTAAAAATCGAAAAGAGTCATGGGTGCGGTAATATGAAAACGAACGATGATTCTTTTATAATATACAAATTCTATTTTATTCAAAGCATTTTAATCCGTTACATTTGGCATCAGCTTTCGAAATGCTTCAAGCCGGCTTATCTGTTTTGCTCCATAATAATTCATAACGCCTTCGATATTGTTGTAAAGAAGCCATTTATCATCCTGTGTTATAATTAGCTTCTAAGCTAGATTATTACTTGCGTTTTAGCAGCAAGTCACTGACGTCAATGCGATGCAGCAATTCTGTTTCTTTGAGAATATATACAAACTAAATATCCAACCTTAATGTAAAACCACGTCGTTTTACATGGTTATGAACGGCCGACATTTAATCTCGCAAAAATTCTCATATTTTTATTTGACAGTTTGATTCAATCACTAACTCTATTTCGTACTCATCAATTTCAACTGGCTTACCAGAAAAATGATATGCTTGACGTCGAAGTTGCCAAAACAATATTTTGTAAACTAATTTTGACACTGACGTTCTTTTAGTATATCTTTTCCATACACTTCATGCAACTATTTTCTTGCTTTGACTGCGTTATTACCTTACTAAAGGTAATAACGAAATATGGCAAAAATGCTCCTTTTTCCATTTTCTAAATCACGACAAAAGAGCGAATCCAGAACGAAAAACGTTTTCTTTATATAAATGGTTTCGATTTGCGCGGTTTTTTTTAAGAATAAATAAACATGACATTTATAAAAATGCCTTCGTATACGGTACAACAACGCGTTCAAATCGTTGAATTATTTTATGAAAATCAGCGTTCTGCGAAAAGAGCTTTCAGAAAATTACGTGAATTTTATGGTTTGCATAATCTTCCATCTGAAAGCACTATTGGTCGAATTAATAAAAAATTTCAAGAGACCGGTTCCGTGGAAGATCAAAAAAGTGAAATACAGTCGTAGTGGTCGTTCATAAAAAAATATTGGCTTGGTTCGTGAAAATGTTGCTGAAGATCCTGAAATGTCCATTAGACGACGCTCACAACAACTTGGACTTTCATCAATGAACAACCAGCTGATTTTTCTCAAAAAATAATGTTTTCCGATGAGGCCCATTTAGAACTTGGTGGCTATGTTAATAAACAAAATTACCGTACCTGGGGCGAAGATAATCCATTCCTGCTTCGAAAGATGAAATTATTCGTGTCATTGGTAAGATAGAGCCTCCATTATATTCAAAATGTCATTGAAAATTTTAACAAAGGAGTGGACGTCTGTGGAGCTGCAAGAAGAAGCCATTTGGCAGATATTATTTTTCGCATATAAATGTCATAACTGATACTACAATTACTAATAAAAAGTTTTTGAAAATGAATGCAAATTATGTGTTTTATTTATTCTTTAAAAAAACCGCGAAATTTGAAACACCTTTATAAGCCTTTAAATACAAACTGTCAAAATACATAATGAAAGTGGGTTTTACAATGAAGGTGGCTCTTCAAAGATTCAACTAACAACTTTCGCGAGAAAAAAACGATTACTTTCTAAACAACCCAATATACATAGAAGATTAAGAAAATTCTAGAATAGCGTTTCTCAAAGGTCTTACAAAGCGACACAATAAAGTTATTAGTACCGGTACCGCGATCAAAATATATATTTTGCGATCTAAAAAAGGGCAACAGATACTGACCGCTAGTGTTTCTATAGTTTCTCTATCATTTCGCAACCTAGAAAAATATCAGCGTGACGACTGACGATCTAGGTGACAAGTAATAGGTGTTTATATATCGAATTGGTGTAAATCGATATCACCACTCATATAGGCATTCAAAAGAATGATTCATCTGCAGTAGACATGATTATACACAAATAGCTGCGTGTAAGAAAGAAAATCAGTGGATTCTCCATTTGTTAACTGAAGAACAAAAACAAGTATAAGTAGACTAGCGTGGATTTATGTTTAAAAATTCAATGCAGAACCATCAAAGAAGGTATTCAGTTATGGTGAAGAATTCTCGATAGACAATTATAATTCAAAACACAAAACTGCAATTAGTTGTTTAGGTATTTCAAAATGACAAAAATTCAACACCGAAACTTATATGCAAATAAAAAAACGATTGGTGTGTTCTTCATGTGCAGTAAGTAGTCTAGTTACAGTAGTTCCTTTTGACAGTCGTAGACAAAAAGTTCGTCTTCCCCAAGTCTTCGAAAAATTGTGTAGTAATTGATGGATCTGGCTTGCATGGAATTTTGTGGCACCATGACGACGTAACTCTGCATACAGAAGCAGAAACAATAATTATTTTACAGGAATCTATAATTCAAATGATCACTTAACCATTACTCGCTATTAAATGCTGCCCACAAAATTTTGATATTACCGAAGAGATTCTTTTAACGACAATCAGTTTTGTTGCTGAATTTGAATGATATTTTGACGACTTAGCATAAGAAGAGTTTTTTGTATATTTCTAGAAGAATTATCGAGTTCAATTTAGCTAAGCATGATTATTTTGAAAAGCAATTAAAATTTTTCGAAACAGCCTTTGTAAACAAGAAATGTAATGGATACTAATGGATTTCATAGTCGTAAATTTGTTTCAAAAATATGAAATGTTTCAGTATTATGCAATCTGCAGTTATGCTAGACAAATTGGTGAATTTAATTTAATAAGGTTCAGCTTTTTAAATAGCAATATATTCAATCTATCATATTACCTCAAGTACTATACAAGGAATAATTTTTCGACAAATCCACTATGCTGGACACAATCAAATACGCGATATTCGTTCTCCTACATTTAGCAATAGTTCATTACAGAAATTCATTAGAGCAATATTAATTTCAACATTAAAAGAAACTTTTCTTTCGTCTAAATCATATGTGGGCAACAAACGGCCCGCTGTAAGATTTGATCCGGCCCGCGAGGCATTGTCGTATTGTTTCAAGTCTGATATCTATCGCTAAAAATTATGAACACTACTTTAAAATGCACTACTTTTAAACACGACCCGCGAACGTATTTGCACATTAAAGTTTGGCCTACAACATGTCAAAGGTTGCCCATATCAGGTCTAAATGTATTAAGTTTTTAAGATTAATATATTGCTAAATTCGGTTATTACTAATAAATTATTATATAATGCAGTAAATAAGGTTCGGTAGATATATGTACGTCGAGTAACGTATACCTGAAACCTCTCCTCGACTGACTATATATTTTTTTGTAAGTGAGACTTTTATTGTTTTATTTTTTTTAATAATTTTTGAGTGATCGCGAACACCAATTTTTCGATACACTTTTAACAACTTTTTATTATATTTTAAATTATAAAAAGTAAAGTAGTATGGACTTTATTTTTCTATTTATTATTGAATGTGTTTGTACCACTAAAAAACTGCAAACGTACATACATCTTCATACATATAAATATGTAAAATACATGTACAAATAAAAGTTATTCTACACAAAAGTAGCATAAAATGCATCTTACCTTTATAAAAACATATTCTTTATTGGAACAACAACCGTCAACAATATCAGTTTAATAATAATAATAATGAAATAAACATAATCACACGCACATCTGTACAATGTTCAAATTGTCTATATTTGTTTGTCAAATGTGAGCAAATGCTACAAAGTCAAACTATCTACTCTTATCTAAACTTTTCCGTGTACAGTCTCGATGCCTATCGTTCTTGTCCCTTTTTTTTTCTTTTTTTTTCAAAAACAGAGAAACGTGAACGTACAGGGTCAACCAAAATTTTAAGAAACAAACCAAACGTTTATAATTAAGATTAAAATAATTTTCTTTTCGCTTATAAAAATTTACAGTAATATGTATGTATACAATGTGATTGATGATTAAAACAGTTAATTAGATGTATTAAGATTACTGTTGATTTTTTTCGCTCGAAATTTTAGTGTAAGTATAAGGGCTCATGTTCAATTCAGTAATTAGTAATAACGATGGAATAGCAGGAAGTCTTAAATTTCGTCTAGTAGTGTTTCGTGTTTTTCTCTGTGATGCTTTATTGAGAGTCCATGTTCAACACTGTGTCTATATTTGTTTGTCAAATGTGAAATAAATTTGTTTGTCAAATGTGAAGTCTGTCAGTATTACACAATCGGCAGTTATGCCAGGCGAATTAGTGAAATTAATTTAATAAAATAAGGTTCTAGTTTTTAGATAGCAATGAATTCAATCAACCATATTACCTCTAGTGCCATACAAGGTATAACTTTTCGACAAATCTACTATGCTGAACCTATTCAAATAGGTGATGTATAAATTCTTAATAGCAATGCATTCATTTCAACATTAATAGAACATCTTTCAACAACTTTTCTTATATTTAAATGAACTGCGCCTTTAAGATTAAGGAAAGGTTAGACTTCGGTTATTTTTAAAAAATTATTATGTATTACAGTAAATAAACATCGGTAGATGTACGCCAAGTAATGCCAAGCAACGTATACCAGGACTCGACTGACTGTATTTTTTATAATTTAGACTTTTATTTTCTTATTTTTTTAATAATTTGTAGATGAGTCCGAACCAACAAAAAAATATGAACGTACAGAGTCATCGAAAATTGAAAGAAACAAATCAAACATTTATAATTAACATTTAAATAATTTTCGTTTATAAAAATTCACAGCAATATGAAAGTACAAAGTGATTGATTGAAAACCTTCATTAGAGTGTTTCGTGTTTTTTTTCTGTGTAGCTTTATTGGGCACCCTGGTTCCATACTGTGTCTAAATTTATTTCTGAAATGTAAAATAAAATTGGTTGTGAAATATGAAGTCTTTCCGTGTCATGCAATCGGCAGTTATGCCAGGCGAATTAGTGAATTTAATTTAATAAAATTATGTTAAACTTTTTAGGTAGTAATGGTTTCAGTCACCCATATTAAATCTATTTCCATTCAAAGGATAATTTTTCGACAAATCTACTATGCTGATCACATTCAAGTAGGTGATATTCGTTCTCCTATATTTAGCAATAGTTCATTACACAGACTCATAAGAACAATGCATTCATTTCAACATTAATAGAACATCTTTCAACAACTTTCCTTATATTTAAATGTACTGAGCCTTTAAGATTCAAAAATTGTTAAAATTCGATTATTAAAAAATGATTCTGTATTAGAGTAAATAAAGATCGGCAGATGTACATCAAGTAACGAATACTAGGAACTCGTCCTCAACACTCACTATGTACTTTTTACAAATGAGGCTTTTATTGCTTTATTTTATTTAATAATGTTTAGGTTAGTCCAACACACCAATTTTTCGATATACCTTTAACAACTTTTTACTATATTTTAAATTATAAACAGAAAAATAAAGTTCATACTGACACATGTCAACGTATTGAATGTATTTGTAGCACAAAAAAATTGAAACCGTGCATCTTTGTAAATATATGTAAAATGTATGTATAAATAAAAGTTATTCTACACAAAAGTAGTATAAGCAATTACAAACTTAGAATATGAAACTTCAGAAAATGCACATTACCTTTTTAAAAAAATTATTTATTGCAACTATCAACAATATCAGCTATCATAAAGAACAAACGTATACGATTATAAGTAATAATGAAATAAACGTAATCACGCACATCTGTACAATACAAAATCAAACTATCTACTCTTATCTAAACTTTTCCGTGCACATTCTCGGTGTCGGTTGTTCTTGTTTCCTTTTTTTTTCTTGTCTTGTTTTACTAAAATATAGAAAACTGTGAATATACAGCGTCATCCAAAAGTTGAAGATACAAACCAAATATTTATAAGTAACATTAAAGAAATTTCCGATCTTTTTTCGTTTATAAAAATTCACAGCAATATGGATGTATACAAGGTGATTGATTGAAACCGATCATTAGACGTATTGGAAATTCTTCTGAAGTGTTTTTTCTGAAAGTTTTAGGATAAGCACAAGGGCTCATGTTCAATTCAATAATTATTAATAACGATGGAATAGCAAGAGAAGTAAATTTTCGTCTAGTAAAGTGTTTCGCATATTTTATGTGTAGCTTTACTTGGGAAGTCAAATTCAGTACTGTGTGTGTCTATATTTGTTTGTGAAATGTGAAATAAATTTGTTTGCGAAATGTTAAGTCTTTCAGTATCATGCAATCGGCAGTTATATCAGCCGAATTAGTGAATTTAATTTAATAAAATTAGGTTCTACTTTTTAGATAGTAATGATTTCAAGCACCCATATTAAATCTAGTGCCATACAAAGGATAACTTTTCGACAAATCTACTATGCTGAATACATTCAAGTAGGTGATATTCGTACTCCTATATTTTTCTATACTTCATTACACAAATTCATTAGAACCATATTAATTTCAACACTAACAGAACATCTTTCAACATCCGTTATTATTACAAAATTATTGTATAATGCAGTAAATAAAAATCGGTAGATATACTCCAAGTAACGTGTACCAGGAACCCCTCCTCGACTGATACTAATTAATAATAATAATAATTCAGACTTTTATTGTTTTATTTTTTTTAATAATTTTTAATCCAACACACCAATTTTTCGATACACTTTTAACAACTTGTTAATATATTGTATGTTACATTATAAATAGAAAAATAAAGTTCATATTGAATATATTTGTATCACAAAAAATTACAAACGTACATACCTCTTTATAAATATATGTACGTAAATATGTATAAATAAAGTTATTCTAAACAAACTAGCATAAGCAATTACAAACGTACAATGAAACTTTAGAAAATGCACCTTACCACAAAATTGCTTATTGGAACAACAACCATCAACAATATCAGTGTTCATAAAAAACAAACGTACACGATTATAAGTAATAATCTAACAAACATAATCACGCACAGTTGTACAACACAAAATCAAACTGTCTAATCTTATTTAAACATTTCCGTGTATATACATTCTCAGTTTCGATCGTTCTTGTTCCTTTTTATTCTTGTTTTTTTTTTGTTTAAAAACATAGAAAAATGTGAACGTACAGAGTCATTCAAAATTTGAAGAAACAAACCAAACATTTATAATTAACTTTGAAATAATTGTCCTTTCCTTTTCGTTTACTACAAAAATTCACAGCAATGTGTATGTATACAAGGTGATAGATCTAAACCGTTCATTAGACGTATTGGGAGTACTGCTGAATTTTTTTTCTGTCAGCACAAGGGCTCATTTTCAATTCAAAGAAAATATTCTCTTAATGGCTGCACTTTCAGTTAAATCGGAAGTAACTACTCGTTTACTTTAAAGATGTACTTTTTATTATATATTTAAATTCTACAAGTTATTCTACTTAAGCTTTCTTTATACCACTTTAGTGATATTGGAATTTTTAGAAAGTATTTAGTTTTACATCATCATCATTATTATTTGCTCTAGCTATTTTGGCCCCGAAAATGATGATATTTACAACATAAGTAAGAGACCTCCTCAAGCTTTACTCTGATGCTTTTCTTTTTGACAAATCTTATGCAGTCTGTTCATAGTTTCGAGTAGGTGCAACTTTAAATAACCAAAACTTTTATTTAATTACAATGCTTCATATTTTTGACGTATTTAAATACTTTACTTCTTCATCAACACGTAATTATCTAAACCTATCTCTAATCGTTTTTACGTTATATATAGTCTTTTATTGAAGCGCCTTAAAGTTTTCGCATGCACAAGAGAAATTCTCTCTTGTTCATCCTTTCTCAATATATCGACGATTAAATTGGTGTAATATTGTTTTTACTCTTTACTCCAGTTCTTCTT
Organism: Dermolepida albohirtum; assembly: GCA_031893035.1. Classification (NCBI taxonomy): domain Eukaryota; kingdom Metazoa; phylum Arthropoda; class Insecta; order Coleoptera; family Scarabaeidae; genus Dermolepida; species Dermolepida albohirtum. The sequence goes on along the minus strand of JAVIWB010003856.1, from coordinate 31,330 downwards.
CCACTCCTGTTTCAACTTGAGTGCGTACACTTGTATCAAACCAGAAAACCGGGCATATGGAACATCCTGCGTGCCATCTCGAGCTGTTTTCCAATGTAAAAAACAGGTTAAAAGAAGGAAACGATCTTCTTAGAGCGTTGGATGAGGAATGTGCCCAGTTTTCATAAAAAAGATGGAAGGGTTGATTTGATGACTGACTTCGAAGAATGAAAAGTTTGTCAAATGTGATGGAAATTGTTTTGAAATATCGCAAAAATAAGAAGACTAAAGCATGTTGAACAAAAATAACTTTTCTGTACTTGTATATCTGACCATTTAACCCATATTTCAAAATATTCTTTGCGCTATCGAGAATAATGTCCGATTTTTAAACTATTACAGAATTAATATTCTTCATACTTAGATTCTATTATAGCATGATAAAGGCAATCTAAATATGAATTTTTAAACACGAAACTATTAATGTACATATCAACATGAATAATCAATCCACACATATTTCCCTTTCAAAGCGCTTCACGTACCTTTAACTACGTTTACCTGAAAAGTATGTCCTTGACATTCTAATTTTCTCACGTGAAAAACGCAAAATAAAAAATCAATAACACAATTAATTTAATAGCAACCAACATGTAAATATTTCATGAATATGAACGGGTGCAGATGTTAACAAATATTTTATTACTACAGAGTATACGTAGCTTCATCCTTGTGATTTTCTAAATATTTTTTTCTTTAAATAGATGTCCTTAATCAATATTTCGTCGTCCTCATTTCCAATAATTTCATGTTCCAAAGAAGAATTCTTAACGTAACTACACGAAGGTAATTATTTCTTAATATTCCACCGTTCAAAAGGTTAATCACCTGACGACATAAACTCCTCAAATTTCCTGTAAAAGAGTCATTTATTTTTAGACGTTAATGTGTTTCGTGACGCGTTTAATATTTAATATTCGTAGGTTCCTCATTTCAGTAGTACGTGTCGGCGATTATTAAACAAAAAATAGCGGACAAACAAATTCTATTACACAACTAATAACAAATATCTTGCTTTATATATATATATATATATATATATACAGTCATGTGCCTGAAAATAACAGTCCTAAATTAATACTTACAAAGGACATTTTGAACGGACAATTCTGATGTAGCTATATTGATATTATTTAAAATCCCTGAATATATAGCATATGGTTTCCGGTAAAGTACCGAATGTAAGAGGAACTACTGAGTTTTCTAATCATGCGCTGTTATGTGCCTATGCATTAAAATAGCAGTACCACAGCTGGCAGATTAAATGCAGACGTGTAAAATTCCGTTTGTTACGAAATAATTCAACAATTTTTTAATTATCCTTTTCTGTTGTAATATGGGCCAACAAAGCAATGTTCGTCGGAAAAAAGAGCTCGATCTACTTAATAGAGGCAAAAGCTACAAGTTTATACAAAATACGCTCTCATGTTCTGTGAAAATAATTGCAACGCTAAAAACTGGAGAAAAGTGAAAGAAAATCGTATTGGAAAAAGAAAAATTGGCCCTAGAGAAGACAGAAACAATAAAAGTTGTGCAAAGAAGAGACTGCTCATAAATTCTACTGCAATTAAAAGTGGGTTACACCTTTGTATAAGCACCTCTACAATTAGACGAAGATTGATTCAAGGAAAGTATATACGAACCCTCGTATATACCGTTTATATATAGCCGTTTATATTTCGGGAAAAATAGTTTCATTGCTTTTAAAAATATTCTCCTTGAAAATCAATGCACTTTTGCATTCGTTTAAACCAATCCGAAGCTGCCACTGTGAAGGCGGTATCTCCAAAATATGAGTTTTGAATGCCTCAATTGCCTATTTGACCACGAAGTTTATTCTTCACGTGTGAGAACGAAAAGAAATCACAGGATGCTAGATCAAGGCTGTAAGGCGGATGGCTCATCAATTCAATTCGGTCAAATATTCAATTGTTTGAACCGACCTGGGAGAGCTCACATTGTCATGGTAGAGAATGATCTGTCGTTTTCGGTTTGTTTTCCTTATTTCTTCAAAAACTTTTGGCAAACAAATAGTTGTGTACCATTCGTAATTGACCGTTCTACAACTCTCTAAAGGCACGGTTGCAACGTGACTGGTTTTTCCGAAAAAACAAGCGAACATTTGTTGCGATGTACTTCGAGCGCGAACAACTTTTGTTGGTTTTGGCTCATCTTGGGATACCTACACAGTCTACTGCTGTTTACCATCGAGCTCATACGTATGATCCAAAATTCATCACATGTGAGGACTTGATAAATGTTCTTTGAAGCACCACCATTGTATTTTTTGTGCATTTCTTGGCACCAATCGACGCGAGTCCTTTTTTGAGCGGTTGTCAAATTATGTAGTACCCAATGTGAACAAGTTCTTAACGGCTAAATGTTCATGCAGGATCTTATGCACGCTGTTGTTACTAATACCTAGAGATGCTTCAATCTCACGATATACTACATGACGATCTTGCGTTATCAATTCAGACACTGCATTAATGTTTTCCGACACAACAACATTTGTGGAACGACCTTCACGAAATTCATCGTCCAAAGAACGCCGTCCAAATTTGAATTCACTATATCAACGATATACTATACTTTCCGATGGTGCTTCATAACCATATAAAGAATTCAGCTCGTCGATGCATTCTTCTTGAGATAATCCACACCAAAAGTTATGAAAAATAATTGCACGGAAATGTTCGCGAGTTAATTCCATTTTTTCGCTGACATAAAATTTTCAATTTATTGTCAACAATAGAAACAGCGACCGGATAATAAAACTGTCAAGGTAAATCTATTGTCAAAAATGATAAACTTCACGATGCAATCATCAGATGGGAGGCAACACTAGCAGTGTTGTCAGTTTCCGAAATATAATAATAAAATTAAATAAGGGAATGATATATACATAGTATACGTAATAAAAAATATCTATACATGGTATTTACTCAATGTGCTATACTTATATATTGCAATATATATATATATATATATATATATATATATATATATATATATAATAGATGATATTTAATTTAACAATTATTGCATAGAATATATCGCCTCCGTCTTGCATGTACGGTTCAGAGAGTTTTTTTTTGCTGGTTAAAATATAGTTTTAGAAATAAATACAATCAATTTAATTTTCCTCTGGTAGGTGATTAAATATCATTCAAAAACATATCAATAGAATTCACTTCATTTTGCATATTCTATAGATTTAATACGTTCGAATATGCTATACATTTATACAAACCGCAGCATACATATATGTATGTATACACATAAAATTTTGCAATCAATTCTTTTCGATTCTTACCGCCTAAACCAATCTCTCCTTTAAAGCAGGCCTTTGTTCGCCATAATATAGAAATCCACGCAAATATTTTAAAAGGCTGTCGTGAATCCTTCTGACACGATCCTATCGAAGCATTTCGCTTTCAACTATTATTTCACCTTCCTCGTTCTTAGTATTCGCAAACCTGTCCATTTCTATTATATCCCTGTTTATTCCAATTCCTTGCCCAAAACTCATACTGCTGAGTCACAACTTTTTTATTTTTACTTTTTTCGCATTTTCTTTATCTTAAAGTATCTAGTTTAATAATTTCATCATTCTATCACGTCCATTTTAATTTATATTTATAATTCTTTGCACTATATTTTGGTCTTGGCATTCTTGTAAAAAATAAATTTCGTTCTGGACCGGCCATTTCTTATATGTTAATATGTTTGACCTATTCTCCTAAAAATTTTATTCGCATAAATTCTATATCCCCTTAATCAGGTACGTAGACTTTCGCGGTCGTGGTCCATATTATCTGCTTCTGGGCTTCCGGGCTGTCAGTGGTATAACTGTCGACGTTTCAGTTTCAGTGCAGTAGTTGAGCCCTAAAGATGTCCATTACGAGTGGGTACGAAACGTCGGCAGTTATACCAGTGACGCGGTTCCATCCCGGAAGCCCTTATTCTCCATGAACTATATCAGCATAAATAGAATGTATCAAATGTCATCATCTACTGTCCATATTGTTATGAAGAGACAATTACCTCAATTAGCTCTCGATCGTTTCTACATTTCTTATATGTCCAGATAATATACAATATATCGAAAGTCAAGTCTTCCTTCCTATTGAAGCTATGAAGTTGATTAAATTAGCAATACAGCGTCTTTATTTCAGTTAAAATAGAAAAACAATTGAACGTTTCATTTCCTATATATTCACAAAAACACTTTTTTTAGTTGAACATCATGTATGTTTTTACATATTGTGAATGAAAATAATATTTTAAATATAAAATTATTCATAACAATACCACTGTAAAACTACAAAGAAACAAAATGCATTTAGACATGGTGTATATAGGTATACAGTTCTTAAGAAACGTATTTTTTCAAAGAGTCACCTATTAAATACAGAAAATTTTTAAAGTCACATTTATGATACAATTAGACTCGAAGATTTTATTTCATTTTACTTAGTTCGACATAAATTTATTCCGATGCTGCTCCCTAATGGAATATGTACAGTGCGTCGATTTATTTCTGGAAGGTGGGGTAAATTACTGTACAAATAGAAACACGAAATTCTTCTTATCAGTTCAGTTTTTCGGTTTTTACAATAGTAGGAGACAACAGTCGGCTTTATTATTGCGCATCTATGGATTGTATATGGCTTTATATCAAATTCAATGTCTTTATTTTTTTTATTTTGAATTAATATTTCTCGATAAAGCTCTGCCTATACATTCTATTATCAATTGGTGACGTGATATGCTTTTTTATACAAAATACTAACGAGTTCCGAAATAAACGGAAAGAAGAATATACAATATTACAGGAATAATAACGAGCAACAGATTCAGTTAGTATGGTCGCATAGAAATAAAAGAGGAACAATTAATAATAAAAGGTAAGGAGACAGGTTATTAAAGATTTGTAAGATATCATTTTCTCGAGAATTTGCGGCGTACCTTCGTAGAATTAAGCTTTAATAAATTGTCCAATTTATATAAGATCTATATATTATAAATAACAAAATACTTGTTAAACTAGGTCCGCCCGTCTTCAAGGTTTTCTTTCTCGAATAAAGATTTCGTACATAAAAAGGCCCCTACAAAAGGCTAATAAAAAAGGCTATATAACGCACCTGACCGTAGCACGTTGTGACTAATTCAGTATAGGTTGAGACATGTTCAAATCTGCTGTGTAAACAACGATTCAGTCTTCCTATGTTAGGTGCTCGTGAACCATGGCAGTGTAAAAAGCTTGCTATGTCACCATCAAAACGAAGTGTCAAGTTATTTTACGCAACAACTGTAACAGTGAATTAAATATTGGGCAATGTCCGTAGAAAATGGCTCATGTACTAAGAACTAATTGACCACATCGTACGTATTCTTATATAAATTGTATCCAGATGATATAAACAGCTTCAAAGAGCTAATTCCGGCTTAGAAGATGCTCCCAAATCAGCACGTCCCATTTTGTTCATTGGAGAACGTTGATGCTGTCAGAAAAGTTTTCTAATCCGATGTACGTTATCGCAAGATGGAAAAAATAAGCATCTTCGTATGAGGAAGGTTTGTTTCTTTTGAATACTACAGGCCTTAGTCGATGCAGAGATGACATGACGCATTTCATCGTTCCATAAGATACTTAAGAAATTTAAAAACAGAATACTTCATTATGTTAACAGTATCTTGATAGTTGACGAAACCTCGCTTTACTATTATGCCATGCTCACTAAAGCATGAAACACAGTCTGTTTTTTTGAAGAGAAAGACGTGCCTACATCTGTACGGAAACCTCGGATGGTTAATCAGAAAATTGTTACCGTGAGAGGAGTTGTAAAGCGAATATACTGGAATCATAAGAAACAGTCACCGCAAAATGGTGCACCGAGGCAATCCTCGGTGCCCAGATTTATAAAAACTCTCCTCCATCCTCGCTCTAGACCAAGCACTTTATTTTCCCACCACGACAACGTTTCAACCTATCCCTACAACGTCTACAGAGCAAAAATCGAGCTAAAGGAGCTGGAACATCGATCCTACAGGTCAGATCCCGCATCATACGTTTTTTCACTATTTCTCCTTGTGCAGAATATGGTGAAAGGGAAAAAATTTTTCAACGATAGGTTTGACGACTGATTTCGAAGAATGGACAAATGCATAGAATGTGGTGGGAATTACTTTGAAAGATTGTGAAAATAAAAGCAAAGCTGCAAAAATTTTCTAGTTTTCTTTCTATTGTTCTTTCTAGGTTTAGATTTTCTTAAACCACACTATTTTATATTGTTTTTGTTTACAAAATTCAGAGCGACTACATATTTCAAAAATTTATAAAATGATTTATGGGGTATTCATTTAATTCTAAACTAATTATTGTCAAATCAAATTCACTTGAACCATCGTTTGGATGAGCACGCATGTTCTAGTAAGTTACGATAGGTTCATACAGACGGAACTAGTTCTTACTTACAATTGGTATTAATGCTACGCATGGGTATTTTAAGGTATCCCCCCAACTTAGACTTAAAAGTTAAATAAATTATCGTTATGTAGAGCAGTATTGCCAGGTTAACGGATTTTATACAAAATTTTGAGGATTTTTAGGCTCTCGGGAAAAATCCTAGAGTACAAGGTGGTTAATTTTTTAAAGGGATGATATAACTGCGTTTGGTGTGAATTGTTGCATAAAATTATGATCTGTTATTTAATATTTACTTTGCGACTAGGGATAATATATCATTGATTGCATGGCCTGTTTTGTTAAAAGAAAAGAAAGATTCGACATCTTCACAAAAACATACGGGTTTTTGGGAAAATGATGCCGAAATGGAAGATATGTTTTACTATCGTTTTAAATTATTAGTGACTCTTATTTTTTTATATTGTTTATGATAGGATGAATTAGCTCAAAACAGGCGATGATTTAAGGTACAGCACGTCGAATCATTCGTAGCAGGTATACCTTAGATGGGCAATAATCAAAGCTAACTATTGTCTCTCATTATTGTACACCGAAAGTCTAAACTGATAAGCAGTATCTTATGTCTCTTTCACAGTAATTTACCCCACCTGCCAGAAGTAAATCGACGTACAATATTATACATAATCCATTATACGCGCATAAAGAAGGTTTAACAGCACACATTTATGTAGAAAATCTAAAAAACCTCAGAATGCCGAAAAAACTACTGCGGCCGGTCTTAGTAAAAAAAATCCAAGTTTATGAAACAAGTCTTTAACTAAATTCCAAAATAGCAGAACTTAAAATTGCAGTTCTTATATACAAACACTGTTCTATTAAAACAGTTAGTCATTGGGGATCATTTTTAAAAAAATTAAATCTAACATCGGAAGTCTTAACAGACATGAAGAACTTCACAAATTATTCGTCGATATTTAGTTTATAAAATGCATATAGTTAATAAAGAAATTTGGAAAAAAGAATGTATGAAACTAATTCGAAATTTAAGAGATTTTTAGGGAAGTTTTTACCACAGCTTAGGAGAAATTCTAAAAAATATACAATACTCTCATAAATGCGCAGATCTAATACAAAGTTAGAGCTAATTCGTCTATATGAAGACACTATAAAACTATTATTACATTTCCCACTAATTTCGACAAATAGAATTTTGAAAACCATACGTCCATTCGTGCAAGTGTATACATTTAATCGATTTTGAATACTTGTTCATGGTAATAGTTTAATTCGTTGGTGTAACACATGTTTATTTGTCGTAAATCTTTAAAGGTCTCATGGGTCTATAATTTCCCATCTCGAATTCAAACATATGGACATGCATGATAATGTGTTTCATGAATTTCATACCACATATGTACACGTAGAAACATGCATATATGTATGTATTTATATTGCGTACAACATACACATGCATAAATACCTACAAATATGCTTATGTAGGCGTAGCTACTCTTGATTACAAATACAAATGATAACATGTATGCATGTATACATATCTTTGTTAATAGAAAATTACAACACATCTAGGAATATTCCTGAAAATTGTTAGTAGTAAGTTTAATACAGAATATTAACAACCTTGTATTAATTTTAATAGAAGAATTGTGTCTGCTATGTCCCATTATCTATAACCATATCTATTAGTTTATTATATTGTAAAAGGGCGTGTCGGGATTTAGTGAGGCTAGCGAAAGAGGCCAGCACTAATGGAAAAATCTTCTTTGTTTTTCAACTTGGCTATCTTTAAAAGTATAATTGGCAAAATTTCCCATCCACTCCGATCAAAAAGCCCCTCCTATTTCAATAAAAAGTAAACTACTTTTAACCTGTTTTAAAGTATGGTAAAAGTACAGTACCGATCAGTGTTTAAATTCTTATTTTACAGAACAAAACAAACGACAAAATCAAAGCTAAGCTGAAGCCCGTTTAAGAGAAATCTCAATCGATTGCAACCATAAAGCGATGTACATTTGTGTGTTAACGTAGCTGGAATAGTATAATTGGTGAACAACTCAGTCGACGTCCAAAAGGCATGTGTACTCCAGACATTACAAAAATAAATGATATAGTACCACATGACCATGAAATAAAAGTAGCGAAGTAGTAAACATAGTTTCCACCTCCTAGTAAACATAGGGTTCTCGATTTTTAATAATGAGTATGTTATAAGTAATTCATTGAGCATGAAAGAATTATGTGCAAAATGGGTAGCGCATTTGTTGACTGTAGACTACAAGGGCGACCGAGAACACATTTCAACCCTCAATTTAGCAAAGTTAAGACATGATGCGAAATTCTTTTGGCGCCGAATAATAACGGTTGATGAGAACTGGATACACCATCATATACCTAAAATGAAGCAACAATCGGAACAATGAATTGAGGTAGGTGAAAGTGCTTCCCAGAAAGCACACCGTACACTCGGCCGAAAAGGTTGTGGCTACTATCTTTTGGGCCTGCAGTGGGATTCTTTTAATTCATTATCTTCAAAAAGGTAAAACGATAACTGATGAATATTATACGACTTTCTTAGATCAATTTCACTTTGCAAGACAACGCAAAATGCTTCACTTGAAGAAGAAAGTATGTTTTCTTGAAGATAATGCACGTGTTCACACTTCCTGTAGTTTCAAAGCCCAAAGTTTAAAATCTACATCTTGAACTGCTTCTGCATCTAGTTTATTTGACAAATTTTGCCCCTTCAGATTTTTGCCAACCTGAAATCTTGACTCAATGCTAAGAGATTTACGTCGAATGAGAAGAAAATAATACATATTTTGAACAGTTCAATGAAACTTACTTTTATGAAGGAAATAGAAGACTTAAATACCATGTTGAAAAATAGAATAATTTGTTGCCAAAAAGTTTGTGCTCTCTTATCCGGTCTCATTAATTACTGACTCAGTTATCGAAATTTATTTCAAAAAAATGATACACGTCGGCTCACGTCGGCTTCTGCAAAAGTTACGAATGCGCGACGAAATAATAATTCACAACTTGTAAAGGAGTGGAGGTAGAAATAGGCCCGCTATTGATCATGAGATGTCGGAATATTGAAAAAATTTTTCAATATTCTCATATATTTTAGATTCAATTTGTTTGTTTAGTAAGATAACATAATTACAAGAAAATAAAACTGCTTAAAAATACAGACAGCAATCAAGTTTTGCTGTTTTCACACAAATTATAGTACTTGTGAAAGATTATTAAACTTTATGAAACTGCCGTTCTGTTGTCCACAACATAAAACACATTATTTTAATATAAACGTGACGGCTATACAGAGAATTACAATCGTCGCACTACTTATAGGAGTTAAATGTTTAGAGGGGTAAAGTAACGAGTTTTCCAAAATCAACTTGCTATAGGGCTGCTATTAAACTCGACCCTTATGCTTATCATGCGTTTTTCAATTCTATAATACATACAAATACTAAAGCCTTCGTTAATGAATCAGTTCCAGTGAAACATTATAAAGATCAATAACAGTTTTGAAGATATCCAAATTTGAGAAAACGTCGATATGTGAAGTAGCAGTGCTGGAGAAATAATTTCTGATAGACAAACGAGAAAACATTGCAAGAAATACATGACATCTCCAAATTAAATGAGTTTGAGTACTGTGTTACTGAAGTCTTCATTAATGAATTACATATTACAAATCGACTTCTAATGTAACTGAATTTATTATAAATTCTCAAAATGCATAATTTCTATTGAACAAACTCTCGACGACGACCTTATGATTGACAAAATACACAAACGTAGTTTTAGATCTGACACAGGACATACATGCTTTTTAGGAATGTCGTGAACACAGGTTTTTCCATTGCATACCCTGACGTTTTATTTCTGTATTATACAGAAAACACAAAGTTTCATCATCCGTAATTACTCTAGAAAGCAAACAGAAAAATCAATCGCGACATCAAGCCTACTTATGTTTGTCGAGACTCAAAGCACGAATTTCACAGAAACCATTTTTTACATGTAGCAACTTCAACTATCAATCTCACACTGAATCGTCTGTCGAATCGAATCTCGTATTCATTATTTATTGGTGTCTGCTTTAAATCTCATATGCCACCCGACAGACTCGATTTTTTTATAATATTTTCACAATATATCTCCTGTACCATATATAAAATTTTGTTATAACATTTACCCAGTTTCGTACAAAATTTCGTGTTAATATACTATTCCAAATAGGTAATAAAAACCCCACACCATACTAATATTTGTATTGTAGATAAATGTACCAACAACTAAGTTGTCGCCTTCGGTAGGAAAGAAACATAGTGTTGAACCGTCGGTTCATAGTCGAAATAGGTATTTAAGATACAAATTTTAGTATGGTGAGAGGTTTATATTATCTGTTTGGTTATTTAATCAACTACCGTCTCGAATGTAATTACATACTGTTCAAAACTTCGATCGCTAAGGCGGTTACCTAAATATCTATTATATTCCTAACTAACTATTTACTATGTCAATCAGCTTGAAATTTACCCACACATTTCGTAATTTCCATAAAATGCATAGATAAATTTAGTATCTGCTTCTACATAAAATACTGAACCCAAAATACACTAGCTGCATAAAAAGAAAAATTAAAATAGAAATGAAATTGCCATGAGAAAAATAATTAATAATAATAATCTCCTTAAAACTAAATAAATCATCTGAAATAGAAGTACTAACCACCATGCCAACAAAATAATAATACGATTTAATATATTATAGTATTTAGTTGGCTGACAGTTCAGTATAAACTTAGTGACTGCCAAATCATGTCAGCAAACTGCAGTGAGAGGGGTGCATGTAAAGCACCGTACGTAGTCCAATCAAGGAATGCAGTCTTAGTACATCGCTACAGCTGTGAGAGGATTGTGATTTAGAATATTCGTTGTATTGTATAATAGTGTGGTCGTTTTTGTGTATAGCGTAATTATGTCCAAAAAAAGGTTAAGTTAGTGCTATAATTATTAGAAGATATCAAATTGCTGAGTATGTACACAAGTTTAAAAAAAAATTTCTATTCTTAAAATACGATAGTGCAGAAATAATATGTTCAGTGTGGTATAAAGTATTCGTTTGGCCGACAAAAATTTGACTGTAAAAAAGACATAAAAAGTTTCCATCATAAATATAAAAAATAGTGAAATAATGAGTTTCTCTTTGATTTCATTTTTATACTAACTATTTATAAGTTACCATTTGCTTTATTTACTGAAAAGAATTTCGTAAATTCAGGAGTATGTACATACAATCGCAAATAAAAATTCTGTTAAGAACTTTAAGCATTTCTTCATAATTTGTATTTAGTTTTATAAATTCCACATATGTATATTTTCTTATGTTTATTTTACTGATTTATTGTAATGTACATATATAAAATGTTAACTATATATTCAAACAAACAGATCCGTAGTGTCTGCGTAACCGCCGAAGTTTGCAATTTTACCTGTACGTGTGTCCGTTGTTTCATATTTTGCCCATGCAAATATTGGGTCTGGGAAAAAGTTCGTGGCGTTTTTTCAGTAAAATTCAACTGGTCCCCGCATGGCGCGTGGACGAATTCATTTAAACCGAATATGCTCCATTATTATCGACAATGTTTCGCCATTTTTTTGGTAGATCCATGATCCCATCGGTGAAAAACTTCTGTGGTTTCTGGTCGAAAAACTGAATCAAGTAGTTTTCACAGGCTTCTTTTGAAACCAACTTAATTCCATTGAGAGAGTTCTGCAGAGATCGAAACAGATGATAGTCAGAGGGTGCTATATCCGGACTGTAAGGTGGGTGCATCAAAACTTCCCAACCAAACTCTCTCAATTTTTGACGGGTCATCAAAGAAGTGTGTGGTCGGGCGTTGTCATGATGGAAGACAACACCTTTCCTATTAATCAATTCGGGCCGTTTTCTTTCAATCGCCTGGCGTAATCTCTCTAGTTGTGCACAGTAGAGTTGAGAATCAATCGTCTGACCAGTTGGAAGTAGCTCGTAGTGGACGATTCCCCTCCAGTCCCACCATACACACAGCATCACTTTTTTTGGCGTCAATGTTGGCTTAGCGAACGCTTGTGACGGCTCACCATCCTTTATCCACGATCTTTTACGCTTCCGATTATCGTACGTAATCCATTTTTCATCTCCGGTTATTAAACGTTTCAGAAACGGCTCGATTTCATTCCGTTTCAGCAGCGCATCGCAGATGTTAATTCGGTCCATCATGTTTTTCACGCTCAACTCATGAGGAACCCATACGTCAAGCTTTTTTTTGTAACCAGCTTTGTGTAAATGGTTCAAAACAGTTTTGTGGTCAATGCCTAGCTCCATGCCAATATCGACACTGCTGATATGCTTATCTTGTTGGACTTTTTCAAGAATTTCATCAGATTTTTCAGTGATTGGACGACCGGAGCGTGACTCATCTTTCACATTGAAATTTCCAGAACGAAAGCGAGCGAACCATTTCCGCGCAACAGATTTCGATAAAGTACCTTCACCGTACACAGCACAAATTTTATCACAAGCCTGCGCAGCGTTCTTCCCCTTATCATAATAATATTGCAGAATATAGCGAAATTTCTCATTATTCTTCTCCATTTTCAAGTGCGAATAACTTTCCAACCACTGCACCGATTACAATGTTTCTACGCTCAAACTAACGTTCGGAAGGTCATCTAAAAAACGAGCCGTCGGTGGTGTCGCTGTGACTTGTTGTTCTTTAGTTATCGGCAACCAATGCCATCTATCGGGAAAAACGCCACGAACTTTTTCCCAGACCTAATATATAATACGCATCGTTGCTGTTCAGGCAAATTTGGTGCTATCTTTGGTACTTCGTGTTTCCCTTCTTATTTAAGGTGAATGCCAACAGTCGAAGAACTTAAATCACACCACGATTGCTAACGCAATAATAACTCATGACCCGCTATTATCCCCTATAATTGCTCTTATACTATTAGAATATGAAAACATTGATTATTTTTGTTATAATTATTATATACAATATAAAAACTAATCAGGAAAATGTTGAGAAACATATCTGACGTTAACTTGCTTAAAAAATAATAACCATGAAATAACGGACCTAAAAATGGCAAGAAAACAGATTTTGCAAACAACACCTGCCATTTATTTTCAAAATTGTACGACAGGATTTCAATTTAAGTTGTCCCATCGTAATACAATTACATTACGGATTTTATTGGGCGATTATGCCGAGAATTAAATTGTCACACTTCGTGTTTTAACAAATTTGATATATTATTGCCAGGTCAATAAACCTAAATATAGCGTGCCATGCCATAAAACATTGGATCGAAGAAATAAACGTGTATACATATATAGAACTCGACCCCGAAAAGCAAATTAAATTATATACACATATAATAGTACGACTAACTTTTTGAAGAGAATATTTTATTTTTTGTATATATTTTTATTTCATTTAAGTAAAGATACTGCTTAAATTTGTATTTTCTAAATGAAAATACAAATTTTTGAGAGATTTTAATTATACAAAGGCATTGCATTGTCGGAATGCGTAATATTCGTTTTCTTTATATTATAGGTTTTTCCCATTTTCATATTGTCTTAATTAAAAAAGGGTCAATAAAACCCTTTGCCACAATAATGTTCGTATTCTGTATTCGCATTTTGACAACTCGTCATAATTTTGTGCAGTAAAACTGGCACAAAAACAAATCCATACCAAGCAGTAAGCGTCAAAAGCCAAGCACACACTATAGATTCGTTTCACATAATGTAACATATATTCTAGTCTTAAAACTAACTACTTATCTTAAAGTACCCCCCCCTCCGCTAACACGCTTTTTAACAGTGGTATTTTTCAAAGGTAAGTTCTAACGATTTCGTTAAGCAATTAAATTCAAAATTCTCGACGATTAAATTTGCGGTAGAAAAAGAAAATAATGACACCTTACCTTTCTTAAATACTTTAATAATTATAAATAATATTATAATAAAATATAAATTAATATTTTCTGAAAAGAAACTAATGTTAATACAACAAAAAATATCTTCGTTCAATTTTTTTTTCAATCATTTGCTTAGTTTTGCGTTAAACTCCAATAAGGCCCCATAATATGTTCTTGTCTTTTTGAATTCCTAGAATAGAAAAATACCACCATTAAAAAGGGCTCACACTTGTAGCGGAGGGTGTACTTTAAAATAAGTGGTTAATTTAAAGACTAGAATACATTTTAAATTTTGTAAAACGAATCTACAGTGTTTTCGACTTTCGACGGTTAATGTCTAATACGGATTTGTTTCTGTGCAAGTTTTACTGTGGATTCAGGTGCGACACTATGATTAAATATCTACTGATGATGACAACTTAGTTGTCAAAAGCCGTATACAGAATACGAACATTATTATGTAAAGGGGTTTTATTTACCTACCTTTTTTGATTAATTTCTTTAACCATAGTCTCTATTAAAACTTATCTTTATATTGTCTGCTTAATTTCAAAAGAGTATTTATTTTATATTTTCCTGTACTTGTACTTTAGTATAGTTCTTTTATGTATGGTTATTGAATTTATTATACATATATGTATATATATATATATATATATATATATATATATATATTATACATATATATTGTCTCAGTTTTTGATGTGCACTTATAAGTAATGAAGCAGGTGTACGAACAAAAGGATAATCCATTTGTGTATAGTGTGGTTAACAAAATTTGTATTTATAAAAATAGACGGGGAATCAGCACATGAGCCTAAGAGCTCAGATAGGCAGAACAGAAGAGAGTTAAGGACAGGGTTAGATCTGTATACCAGCTCACTCTGTTAAATAGTGTGTGGTGCGCCTGATACTAGGCATATCAATCATTTATCTGAAAAAAAGAATTATTGCGAGCACCACGTATATATGTATGTATTTATGTAGACATATTGATCCCTGGAAGCGGAAATCGATAGGCGACGTTTAATATTACTCAAGAACCAATAATTAGTGAGTACACGAATCAGCGCGTTTGATGAAAGAAGATTCGAATCAGAGATCACCTGCATCAAAACAAGATACATACATAAGCATAAATACAGAACCAATATAAGATAAAAAATTGTATTTGTAATTGCAAAATTGTACTATTAATTTTGTTTTGTTTTCTTTATTATTATTTATAAGAAAGATAGTCATGAAGTGATTCTGATCATCACTGAACGTGTAAATGTTTTATAAGATTTTACCGCTAATCAAATTAATTCAATTAAAGGGGTATTTATATAAAAGAATTGTTATTTATATACAGCATTTTTATGTTTATTTGTAAAGTCACACGTTTATTATAGTTTGCTAGCTGGCGCATTCTGCTGAACTATAATGAATTATTACATCACTCCAGATCCCTGTAATTTTTTTAATAATTTCCAGTATTAATTATCATTAATTTCGCCCAACAAAATATAAAGATATTTAAATAATGGCTCAAGAGTATGGTCTAGAAGCAAGGATTGTAACGCACTATGGATAAGGATAATGATTAGATTCCGTTGCAGTGAAAAATTATGACTATGAAATATCGAATGAAAATAGAACTCTTTATGCCACGATATATTTAGTATTACAATGCATATAAACAAACGCTTTTATATCAACGTTTATTCCTTGTAAGGAAAGTATTTCTACTAATATAAAACACAGTGCCTTAAATATAACATAATTATACTATTATGTCCTACAAGCATCAACATTAACATTCTTTTTATACAAGTATGTATGTGCTATATACCAGAAAAGGTCCCACGTAATAATGTTAGTTCTAAATAATGAAGCGACCATGAGAACGGTACGCCTTTCGCAAGCTCTATGTAATGTGTTTGATGTGTGTATTGGCCGAGACATTTGAAGAAAAATTCAAGTTTCTGGTAACTCTAATTTAAATTAATATTAATCTTGTTAAATTTACTTTTTCAGAACGAATGTTCATATACAAGGTTTTCCAATAAGAGTGATATGATTTCTTTAAAAAAAACACACTTATTGTTAAGAAAATTCAAAAGTGTTTTATTTAATGTGAAGTACAATCGATACAATTAAGTTCTAAATAAAACGTCATTCAAATGACCTCCACGACTTCTTCTGCAGGAACGAATTCGATGAACCCAATTTTCGAGCACTTTTTCCATTAAATCTAGTTCAATATTGACTTGTAAAGCTTGAAGAGAGTCTGGTTTATTTCGATAGACCAATGACTTCAAATAACCCCACAAGAAATAGTCTAATGGTGTTAAATCACAACTTCTTGGAGGCCATTCAATATCACAATTTCTTGAAATAATCGAATCTCCAAACTTTTCTCGCAATAATTCTATTGTTGCATTTGCTGTGTGGCACGTAGCCCCGTCTTGTTGGAATCAAATGTTGTCAAGATCAACTTTTTCCAATGTCGACCATAAAAAGTTGGTTATCATCAATCTATACCGCTCTCCATTGACAGTAACGGTGTTACCAGCTTCATTTTGAAAGAAGTACGGATCGATGATTCCACCATACCAAAAACCACACCAAACTGTCAATTTAGGTGAATGTAATGGTTTTTCATAAATAATTTGTGGATTTTCTTCGCACCAGAATCAACAGTTTTGTTTATTTACCACACCATCCAGATAAAAGTGAGCCTCATCAGAGGAGACGATTTTCTTAAAAAAAATCGTTATCGTTTTCAAGTTGTTCCAAGGCAAAATCAGCAAATTGACGACGTTAACGGTGGTCCAATGGCTTCAGTTCTTGAGTGAGAACAACTTTATAGGGATTTAAACCCAAATCCTTTCTCAAAATCCGCCAGGTTGTGGTTTGAGACAGTCGCAATTGTTGAGAACGTCTTGGAATCGACAAATTACGGTCTTCAGTAACACTTGCCTGAACGGCAGCAATATTTGCATTACTTCGAGCGGTTCTTTGTCTTATTGGCACTTGAAAGTTATGTAAAGAAAATGTAACCTCAAAATTTTTAACAATTCGACGAATAGCGAGCACACTTGGACGATTATTACGACCATAAAATGGCAAAAGCGCACGAAAAGTTGCAATTGGAGAACGATTATTTTGATAATAAAACTGAATAATTTGTAAACGTTGTTTTTGCGTATATCTCTCCATGATGAAATTGTAAACACTACTGAATACAATGAAAAACAAATGACAGATCATGACATATTACAAATGGCCGAAATGTCACTTCAAAATCGTATCATCCCTATTGGAAAACCTTATACATATATTCGTAATTCAATACAGCTTGAAAGGAACCCGTTCAATTATGAATATTAATATAAATAAAAGATATAATATTCTGAGTTTTTATTAAAATTTATTCAACTATTGCAAATGTTTCGATTATATTTAATCATATATTATAGTATCTACGATTAACCCTCTTCAACCGTCTTATCAGGAGAACTTAAAACTTTTTTATACGGTATATCATCATTTATAAATTTATAGGATTCAAGTGTTGTAAATACCCCGCTCGACATGTTACATTCATACGAAAAACAATATCTGGACAATCAAGAACAACTTGGAATTTAAACAATTTTAAATTTTTTGCAAATGTAATGTTCTTAACCTGACCACGAAAGCACAGTTTTATTCCCAAAGTATGTAAGTACTTATTTTCTATATAGTTTCCTTCCAACTCTATACATTTAGTCCAAAAGTTGTCTAACTCCTTTTTGTCCCCCTATAATGATTCTTGCTTTCTCAAAATAGTCGACGGGTACTGCATCGTATACATACCAAAAAGGCGTGCTCATGGATGAAATAACACACTTTTTTGATATTTATTTTACTCAATCCATTATTTAAACTGTCCCACTTTTCGTCGTCCTCAAAGTCGCTTAGATCACTTCATGTCACAAAACATCAGAATCTAGTTGAACATGTCATAGACGCATATACAAATAAAGCAGTTGGAACACATAACGCAACATAATACAAATACCTTACAAAAAAATACAAATTACTAAACATAATCGACCCATGATACAATACGAACAATGAACAATTTTAGAAAATTCGAAGGTTCAATTATATTGGAACGGAAAAATTCCCACAGATCACAGAATAACGCGTAATAGACCAGACATTTCATAAAAATTCTAAAAATATACCTAAGTAACGTTCGTATACTTAACATTCATAACCTTCAACAAATCAAAATTACATCAGTTATAACAACTTGCTCAAATGTATCTAACACCTATAACCTTCCAAAAGTCAAAATTGCATCAATTATAACAACTTGCTCAAACATCAGAAGATTACTGAATACACAATAAAGAAGAACCTAACTTCAATTGCGTTTAAGTACAATATTAAGAATTATTGTAATAATAATATTCTTTCCTACAGAAATACAAATCATAAAGCTTGCACTAATTTACCGTTTCATGATATCAGCCGCGTACAGTCCGAATTCGAACCTATATATACGTGGTTGAGTGAAAAGAGCTTTCAGAAACATTTAACATCCATCATTCAATAGTTTACAACCACGTGAAAAAACTAAAATTACTTGAACGAGCTCGGTAATTGGGTTTCTCATCATTTGAAAGAAGTTTGTTTGACAAAACAATCCTGTTTTTGAAGGGACTAGTAGTTGATGATGAGAAATGGATGATTTGTAACAAAGTGGTGTGACAGTGAATAGTCTTAATCTACACCTATAGATTCGCGTAAAACGTCGAAGGCGAAGATTCTTCAGAAGATGGTTACGCTCTCGGTGTGGTGGAATTTTAAAGGTATCGCGTTTCTCGAGCTCCTGCCAAGAAGCGAAACAATTAATTCAAGTGCGACCGTCAGTTTGAATAAATCCATCATCCAAGGATATCCGGAATTCATTAATTGTAAGGGGGTGGTATGTCGCAGACAATGCCAGACCACACACAGTTTGGTTGCCTTTCAAAAATTATTATATCTTAAAAAAGATGTGCTGGTACACTATGCTCACCGCACATCTTCAGACTTTCGCTTGTTTCATTCTCTTCAAAGTTCCGTGAATGGTGTAATGTTCGACTTAGATAAATAAGACTACTACAACACCTTGTAAAGTTTTTCACCGATAAATATAGCTCCTTTTATGAATGAAGAATTATAAGAAGATCGAAAAAGGTCGTCGAAGAAACTGGGCAATATATAATTAACTAATCTTTTTTTCTATGTTTTCACAGTCAGGATATTATTTTTCCTAAATAAAAATTGTAAGCACTCTATTAACTCTTGTTATTACAATATATTGCATTGTCGAAAAAGCATTCACGAATATTTTCTGTTTTTCATAGAATATTTACTATGAAAAACAGAAAATATACGTGAATGCTTTTCCGACAACGCAATATAATAACAATAAGAGTTAATAGAGTGCTTATAACTTTTATTTACGAAAAATAATATCCTGACTGTGCATGGTGTTTATATCTATGAATGTTTCTCATAAAAAACAAACAATATTTTGAAAATTCTGAGATTGCACATCATTATAACACACGTTCAAGCAATATAAATTATTCGTATCCCATCCACAGACTTACCCTCACAGAAAAGGGCCTGCATTACTATAGTTTGCAAGTATACAATAAACTTCCAATATTTATTAAATCCACACAACCTATTAGTTTGCTGAAGCATAGATTATATTATTTCCTAGTTAATCTTGAACCATATTCTTTAAAAGACTATTTAAACTTGTAGCATTTTGTATAAATAATTCGTTCGTTATTATTAGTAATATGTTCGTTTTATTTTTCTTTTAATTTACTTTGTTTAATTATTAATGTAGATTAATGCCTGACTTTTGTTTTTGTAAAAATTTACAAATACAATAAATATTATTATTGTTATTATTATTATTATTATTATTATTATTATTATTATTATTATTATTATTATTATTATTATTATTATTATTATTATTATTTCCTCACTTTATTCCAATTTTCATAATGTTTCACGCTATCAGGAATAGTTCATCAATTATGTTTATATAACTTCCTTACTAGAGTGAATATATGGATGTACATATAAATCGAGAAGTGAACTAAGAGTAAAATCATATTCACCCGAGAAAAATACTGAACCAAGAAGGAATTTTAAATTCGGACATATTCACATAACTATACGAAAATTTATAATTTAAAATACTTTCGCATAGCTCGTATTTTAAACTTTTCAATAAAATGATGAACACATTACAAAACTTTCTTTGAAGATGTTGTTCAAATAAATGCTTGAACGCGTAACTTTCAAATTCACAAAGACTGAATATGACAAAATATGTACGTATGTCTCTCGAATATTCTATCCAATGCAAAAAGCATAAATACCCTGAACATATTGTTTGAAAGAAATTTCTAAGCTCTTCAATACAGTATTCTATTACTATTTATCAAAAGCATATACAGTAAGTATATACCTTCGTGCAATATACACAAAAAAATAAGAAAAATATTAAAGTCTAAATTTCTACTAATAGAGATCGAGCTTGTATTATTATGCCTTTCTAAATAACATTAGTATTAGAACCGTAATATTGCAAATTATGAATATTTCGAGGTTCCAAAACAAAATATTGTGGTGTGATGGCAAAAACTTTAACATTGAGAGTTTAAATTTCACATAATTCCACATAGTATTAGAATGATCCTCTTTCTTATTCCGTAGTAAAAAAGTTGCGATTGCGTAATGAACTTCTTGACTATTCACCTCTCTTGTTGATGGTATGTAGCATCAATATTTAAAAATAAAAGAGTTGGGAGTAATATCTAATCTTTCAGACACAAAGCTCTATACTTTACAAATCAATAAGCTTAAATAAAATTGCTGCCAAAACTTTTCTTCAAATGTACTGTGTACTTTTATTTTAACAACTATGTGAAATAAAAAAGATCATGGTGGTGATCTAATGAACCCTGACAGAAAATTATCATTTTCTGCTATTCCATTGTTATTACTTATAGTAGAAAATTAATTAAAAGTTTTCTGCTTTGGACAGGACTCGAACCTGAATCGATCGTTTCCTCGACGATTGTTTTACCAATTAAGCCACCAAAGCCGTACAATTTCGAATCTCTTAATAAGCCATAAATTACATTATGGAACAGATCTAATTGTTATACCGCGCAGACTCGTAACTGTACTGCTAAATGACGTTTGCCATGGTGACAAAACGTTCTCATACAAAAAAGACGATTATTTCGGATCTAGTAATGTCACATTAACATAATTAAAATAATCTCTGGCGTTGTATGGAACCTTTAGAAGCACTATCATTATCAATACGAATTTTTATTAATCTAGTAAAATCCTAATCTTCATTTAAAACACTAGCATTATCTTATCATTAATATCGAAAGCTGAAATTTTATCAATGTATTTAGCACTGCCCTCAAATTTACTTTTCTAGTAAATTTTTCTAATTTTGTACTGGAAAATAGCAATGAGAAGAATGGTTAAAAAATCCAATGTTCATACAAACATACATACATACAACATTCACAACAGATTTGTTTTAGTTTCAGTCGGTGGTTGCGTCAACTTTTTATTACATAATTCGGGGATATAATATTAATTTCAATTTGATCGAGATGGTAATTTCCACTTGCAAATGATAAATTACAAAGATTTTAAATATTTTCATCCCTTTTTTTACGTTGAGCTCTTTTTTGAGTTTTTTATAATTCAATTTATCCCAGCAAACTAAATGTTTTTCACATTACTTTTACACCATCGTATTTTAAGCCTAGAAAATCTTTTACAAACCTATGTACATCCACAGTAAACTGATATTTCCTAATAATTTTAGTACTAATACAACCTTATTCGAACATAATTACGCCATACACAAAAGCGAAATGACAGCTCTCCCACAACTATAGGAATGTATTAAGACTATTGGATAGCGTATGGTATTCTACATACATACATCTTGGTAACACTGATTCATCGACATGGGTTGGTAGTTCTAACATAGCATTTTCGATTACAAGTGTATACGCATATTTCCTCACATGATACTATAATAAGTGCCAATTATTATAAAGAAGTTGAGTCAGTTAATGAAGAATTACATCTCCAGAAAGCGACATGAACTGATTGGAAAGTAGAAGCTTCAACACGATAATGCTCAGCTGTACATGGCTGTTATTGTAATTTTGAACATTAAAATATCGAAAGTGTACTCGCTGCGTGTAGTCTGGATACAGTTGCATACGAATTTTGTCTATATCTTCAAACAAAAAGGGGAACGGCCACTTCAAACAGAATTGGATGGTGTTAAAACTTTAGAAGCGATTTTGAAAAAGCGCTCAAAGAATGGTTTCCGTCATGTCTTTCAACAATATCAGTACCATTTGATAGATTTTTACTATTATATAGTGTTCGTAAACCCCGTGAATATTAAATATCATCAAATGTGAACATCTGGCTACGATAAAGCATCTCTACTTCGATTTAATAAAGTTAAAAACGTTGTAAGATTCATTCAAATGTCAATAACACCTTGTTCACGACGCGTTTCGAATATATTAACTCTCTTCGAGTAAACTCTGGTGTTATTAACGAACGATTCTTTGTGGGTTTATCGTAGTTTTCGCTACAGTAAAATAATGAAAAAATAATACATCCCTTCCTCGCCCAAACACATGAATGGCTGAAGGAAAGAACGAAGCCATATCGTCTCACCGAATAGATAAGTAAGTCACCATTATGCGTGTATAGACGCACACTTTAAAAACTTGGCGATTTGGCAATAAATGTACGTTATAAGAATCATTTAAATATTAATAACGCCTTGCTAAAATGTTTTTAAATCATTTTACTGCAGCAAAAGTCTACTATAAACTCACAAAGAATCGTTCGTCAATAACACCAGAGTTTACCTGACGAGAGTTAATATTCCCGAAACGCATCGTAAACAAGGTGTTCTTGACGCTTAAATATTAACTGTTCACCTAATGGCAATTCTCCAAGTTTTTAAAGTGTTCATCTATACACGCATCGTAGTAACTTCTATTCGGCGAGACGACACGACTTCGTTCTTTCGTTCGGACATTCGTGTGTTTTTTAACCATTTTACTGTAACGAAAGCTATGATAAACTCACAAAAAAATTGTTCGTTAATAACACCAGAGTTTACATAACGAGAGTTAATATACTCAAAACTCATCGTAAACAAGATGTTACTAATATTTAAATGATTCTTATAACGTTCACCTAATGGCAATTCGCCAAGTTTTTAAAGTGTTCATCTATACATGCATTATAGTAATTTAACTATTTAGTCGGTGAAATGACACGGCATCGTTCTTTCGTTCGGGCATTCGTGTGCTTGGGCGAGACATGGAGGTATTGTTTTTTCAGCGTTAAAAAACTCTAATAACAATGTGAAAATTGTTATTATTTGCAATTACAACAGAATTTACTAAATATTCTAACATGCAATGTCATAAAAGTTTTCGTACACTTTATTTTTATGATGTTTCTCTACTGTAAGTCATAAATTTAGAACGAATTCGGGATATTTTCTTCATACTATCACGTATTTATGCAAAATAAACATTCGATGGTTTTATAATGATGTGCTGTAAAAGTAAACACATGGCTGGTAATATGTGCAAGTTAACAACAGTATACAAAGAAAAAACAACCACATTGATCGGAAAAGCGTGTTCTGCAATGCAGATTAAAAAAATATTCGAAATATCCTGCACTGTTGTAATTCTACCGAGAAATATGCGTCCAGAGATTCTAAATGTGCGCGATCAGTTAAAATTCAGTGATAAGTGTACTGGGAATAGCCGTACAGATGGAATTTGATACTGGAAAAAAATACATTAAGAAAACATAAATAGTTTTTCTCGAAATTCTCTTTATTAATATACTTTAATTAGTAAACTTCCTTAAGATAATTTCGTTCCATCTGTATGACCATTCCCAATACACATCCATGAATTTGTTGTACATGTAACACTCCTCCCAATAACAAGCAGATAAAGAGGTTGTTAACTAGGGATCTGAAGACGTCCCCAACATAACTACATAAGAAATTGTCAATGCCCCTCAGAAAAATGAAAAATGATGAGGCTCTTGGAGAGAATGGTGTGGAAGCGATCAAGGTGGTAGGAGTAATTGTTAGAATAAGTTTAGGACCCTTTCTAATCTATGGTTCCGCAATTCTTCCATTCTCCAACAGTGGAACAACGCAATAACTATTATTCTTTACTAAAATGACTATAAAATTGACCTAGAAAATTACAGAATTATAAGTTTACTAAATCGCCTTTAAAAACTGTTTTCTCCACAACTGATACAACTCTGCAATAAATTTCAATAATAATAATAATCATTACTAGAGAATAAACATTCTAAAGTAGTAGCATAGTTCTGAATTCAACTGTATTCTATTCCATCACTAGATGCTATTAACAGTTTACAAAATTTATTATTGCCGTATCTGTAATGTTTGGAAATAAAATTAAATTTGATACAATTTTACAATTTGTGTGCACATTTGTGATATTTTAGGTTATTTTTCTATCTTGTGTTAAACGTGGAGAAAGTAGAGTTGGTTGTGGAATAGAAATTTAAAGCTCTTAATTCCTCACGCTCACCTTGGCTCAAAATCTTTCGCTCGCATCCAATTTCCCTTCTCATATAAAGGATAAGAAGCCACAAAAATAGACGGGTGTTCGACCAGGTTTTGAAACAAACAGCTATTTGCAAAATTTTCAAATTTCTAATAGAAAAAACACCACAACGAGCGATTACCTTTAATGTATGTAGATTTCGGAAAAGATTGAATTCAGCTCGGTACTTAAAGCTCCAAAGCAATACTGAATTTATTATTGAGACATCCGGTTCATTTACAACATCTACAGAAACACTATTACAACAGTAAAGTTACATGCGAACACCAAGAAACTAAATATAAAATCATCAAAACCTTTTGTTGTCTTACAATACGCTCTGAAGTGTGAAAACAGCGGCGTTAGAGTCGATAGTAAATACCTAAGCAATCTTCGATTCGCTACAGACATCGTTATTTTCTCTGATAATTTAGAATGAACTGTGTATAATAGCAAGAAATGTAATAAAAATTAATGACAAATCTGGTTTCCAGTGAGAACACAGCAGTCGGCGACGAGGAGATAAGTTCGATGGTTGAATTCATATAATATTTCGAACATGAAATCAAAATCAGTAGCGGCAACCAATCACAAGAATTTGAAAAAAGAATCTTTCTAGACTAGGGCTCCGACATATTTTTGACCAATCTGTTTTGCCAATTTTACCGCACGAAACAAAAACTCTCGCATTTACCAGAGCGAGGAAAACAACATTGCAAGATTGCACAAACGAAAATGAGAGATCAATGCTGGGGATGGTTGTAAGAGATAGTCCAAAACGAATGTCTGTGAAAGAAAACTGAAATCCGAGACATATAATAGAAACTATTACTATATTAAAGTAGAGATAGGCAGGACACGGGACTAGAACAACTGATGGATGAGACAAAGAGACTAATAGAATGGAGATCCAGAACTAACAAGTGAAGTATAGGGAAACCACCAACCCGAATAGACTGATAACCTCAAGAGAATCACATCGGCTTACGGTGTTACCCTGAACCAGGAAACATAAAGAACTGAAATGGTATTTTCGTTACCATATGATTAATCTAAAATATAGATAATAATATATAATATCTTATTTATAAACTGTAAAATTAGTGCTAATAATAATAATGATCAACGCAATTTTCGTTCAAAAAAGAACTGCTTTTTACATATTTTCATATTTTCACAATCTGTGAAATTTCCTAACTAAGAGTCCTAATTAGAGTTCTTAATTTATCGGAGTAGTTTAAATGAAAAATAATAACTAACAATAGTATTAACTTATTCTAAATTAATAAATACACAGAGTGTTACGAAGTAAACTAAATTAATATGTACAGTGCAGAAACTCGAAGAGAATTATGTTTTTTACAATACTTCATAAAACTAAAAAGACAATAAGTTCGAAGTGTTGGGAAAAACACGTTCTACTAGACTATTAGGCATTTTATTCTCTAAAGAGGTTTAATAATAGAGCATTGTTTAGGACAAATTGTTCATTTATTAAGTAATTCGACTTTTTAAGCTTAGTAATTTTTAAACGTTTGTATTCAAAATTTGATCTTCGATTGTTATTAAATATCTTAATAATAAATAGAAGTGATTAGGGAAAGAAGAATCTGTTTCTTTATTTATGTATGAGTTACTGCGCTTTGATATACGTTTATGGAAAGTTCTTTCTGTTTGGCCAACAAAAACACCTAGTTATATACCACCTATTACCTTACAAACTTCTGACTTAACGCTATTATACAGTAAAACCTGTCAATAACGGCCACTCAAAAAGCAAAATATATTGGCCGTTATATAAAGGTGTCCGTAGTTGACAGGTTTTTCGTCTCACAAATAAAATACATAATTAATTTTAGGATTTGCTTTCTTTATTTTATTAATTAAAGTAAATAGTATATAAATACAAATATGTGTAAGAAAAACTAAAATTTTAATGTATTTACATATTATAGATAATATGACATCTAATAAATTATTTATATGTACATATTATTACAATATATTCATACGAAAAAACACAATTTATTAGGATTTTTTAAAGTATGTTTCAATATTTGTTTGCTTCATATTTTTTAGCTTCGATTTAAAAACTGCAGCTTCACATGTAAGTAAAATTTTAGAAACATCCATATAAATGTCACTATTGTTATTGCACTATAAATAATTTTGTATGTCTCTTAATTTTGCACACACTTCACTCATACTAGATAAACTAGATTTTGGAGTTTCACATTCGTCCAGGTCACTATTATCAGAGTTATGTTCTTCATCATTATTGCACAAACCTTCAACAATTTCTGGAATACTGAAGTTAGGGCTCTCTGTAAGCACATGACGATCAATAGAAGCATATTCATCTAAATCCATCAAAAATTCGTTACGAACTGCAGGATATAGCTGGGCAAGGGGTATTTCGTCTTCTTCATCAAACATTGTGTCCTCCTGGATAACATCAGAGAATCCGGCCTTGGAAAAACATTTTTTAACTGTAGCAGGAGATACCTTTTTCCAAGCAGCTGTAATCCATACAAGTGCATTGGCTAAATTTATGTTTTTTTCAAAAATTTCAAAATCACATTCATTGTCAATAAATCAATTTGAAATTCTGAATTATTCCTTGATCCAAGGGCTGACAATACGAAGTGGTGTTTGGCGGCAGCAAGACTAGTTTAACATTTTCTAATGGAACTTTAGAATGTGAAGTGGCATTATCCAAGAAAAGAAGCACTTTTCTATTTTGTTTTTTCATTTTATTGTCAAATTTATGCAGCCATCTTGTCATAATTTCCGTTGTCATCCATGCCTTTTTGTTAGAAACCCATTCTAAGGGATAATTGTCCACATGACTACCCTTAAAACAGCGAGGATTTTTAATTTTTCCAATTATTAATGGATCTTCCTTCTCACCTTCCATATTTGCACATAGTAAAACAGTCAAACGTTGTTTTGCTGCCTTCTTCCCTGCACAATTCTCACTTTTTAATGCAAATGTCTTATTTGGCATAGCGCGGTAATAAAGAGCTGTTTCGTCGGCATTAAACACATCTCGAGGAGAATAATTTATTAAAATCAACGGTAACTTGGTTTTCCAGTCTTTTATATCGTCCAAATTAACTTCTGCGGAATCACCACAAATTGATTTAAAAGTTATACTGTGTCGCCGACAGAAACCCAACCATCCATTAGACTTTTAAACTGCTTGCTGTCTCCAGTGCTTTTTGTTTAAGTAGCGGCCCAGATATTGGAATTGCTTTATTTCTGGCTTTGCAAAACCAATTGTAGACGACTTGATCCACTGCCAATCCTTCCGACTTCGGAAATTTTCGTTTTAGCTCCATGTTAACACCTTCCTCGACCATCTTTTTTAATTCACCTTTATTTTTCATAATATCGTTAATTTGTGTTTTTCCAACCCCATATTTTTCGGCCAACTTTCGCGAACTTAACGCATACTTTTCACTTTCCGCGATTATATTTATTTTGTCTTTTAGCGACAATCGTTTTCTTTTTTGCGACATACTTAATTAAGAACCTTTCGAATACGGAGACAACTTTAAACTGAATTGTTTCCTTTAGAATAATAAAGTTTAAATCGAAAAGGGTAAATTACTACCAGGTAATAGGAAACCCCGGGAAACCCCGACAATTTGTATTAGGTATTTCCGTCAATAAAGATATATGTACATGTCATAAATGGTCCGGCCGACATTGGCAGGTAAATTTCTATGAAAATAGGCCGTAAAAGTTTGGGTTATTTGGCCGCGGCCGTTTTACAAAGGTGGCCGTAATTAACGGGTATTTGTGTGTGGGAATTTCCTTATAGTCGATTCGGGGAACTTTGAAACTCAGGTGGCCGCTTTAGTCAGGTGGCCGTTAACACAGGTTTTACTGTATTTCAGGTCCTTGTTTTCCTTATGTACAGTAAAACCTGTGTTAACGGCCACCTGACTAAACCTGCCACCCGAATCGACTATATGTAAATACATTAAAATTTTAGTTTTTCTTACACATATTTGTATTTATATACTATTTACTTTAATTAATAAAATAAAGAAAGCAAATCCTAAAATTAATTATGTATTTTATTTGTGAGACGAAAAACCTGTCAATTACGGACACCTTTATATAACGGCCAATATATTTTGCTTTTTGGGTGGCCGTTATTGACAGGTTTTACTGTATTTTGAAAGAGAATTAATTCGCAGTATTAGTTTCACATTTTGTGTTTAAGACGTCTTGCCAATTTTATGTTTGAAGTCCAATGTAAGTAATTACTTTATATTTATTATCAAAACTCTTTTTTGTTTTTAGGTAAGCCATTGAAATAATCTTGTCATGCAATTTTTCATTGCGAATATTATTTATTATTATTATTGGAATTATAACCGTTATTATTTACAATCATTTTAGTTTGATTACATATTGTAAAAAATATCATTTCTTTTGAGTTTTTACACTGTAAATTATAATTTAGTCTATTTTAAAAATCCGAAAAAGCCAATGTGTAACAAACAATTATCATATATATTATTCAAAATAAAAAGTGAAAGTTAGTGAAAACCGTAACACTGTGTATTTATTAATTTAGTAATAAATTTTCATCAAGTGAAGGCCGAATGAATCCAATATTAATTTACTCTATTAATTATTTAATAAAATAATAAATAAGTGATAAGCCTACGAAACAAAAATAAAATAAAGAAAATGCCTTAGACCAAGAGTTTAACCCTAACGGAACTATGTAGATACTTTGTAATTGCATAATACCTGTTGACTTTGCACAAGGCACAGTGTCAATTACAAAATATATTTTTTAAAAATAATCTAAAGAAAATAAATAATTAATAATTATTTTTATCAAATTTAATTGCTTAAATAGTTTAACTCTCACAAAAACAGGCCGATAGAATTCTTAAAAAACATTGAATTTAAAAAATTCTTTCATAGTTACTTAAAATCATACGACACAAAGTATGGCCATTTCAATCAAAACAATTCACTAAAAAGATGTATAAATGGTAACCAGTCTTAATTTTTTACATTTTTAAACCTAACTTATCAAATGATGAAAAAATACCTACCCTTATTATTCTAAAATAAGAAATTATAAAAAATATACTATTACAGGAAAACTAATTATTATTAATTTATTAAAATTAACTAATTAATTATAAGAAATTGCAAATAAATGTTTTCAAAATAGAGCTGTTCAATATGATTGCATTATTATCGGATGTTTTTAAGAAAAGAAAGACTATTGTAGAACTTAATTTGGCACTTAATGAATACATCCTGTTTACGTTTATGCATCTATTCACACATATATTGCATGCGCAATTGCAGACAGTAAACAAAATTAAATTTATCATAAGGCCCGTGAACTATATGAAATATTATAGTCAAATCTTTTAATTCGAAGGATACGAATTAATAACAGGTATTTATTATAAAACATAACGCATGAATAATTTTCTTTTAAATTAAAGTAAAATTATTTCATTTAATTTATAAATTGAAAATAATATTTACTTTAATAAGACACCAAAAGTAGATACATATTTTCATAAAAAAAATATAAAAAACAAAAATTCATATTTGAAATACTAACTTCTCCTCAAACAAACGCGTTAAATAAGCACAAAAATTGATGGAAATTTTCATTGCCTCATTAATTCGGAAAAATAAACACAAGCTACACAAATATAGAAGCGAGAGTATTTTCGACCTGAAATAAACACATTTCTGAAAGTATGAAGGTACACGCAACGATGAAAAGGAAAAAAAAAGCGTATACAGACAAAAAAATTCATGTGCACAAACAAATAAATTATACTTCGTTTATCTTACTTTTGTGTTTATTAATGTGTATTATCCTCTGTAAAAACCGCTGCACACTAGACTAAAATCGAATTCAGAAGTTCATAACCCGAGCGTATGTTTTGTTTTTCAAGTTAACTATACCGTCGAATCTGAAAGTTGTTTCTACAGAAACACGAGCTGTGACGAGCGCGCAAGTCCGCTAGCCGCGTTCAACTAGACGAATTACGCCGTAAGATTCCCGTTTGCGTGGCTATAGAAACACTGGTAAAATTATTCTTTATGAATATACATTTGCAATTAAC